>OZ007588.1:65868425-66216119 GCA_963931845.1 Maratus michaelseni
GGTCGCCACTCGCCACATGGCGATTAAAGTTTAAAAAGTGGCGATTAAAAAATCAGCCATCGATTGCCACTCGCCAAGTGGCGATTAAAAAATCTGTTATCGATTGCCAAGTGAAATATACCATTTTTCATGGAAATATGCATCTCTACATTGATTACATCTAATTAGAGAACTGGTTAATTCTTTTTCTTACCAGATGCAAACAGATTTCAACGACTTAGCTGTATTTTCAATATTTTGGCTTTTTCTCATGTGCTCTTACGTGCATGTTATGATTACTCTTTAGTTGGATTATTTTTTCAAGAAATGAAGTTTTATTCTGCAAAATATATTAATCAGCTTTGATTCCACATGCATTTCAAGTAATTTATTCCTTTTTTCCCCACCGATTACAAGTAGATTTTAAGGACATTTTATAATCTTCGATATTTCGACTCCTGCCACATGCTCACCAGTTGGATTGTTTCTTCAAGAGATACTGTTTAAAAATGCGAAATACACTCATACTCATACAACAGGTATAAAACTCTTACAGAAAAATATGTTTATATACAACGATTATAATTTATCTAGATGTCAAGAAAGTTTGAAACATAATAGTGGCCACTAATCAAACTGAGTCTACCGGCCACTGGCTACTAACTAAACTTCCCAGTTTTCACCTATAGTGTAAAAGCATTTAGTTTTAATATTAGTTTACCATCCCGAGTTATCTCGGGTAAATGGAAAAAAGTTAAATATTAGTCTTTGTATGATAGTTTTTGAAACAAGGGACAACACAAAGTCATACCTGATATTCTGTACACTGATATCTGGTCTCTTTTCTTACTGGCTTACCTCTAGAATCTCTTTTATGAGAGTTTTTATCTATTTTCTCTCGTCTTCAATAAAGCTACATACAGAAGAATCACTTCCATTATTTTCAAAGTCTACCTCTTCATAATCACTAGCGGAAAAATCATCGCTTTCGCTATCTTGCATCATCACCATTATTTTTTTTTTTTCAACGCAACTATCCTTCTTTATACATTACAGGATTGCTAGTGGTCAGGGAAAAATACAGTAAAAAATGTGATAAACACCAGTTAATAATTATAGAAAAATTCATGTTGATTATTTGATCAAATAATCAACATGAATTTTCTATGAGAATATACTGTATTTCTCTCTGACCATTAGCCACCCTGCATTACTAATCCACAAGCCGGCGTATACTATACAATAGGGAAAACATGTGACCAGTCCCACCAAAAGAACCGTGAAACCAACAAAAGATATTTTGGCACACGTCATATACACACCACGTTGGCACTATTTCCCCCCCCCCCCCCTGCCAATTTGGTGAAAAAAATAAATTGTTGTTTATTTACTTTTATTTTTTATTTTAATCCTATAAATTTTTTTTATTATGTATATCAATATTTATTTATATCAAACTACCATTTATTTATTTTTATTTCCTTTTTTAAAATAATAGAAGCTATTTCATTTATTATGTTATTTTATTTTTATATTGAAATTAAAAATCACGTGCTACTATTGCATGCTATTTGTAACTAATATTAAAAAAAAAAAAAAAGTTTTCGCCAAATTGGCAGGGAAAAAAAATCATGCCAATATGGTGCATATGACATCTGTGCCGATATTTTTAACAGTAAATGAGAAAAAATACTGTACAATTGAAATCTTGCAACATGTAACACTATTTGCAATGTAGCAACATGTAACTTGAATATTTGGCTAAGCTTTGGGATACAGGGTTGGGTTTTTGACATGACAAGGGTTTAAACCGTCAAAAACCCCCTAGAGTCACAATCTGCTGGTGCACTAAAATTTGTTAAAGGAACATATAAATTTTAAAACTAGCAACAGTTGCCATACATTATGTTGAAATTTAATTATATTATGGGTAATTAGCCAGTCTCAAAATATTTTTAATTAATAAAAATTAAGGTAAAAATGACATTTCAAATCTCATAAATTTATCTCCAAATGGACATGCACAAATATTTAGCACAAAAATTGTGTTTAAATATTTTGTTTATTTATTAATATTTTTTTTAATATTTTAAAAAATCTAAAGTTACTCAGTATGCATTTTAACATAATTAATATTTATAAGGAACGAGAGTTTAAAGTGTTATAAATACAGGATTTTCAAAAGTGTCGAACTTGATACATGTGTTTATAATTTTTTTTATGCTATACACATTATATATATTACCCAGTAGGTTAATTTGAATTTAAATATAATTCATATTGTTTATTATATTTATGATTATTACACATCATTATGAATTTGGCTTAGATGCTTTACACTCACGCTAAAAAAAAAAAAATAATTAATCAGTTAAAAAAAAGAAAAAAGTCGCCAAATTTAGGGGATTTTTTCCTTTAATGGCAACTTAGCCATTGTATTAAGTTATTCGTTTGGCGCAGTCTTGGAAATCGCGCCAACCAAACAGTAGCCAATCTTTTGTTTACATTTTAGCGTGAGTGTAACACATCTGTTCCATGAATTTTTATACTCCCCCCCCCCCCCCCCCCACTAATAGTATAATAGTATTAAGAATACAACTAATGTTTACTTTGAAAGCAAGGTAAGACAAGAAGTAATTATTCAACAACTGAATACTTAAGATATTCAACAAAACTTTATAGTATTCAATGAAAAAATATATATACTCAATATATTTATAGAAAACAGTTAAATTTTTATTATCTTTATGTTAATTATAAATTCAAAAAATGATTGACTATTTAAAATTCAGAGTTACTGATTTTTCTGAAAACTTACTAACAATTGCAAAAGTTAAATCCAAAAAAAAAATATTACACTGATCTATGAAATACTTAAACACAAGAAAATTTAAAGTAGTCTTCAATTTTTTTAATTATCTAATTAAATACACAATTTTTAAAATTAAAAATTTCATTAAATATTTCCAATTAATTTGATTACATAATCGAAATCACGGAGTTAAAAAATAGAAGTTCCCAGATTGGAATGATTGATGAATGAATACCCAACCTGTTTAAAAGAATTTTCTTCAAAAATGTCTAATGTTCAGAAAATGTTAATGTTTATCTTTACAAATGTCTGATCTTTAATATATTTTAAACTATACACTAAGTTCGGTTATAAATAAATTTCTTAATAATATAACAGTCCCTGCTGATTTTGAATAACACATTAAAATTTAATTACAAAAGATGATGAGTTTTCAAAAGTTTTGTTTACTATTCAAAATATAAGTGTTTCTTCAAAAATTTAAATTTATTTTTTCTACAACATATTTAAAAACATTTTCTTTATTAAAAACAAATAAATTTTACTTATTAAATATAATTATAGGTAGAAATATATATATAAATAAATATTTATATTTACATATAAATATAGGTTTTTGACATGACGGTTTAAACCAAGGTCAGTAGATATAAAGGTTGGCTCGTTTCTAAGGACGCCACCCTGCCCACTCTCGTTGCTATGAGGGGTCATACGTCACAAGAATCCCTATTCTCTGTGGGCCGTAAAAGTAAAACCTGTGTTTGCTTTCTTTGTTTTTTTTAAAAATAATTTTTATGATATTAATTTGGTAGTTGATAATGAAAAATGCAATTTGTCCATAAAAAGTGATTATGAAAGTGACGGTTTAAAATATATAGCCGGATATCTGGCGAAAAAACACCCGGATGAATTATGAATTGAATAAGACTTCCAAATTAAATTTAAGTTTACAAGCTCCCTCGTGGATAAATTCTCTTTCTTTCGGAAGGCTCATACATACTTCTGAACGATGGGCCGAAGAAACAACCATTATGGAAAATTACTTTATTTCATATAATAAAGATACATTCAATAAAAAGAAAGATATTATAAAGAAAACTGTTGAATATATATCATCGAAAACATTCAATTTAAATATCGACAATAAGTTAATAACTTATTTTTCTAAATTAAGAATTTTTATCCGAGTAAAATATTTAAATGCTGAATCAGAAGAGATGAAATCAATAAAAAGAAAATTAAAATTTGGCAATAGAGATAGTGGAGCAAAAAAATTGAGAAAAACTATTGTGTAGTTGTTGATCTTCTATTATTGTTTTAATAGTTTCATATGTTGTATATATTTTTTATGTTTTTCATAGCTTAAAAATATTTTAAAACTTATTAGTTTTAATAAACGTAATTCTGAAAAGTTAGTGTTCTCTGTTTTTTTTTTTTTTTCTAATTTGTAGAAATTTTATATTGAAACATACCTTTTAATTAAAGAGTTTTAATTAAAGAATGTTCTAAAAAAAATCGATTTTTTTTTTTTTTTTTTTTTTTTTTTTTAACGGAAATTAAATCTTTATAGTGTGTACAATTATTATTTTAATTTTTTTATATTTTTTAAGTTTAAAAATCAAAATTTTAGACGAAAAAAAATCAAATAGCGCAATTTTTTTATTTTTCAAAAATTTGAGCCGATTGATTTTTTGTTTCTACAGGAAGTTAGGATGCTGCCCATCGAATATGGATATTTTGGTACACAGGTTAACGCGGCTGCAGGTTTCCGACGCCATATGTCACAAAATTTAACAAAGAAAATATTTTTAAATTCTTGAAGCCATAAAAAACAACGTGGAATTATTAGTTTTTCAATTAATTTTACTCCCTTCCTAAAAAAAATCCAAAATAAGTCAATTTTTCACCGCCGATAACGTATTTAACCCCTCAAATGAATTACAGCTGCAACCCACTATTTTACTAAATATTCTAAATCAAAACTTTGGAAATAGGCAATTAATAATTAAGATATATGTATAATAATAATAAAATAAGAGAGAGAGATTAGGAAGTATACTGCAGCTATAATTTTATTTATTTATTTTGAAAAATTGTTTTATTTTATTTTTCCCAGTGTCACTGTAAAGATTTTAAAATGTAATAATTTTCGTCTATGTAGTTTTAAAAACTATGGTCTCTTCTTTCTTTACGCGTATTAAAAAAATATTTAAAAATTCAGTTACGCAATAAATCTCAAGCATTAGATCGGTGAACATACTACCACGTTTGATACGATTTTGTATACTTTTGATAACTATTTTATAATATTATTAATTATTTTATTAGTTATACGTATATAAATTTTGTAATCCAAACAATATTTTTTATTTCAAAAGTGTTCTATCAGTTTTCTCTTATTTTTTCATACTTTTATAGTTTATATCCGAGTAAGCACTGCTGTATGATACTTTATTTTCAAAATAATACTGTGTAAATACTATATATATAATAAATATTGCAGTTTCTTACGAAATTGTGCTTAAGCAATTTACAAATTCAACTTATGTAAAATTCAAGTTATGTAAAAATTTACGGAACGCATTACGGGGGATGCTGTCCGGGGATGTCTGTATAACAAACTATATAGCGCTAAGGCATAGTTTCGGTTTTAGCACGAGATGGGATTCTGACCTTGGATTCTTGTGACGTAGCAGAGCGAAACCCCTCCGATTGGAGAAAAAGTTACGGGCCAACCTGTATATCTATAGACCTTGGGTTTAAACAATGGTTAAAACCGTCAAAAACTTGCCAACCCTGTGGGATTAGTCTGCTGTCCGCCATCTTGTTTTTTAAACCAAAACATATTTGCTTTGTTTCTCATTTCCAAAATAATTTTCATCCATATTTACTTATTATAAACAGGTTATTTAATTTTATTGACTAATTTATTTATATTTAATAATAAAAGTTAAAACATTTTAGCTTTTATTATTAAATATAAATAAATTTATAATTTATTTATATATAATAATAAAATAATTAATAACTAATTTATTTATATTTAATAATAAAAGTTAAAACATTTTCGCTTTTATTATTAAATATAAATAAATTAGTCAATAAAATTAAATAACATGTTTATAATAAGTAAATATGGATGAAAATTATTTTGGAAATGAGAAACAAAACAAATATGTTTTGGTTTAAAAAACAAGATGGCGCACAGCAGGCTAATCTCAAAGCTGTTCCAAATATTTCAAATAAAATATAAGAATTCAGTTTTTTGTTTTGTTATATTTTAAAATTAGAATTCATATATTATAATAATTAACAAGTAGATATAATAAATACTCAAAATATAAATATACTACTTACTAGGTAAAGAGCAAACAAAAATATTTAAACAAATTACATAGAAAAAAACTGGATAAGGTTTCAAGAATTGAAAAGAATTTATTTAAAATAGTACAATTTTGTTTTGTTTTTTAAAAATACTTCAAGTTGCTAATTTAAATACACGTTATGCTTGATAAAAAGTAAAATA
This sequence comes from Maratus michaelseni, assembly GCA_963931845.1. Lineage (NCBI taxonomy): Eukaryota > Metazoa > Arthropoda > Arachnida > Araneae > Salticidae > Maratus > Maratus michaelseni. The sequence continues at coordinate 65,874,743 of OZ007588.1, forward strand.
ATACTACTAAATACTACAAATTTGTAAAATTTACATGAAAAGTATTATAAAAATAGAAACTGAATGAAATGGTAAATACAGCAAGCAGTTAGATTAAAATTTTGAGTAAATCAAAATTGATGCAATTGCCAAAATGTTTTCTCACATCTAAAAATTTTTCATTGCAATTCATGTGTTTTAAAAGGCACTACATGATGATGAAAATGAAAATAATTACACCAGTTATATCTAAATATTAAATCCATTCATAAGAAAAATATGTGCATTAGGATATGCATAGTCTGAATACAGGGCTGTGAAATATATACAACCTCAATGCTTTCAATACATGTCCGTTAAATAATCTGTATATCAAGGCTTTCAGTAATAATCATTTACAGCAATTTATATCACTTCTTTTTAGCCTCCTTAAAATCATTGTACAGTCTCTCTAACATTCCTCTAGCATAGCGAATTCTTGAAGCCAAATACTGAGGACATCCATATTTTTCAATTAACTTAAATGTATAAATAGTAAAGTTTTTCTCTTCATCAATGTATGAGATGGCACCCATTATAGGACAAAGGATGATTTTGGTGTGATCTTTGAAAAAATTTGCTTGAAATGTCCCGTTTGTCAAATGGAAAACGATAGCTGATTTCGTTCTCAGCCATGCACGCAAATGCGGCATTTGAGTCATCTCATCACCTTCTCTTGGCTTCGCATTTTCACCTGCCGTTAACAAATTTTCATTCATATAAGTATTGAAGTAGTTCAAAAGAGTTATTTTTTTGTTCAGATCTTTCGGATGATTATCTCTGGAACAATACTGCTCTTCATTATTTCTGTTTATGTATTGCAAAGTTTTGCCGTCTGCTAACATAATCATGTGTGTGAGGTCATTGAAAAAGACTCCAATACTATTGTCACACAGCTGATAACCAACTCCATACTTATCTGTATAATCAACCCATTTACTGATCCAGACAAAAGGTACTGCTGACGGATCTTGGGCGTCTTCCGGATTTCCACTATATATTATATCTGGATTGCACTTGACAACAGATTCGAGCATATCCAGTAGATCTTTTAAATAGAAATCTGCAGGCATGCTTGTAGCTTTAACAATTTCGTCAACTTTTTTAGCAGCATTTTCCATTTTCACCGCAGCAGTAGATAACACTTCCTTAGTCTCCATGATGTTATTCATACTGTTTTTATCTGACAAAGGCTTTCTAGCAGAAGTTTTCGATTCTTCTAGTAGTGTCGTATTTTGAGTAAGTCTTGGCTGCATAACCAAACAAGAGGCTGGTATAGCTTTTGGAACATATCCACTTTCGAAAAATTCATCTTTTAAGATAGCTGCAGCACAAGGTCTGCATTCAGGGTTTGGATGAAGAAGTTTCTGTATTAAACGTCTAGCAGAACTTTCTAATTTTTGTGGAAGGTGATATTCATTATTTTTAATCTTCATGTATGTTGTTTTTAAAGATGACGTTTCAAAGGGTGGATTTCCAACAAGTAATGTATACATAATGCAACCAAGTGACCAAATATCAACTTCATAGCTATGACCTTTCTTCAACAATATTTCAGGAGCGATATAATTAGGAGTGCCACAAACTGTTTTCTTTCTTTCTCCATCATGAGTTAAGCGGGTGGCTAGACCAAAATCTCCTACTTTAATTTCCATGCTATCGTTTATAAACAAGTTTCCTAATTTTAAATCTCTATGAATCACTCTATTTTCATGCATATACACACATGCTAAAACAATCTGCCGCATAAAATAACGTACCTCAGGAGGTGTTAACGTCTTCCGTCTCTTGTGCATTTCCATCAAAGATCGCTTGCGACACAGTTCTAAAATTATATACAAATTACTTTCGTCTTCAAAATAACTATGAAGCAAAACAATAAAGTGGTGAGACATAGTACTATGAATGCGAATTTCTTGAGCCATCTTTTCTTTATGATGTGGTTTTAACAAGGCCTTTTTGGATACTACTTTACCGGCAAACACGTCACCTGTAGCAATATTTTTGAATTCATAACATCGAGCAAATCCTCCTTTACCTAAGAAACTTCCTCTTTTATATGTAATCTTAGATCTGGGATCATAGATTTCGCTTTTGATGTCCTCATATTTTGATCGATCAGTCATCATGAAAAAATATTCTTTTTGTACAGTTCACGATAATTAGGTGCGCTAAAATGTAAATAATAAGCAGTTCGGAAAATAATTTAGCATTAGCTAATGGTCACACATAAAAATTAATAGTCGTTTTCAAAATCAACTCTATACACAAATTTCAAAATTCAAGCCAACCGCCCATAACGACCAAATAGAACGTAAACCGTAAACTTTGAAAGCGTTGCCAAAGGAGAAACCAAAGATGGATACACAAGGAAACATTGCATTAATAACCCAACGGATCTCGGGAAAGTGTCTCTACTCTACATGAGATTGGTGCCATACCAGTAATAAAATTTGATTGGTTAAAATGATTGTGGACAAAAACAAAATTCCAAACTGGACGAGATTGCCATTATCACCAAGCTAATAATTTTTGCTTACTTATCCCATTCTTCTAATCGAAATCGCCAAGGCGAGTACCTCAAACTTCAATAGTTTCGACAAAAACTTCGGCCTGAGCATGCAGCCTGTGTGTATGTCACTACCTCATATATAGGCACTCGTCAACATGGCAGTTGTGATTGATGGCAAAAATTCAATGCAGTAACCATTTACGTCTAGTGACAATGTTCAGAATCAAGTTCTTTGATACTGAAGCATATGGATAGAGTTCAGATCCGGCCATTAAAATGATATTGTACAGTATAAGATAACTCTTAAATTACGTAATCATTGGAAGATTCGCATCATAAGAAATAAGTTTTCAGATATTGAAAAAAGAAGTTAAACCAGGGTACAACGCCTAGAATACATAGTGTGAAAACCGGCTATACCAGTAATGCTTTAAAAAGTTGTAGTCTATAAATGTGCAACGGTGCTCCTACTGTTCTTGTGTCGAGAATTGCAACCAGAGACAAAACAATGCGTATCACGTTTTTTAGCCATGCTTTCATAATTTTAAAAAAGCTTCTAAAAATCACAATAAGACAAAGGAGAAAATGATATAATTAAGTATTTAAAATACTTATTACCAGCCGAAACATTCTAATATAATATTTACGTTGAGAAGAGTTAGCAGATGGCACTGTGATCCCATCGTTATCTTTTCAGCAACGTTGTACATTTATTGGATTCAATTTTTTAGTACTATTTTGTAGCAGATTTCCACACTATGTATTCTAGCCGCTGTAACCATGGCAACACTAGATATCAGGCATCCTCGCAGATTTGGCACCCGAATTGGAGATCAGTCGAAAAACCAAGCTACTCAGAACCAGTTCAACCAATCAGAACCGAGTCTTAGGCAACCCAAACTCCGGCTGCGGTAGATTGATGCTGAACTGGGTGCCAATAATCCGAAACAAAATGGGGAACAGATGCTTTACACTCACACAGCGATGTTTGGCGACTTTTTGGTTGGCGCAATTTTCAAGTCCGCGCCAAACCAATAATTTAATACAATGGCTAGGTTGCCATTAAAGGAAAAATTTCCCTAAATTTGGCGACTTTTTTCCTTTTTATAAACGATTAAAAAAAAACTGTGCGTGAGTGTATGATATCATAGCCCAAAATGGATATGCGTCAGCTCCTATAAGGAAAGTGCATGTTTACAAACAAACACTCCCGTCAATCAATCTCCCCCTCTCCCAGCCAATCAGACAAACTCGTCCTTGTTCGTACACCAATCAAAACCATCTTTTGCCCTGAGTGACGTCAACTGATCTTTCCTTATTATAGGAGTCTAGGTCTGGCTCATTCATTCTCATGACGTCGCAAATAGTGGCTGGCCGCGACCAGTGATGGTACAAAGCGGCGCGCCCATCATTTTGTGCCAGTCGCTGCATATACAGCGACTGGCTGACCGCGACAAAATACATTATATGTCTTCTGTCGCGGCCAACCACCATTTGTGACGTCATGACAATGAATGAGCCAGCCCGGTATCTAGTGTGGCCCTGGTTAAACTGGGTGCAGAATTTAAAGAAAGTAGTCCATAGGGGGCTCTAAATTTTTGGGTCCAAAGACCGAAAATTGTGGACTGTCCCCTAATAATTGAGACGTTTGCTCGCTCATGTTTTTATAATCGCTCTATTTGAAGGGTTATCAGGTCTGCGAGGTCTGTCAGGTTTAGGTATAATTACTGAAACGATAAAAATATATGCAATAGATCTTTCAGATTAATCTTGTCTTAATTATCGAATTTATTAGAAATATAACGTGAGAATAACTAACATTATATCCAATGTCTATCAAAATAAGTGAAATTTCAAGTGTTTAAATTGAAGTCTGTTTATAAATTATGTAAATTAAACCTTTGTTAGTTATAGACAGGAATTGCGGTGCCTCGCTATCTTAAATCTTACGCTCGATCGTAGGATGGGCGTTCCTACGATCTATCTTAACTTCGCATTGCGGCAACGCTACCCATACATAATGCTTAAGAACAGATCACTTAATGATTCGACATCCAAACATTCCTGCAACCACAATAAAACAAAATTCTAAATGACTTTTCTTTTTTTAACTTTCATAATAAAATTGAAGATTAACTAATTCAAAACAGACACAATTTGCTTTTTTACATTAAGAAAAAAAAAAAAAAAAAAAAAAAAAAAACTACGATTTAGTATTAAGAAAATTTTGTTTTTTACAAAAAAATTTTAAATACAAAATAGTTATTTTTATTCAAAAATAAAAGCTATCTTTTTTTTAAGAGGATTCATTAACACTTTTCTTTTGGTTAATGTGCAAATGAAAGTTCATATTTGGGTTCTACAGAGCTGCCAACTGCTACGAAAAAATCGTAGTTGCTACGATTTTGAGCCAAAATCTACGATGCTACGAAAATCTGTCTGAAGCTACGATTTTCTGCAAAAAAACGCGAATTTCGTCACAGGATCGCTCAAAAAAAAAAGCGAATTTGGCACAGGATCACGCGAATTTCATCACAGGATCGAGCGAAGAAACGCGAATTTCGTCACAGGATCGCTGAAAAAACGCAAATTTCGTCAAAGAATTGACGGGAAAAAGCAAATTTCGTCAAAGGATCGCCGAAAAAACGTGAATTTCGTCAACCGATCACTGAAAAAGCGTGAATTTCGTCAAAATATCGTTGAAAAAACGCAAATTTAATCAAAAGATCGATGAAAAAAGCGAATTTCGTCACAAGATCACCAAAAAAGCGAATTTCATTGAAAGGTCGCCGAAAAAAAGCGAATTTCGTCAAGGGATCGCTGAAAAAACGCGAATTTCTTTAGAGAACCATGTGAAAAATGTAAATTTCGTTAAAGGATCGGTGAAAAAACGCAAACTTTGTCAAAAGATCACTGAAAAACGCGAATTTCATCAAAAAAATCGCTGATAAATGCAAATTTTGCTTAAGGATCATGTAAAAAACACAAAAATAGCCAAAGAATTACTGGAAAAACACGAAATTCGTCAAGAGATTGATGAAAAAACGCAAATTCTTCAAAATTTACTGTATTGGGTTAAAAGATTGAAACCGGATTCCTTTTACTAATGTAGAAAATTTGCTGCAAAACGGGAAAACAAATTAAGTTTTAAAACTGCTTTCAAAAGCTACAAAAACTGGTTTCAAGGTACATAACTTCAGGCATTGATACCTTCCTACCAAATCTTGCAGCTCTGTTCGCATCGCAGCAGTTTAAAACAGCAGAAACAAACATCTATGTTTATTATTATAGATACAGTTTTTAATCTGAAACAATATACAGAACTAACTTTTCAAAAATTAGTTTAACCCGACCTGCAATAAAAAACAATTAGCACAGACCCGACATGCAGGGTTGGGTCAGCGTACTCGACCTAATGAAGGAATCTAACTCAGACATTTTTCTCCGCAAGATAAAGCTGTAGTTCCATCACCCCCTCCCCCCAACAGCCTTGGAATCTTTCAGAAAAATTCACTGTGAAGTTCAGAAATTTGGCTTAGGAGTGGACAGAGCATTAATTGAATGGGAATAATTATGTTTAATCAATCCCACTCACAACAAAAAAATTAGCAAAAACAAAAAACTTTGGTGTTCTTATGCACATACACATGCGTTTAATTGATTAGTATTTGTTTGGTTAAAATTCGCAGCGTAAAAAACAGCCACCAATCAACCAACCTCCAGATAAATTTGAGTTTGGTGTGCTACTATTTCTCATTTTCAAAGTTTGGCTGGTCTGGTTCTAGTATATTTTCATGAAAATTAATAATATTTTGTTTAAAGACTGGATTGTTTTCATTTAAAGTAAGTACTTATTTACAGTATATATGTGCATTTTTATTAATAATAACAATGCTAATCATTATCTATTAAAAATGCTTACTTTGGCGCTGCTAAATACTTGATTGAATACTAGACACGGTTATACCAAGGCAACACTAGATACCGGGCTTGCTCATTCACTCTCATAACGTCACAAATAGTGGCATGACCGCGACCAGCAATTGGTACAAAGCGACGCGCCCATCATTTTGTGCCAATCACTGTATGTCTTTCATCGCGGCCAGTCACCTTTTGTGACGTCCTGATAATGAATGAGCAAGCCCGGTATCTAGTGTAGCCCTGGTTATACACGGACGGTGCATGACGTTTAAAACGTCACATGGAGTGAATAATTTTTACACGGCGATTGGTGCAGAACGGTGGGCTCGCCGCTTTGCATCAATCGCCATGTAAAAATGATCCACTAGATGTGACGTTTTAAAAGTCATGCATCAGTCGTGTATAACGTAGGTCGTGGTTGTATTCATCTTGAGTAGCTGGTTGTCAAAAAATGTCTGTAGATTTGAAGACTACATTCAATGAAATTGTTTCAGTAGTAAATTATATCAAATTCATAATGTTTAAAATAATGTGCGAAGATATTGGAGTCAACGCAAACAGGTATTTTTGAATACAGAAGTTAGGTGGCTGTCACGACGTCACGAGAGTTAAATTGCAATTTTTGCACTTACGTGATGAAGTAAGACTGCTTTTAATGGACTACAAATTCCATTTGAATGATCGTTTCAATGACTTCTTCTGGCTTGTTAAGGTGGCGTATTTGACGGTTATTTTTAATTTTTAGAATGAACTAAATTTAAGCTTACAAGAAACTTTTGTACACATTTTCAAAGTCCAGAACAAATTAAAATCAACAACAACAAAAAGGATTTGTGGGCAAATGAACTTGAAAGTAATATTTGAATCATTCCCAACATTATTGGATTTATTACAGACGTCTGGCGATACAATTACACCTAATATTATCGAAAATTTTGTTATACACATGAAACACATGGAAAAATCATTCAAATTTTATGTTCCTTCCTCGAAGTCAGAAAGTGAGTGGATGCGGGAATTAATTCACTAATTTCCAAGAAATTGGTGAAATAAAAACCTTGATACGGAACAGAAACAAGATGCGGAATTATCAAGCGATGGTTCCATGAAAATTGCTTTCAAGCCATTGAAGAATTGCTTCCATTTTGCACTACATATTTGTGTGAATAGACTTTCTACAACCTTGTACACATGAAGAACAACTGTAGAAATCGACGGAATGTCAAACCAGACTTAATTAAATATTGAACGTGATGCTGCAGACAGAGTAGCAAAAAATAAGCAGCATACTGCAGCAAAAGACAAGCAGCATACTATAGCAAAAGATAAGCTGCATACTGTAGCAAAAGATAAGCAGCGTATTGTAACAAAATATAAGCAACATATTATAATTATTTTTCTTATTAATGCAGCTGATTTTTCTAACTCCGTTAATTAAATATATAATACGTGTAATAAAATACGGTGTATACACATTCAAATAATTTCTTACCTTATATTAAGAAAAAATTTGTTGGGGGTCCCCGAAATGCATCTCTTTTAAAAAGGGCCCCGCGACATCACAAAGTTTAAGAAACGCTGGTCTAGAGTATAAGCCGATAAATTGTAAAGGTAACAGTACATTCGAAATCTTCACTGGCAACATTAGTAACTTTTCCTTTTAGAATAGACATATTTTTGCGGTAGTTTGCTCTGAACTGCATATCGTTACAAGATTTAAATTTGATTTGTAACTTTACTGATTTAACTTTTGTAGGTATTTAAATATGACTTCATTTAAATAAAATTCATATGCTAAAAGTGATTGCAGTAAACATAAAGGCTTAAAATCTTTTAATAAACAAACCGACCAGTTTCGTGCACACAAAATAACCGTCACATTTTCAAGGTCTGTAACGATAAATAATTTATTTTCGCATAAAATTTGAAATAGATCAGTTTCAACCCCGTGATTACCAGCCCACCAAATTTTATCCAACCAATCATAAACATCGATTTGTAGCCTGAAAAATAAGCCAACCAATCACAATTCACCATCTTTGAGGGACAAACATAAATACCCATCTGGCTGCTAAGGTGGTTGCTAGGTTGTGACGTCATTTAAAACTGATCCGAGGCTAACGAAAAAGACAGGCTACTGCGGTACATTCCACTTATCTTTTTTTACAGACCGCTAGAGTGACGTGATGCTCTTTTCGTGCACCTTAATTGGTGCATTCGAGTATCACGTGACTCCCGCGGTCTGTAAAAAAAGATATGCGTAAAGCACCGCGGTAGCCTTTCTTTTTCGTTAGCCTCGAAACTGATCTATGTAACGTTTTTGATAATCAAATATCACAATATACGAAAGCAGGTGCTTGAAGAAAAATGATCTTCCATAAACGTGATTTATTTTATAATATCTCATTTTAAAACTTATTCAGCATTTCGAGCCAAATTAGGTTACTCAAAACAGTCTGATTCATTGCATATGTGACTCTAATTCATGATGTAACGAGGCTAACGAAAAAGAAAGGCTACCGCGGCCGCGGTGTTTTACGCCTATCTTTTTTTACAGACCGCGGGAGTCAAGTGATGCTCGAATGCACCAATGCAGATGTACGAAAAGAGCATCACGTCACTCTAGCGGTCTGTAAAAAAAGATAAGTGGAATGCACCGCGGTAGCCTATCTTTTTCGTTAGCCTTGATGATGTAACTGTAATATAAATGTAATGGCACTGAGCTCCGCAATAGAACGAAGGGCTAACTCCCTATAAGGAAAGGGCAACTGACGTCACTGTTGGTTAAATTACTGTTGGTTTGGGAGAAGAACCTGTTCGTTCTTTACGACTCCTACAGTACATATGACATATGAGACGGAGCGATTTGATTGGTCTACGTTAAACTGGTCTGTGATATGGTTGGCATACGTCTCCATGACGATTCCTGCAATGATAGCTGCGACAAAAATGCAGTGGTAGATTGGTTGATGGAACTGTTTGTTTGTAAACATGCCCTTTCCTTATTCTGATACATTGAATCCAGCGGTCTGCCAAAGAATTTCGGAGGGAAATTTTTGTCAAAACACAGATTTCCTCCGATAGAGTAATATGGTATATATATCGTTAAATTGGACTATCTTTTAAAATTATGAAGAAGTTGCTACAATTTTCCCTGATAATTATTATTTATTGAAAAAAAACTACATTTAATTTAAAATTTCATCTAAAGAATTTCATTTAAATTAATCGCAAATATTTAATTAGTTAAAAATGAATTTATATGTAAACTCAACCCAAAAAAATGAAAAATTTGTTATATATTACTCATAAAAATATAAAAAAAGATATGAAAATAAGTAAAAGTGACAGCAAGTATGCGGAAAAGTTTGAAAAAATGCCCGTAATATAAAAAAAAGTGCAGTATTCATTGCTTGCGCGCACGGAAAGTGTGACGCGGTTGCGGCAGAAAATGGATAGGTGAGTTAGCCCTCCTTTCTATTATAGAGCTCAGTGTGTAATGGTAATTCATGATGTAAATGTAATGGAATATGTAACTGTAACATTGTATGAGAAACTGTCAAAGTTCTGTGTTCAATAGAAATCTATAAGTGCAAGGACAGCATACGCAAAGAATTAGCCTCTTTTGAGTTAGCTAAAATTTGGCGCGAGATGCTGCATAAATTAAAAAATAAGATAGTATAAAATAAATCACATTTATGGAAGATATTTTTTGTTAAAGCACCTGCTTTCTTGATATTTGTTTATTTATCAAGTACGCATATTTCAAATTTTATGCGAAAATAGTTTATTTATCATTACAGACTTTGAGAATATCACCGTTATTTTGTGTGTAAAAAACTAGTCGATTTGTTTATTAAAAGGGTTTTAAACCTTTATATTTACTGTGATCACTTTTAACATATGTATTTTATTTAAAGATAATAAGGGATTTTTTTTTATAATTCTATGACTTCATTTGTTTAAAATTTCTTCCCTGGGATACAGCGTCTTTTCTAGACGCTACGACCAGTTTTCCAAGTTTTCTTACGTAGGGTCCAAATAAGAGAAGGGTGGTGCACTTTCGACAATAAAAATGACGTCATTTTAAAGAAAGTAAACGGTTTATTTCATAAAAAAAAAAGAAAATACTGATTTTATTATCTCGAAACGAGCGAAATGTGTATTGTTATTTTATTTTTCACCGTGGTTTGAGAACGGTAAAAATCACAATCAATTCAGATCCGCTTGAAGCGGTTAGCCAATAACTGTTTAGAAAATAAAGATATAGTGCCTACTTCTTTATTTATAAAATTGAAGCATGGCGATTCAGAGTGACGTTAATTTTCATTGTTTTTTTTTTTTTTATTCCGCGTGCGCTAAGATTAAGTCAAATTCAATATAAAATGTATCTAAGATAATTGAATTTCGAGATTTCTTACATCTCATTGATCAATGGCTGTGTATCAATGCACGGAAGGCACAAAACATTTCAGAAATTTTTAAACACGCAAAAAATATTATTCTACAAGTTTTATATTTATTTTTTGGCAACAATCGTACTTTAAATGCATATGAAAGTTTGATATAATTGTTATATGTTTTAAATTAAATGTTTGTTACTTTCTATATACATCTAAATGCTTATAAAGTTTATTTAAAAAATAGAGGCAACCTAATATTGAGAATTTCTTTTCAGAAAAATCAAAATTTATCGTATTTAGATTCTAATTTTCAAGCTGTGAAAAAGACATTGATAAAATAGAAAAGAAAAAAATGCGAGTATTTTATCCATTGCCAGTAACTCCAAATTACGTGGTAAGATCTTTTGAACTTATGTGATATTCTACATTAGGGAATTTTATATAGCTTGACCAGATTAAATTTGGATCTCAAAAGATGCCATGTTTACATTGTGATCGTTGGTATCAACAAAGGGTAAGAGTTATTTAAAATTATTCTAATTAACTCTATACTTTTATGTTAGCCGGGCGCAGGTGATAAATCGCCAAATATTGTTCCCATCGCACGTCATTTGTATAGCATTCCTGTTATTTAAAAATATAAACCTTTCACTCATTTCATTTAAAATACAAATATAAATAAATAAATTAGAAATAATACTATAAAGCAAAATATTTTATTTAAAAATCCAAGAATTATTTCTAATTTACACACACGAAAAATAAAACCTGCTATTGCCGAGAAAAATGAATGCTATTGGCAAAATTTGCACCCACCTAACATGAAAATTCCTCAAAAAGTTTCAATAAGGAATAATACCATAAACCAAAACAATTTTATTTCAACATCAAATCATTGTTTCTAATTTATACACGCAAAAATGAAAACCTGCCATTGGCGGAAAGTACCCAAATGAATTTTGTGCCAAGCAAATGATTATGATTAATATTATGATCTGATTTTTTTTTTTTTTTTTTTTTTTTAAACTCAAAACAGAAATTATTTTTACTTTATAGAGCTTTGGCTTTTTGTTTAAAAGCTTGGGGCAATTTGGGCTTCAGAAACTGAGATTTTTTGCCAAATGATGTATGAAAGCAACCTAATGAATTTTTATGCTCCCTTAAATATGTATTTTTATATATAAAAGCGGTCCGTACCGGCTTCGCGAGGGTGGACAAAGTAGGCTAGACTACAATGTAGGGTGACTACAATGTAGGGTGACGATGGGTAGGTAATTAAAAAAAAAATTTCTAAATCGGATAAAAGCGGTAGTGAGACAAATAGCAGTACTTACAAATTTTAAACTTGAAATAAAAATTTGTAAAAATGTGATAAATAAGTTTTTTCTGTTTATGTGTATATTGAAATTAATAAATTTATTTTAATATAGTAGAACCATCCTGCTTCGCCCGAGTTAACCTTGGCCTTCCGGGTAACATAAGTAAAAATGTAATATCCTAAAAATACGCCGATCACAATAACGCATTCGAGTCCATAAACCGTCAAAATGACAATCAGAAAAAAACGTATGTTATTTTGACGCAATTATACTAAATCCCTCAGCTTTATAAACGATTTTTTTTTTTTTTAAATTTCTTTTAAAAATGTCATACGCAAAATATCTAATCAAAAATCAGCAATAGCTGTCTTATTCGTCTAATCTTCCATAATCGGGTTCATATCCGATGTTTGACTTCCTTAGTGAGTCAATTTCTAAAATCGTTGAAATACGTGTTTTAACCATTCTTTTAATATATTTGTTATCCCGTCTGCCGTCTGGCCGTCTGTCCGTGCTCTAACTCCCGTAAATATGCTCGGATTGCTCTGCAATTTTTATATGTTATTGTCGTTATCTATAGCATGTTCCCTATTTCAACGGAAGTGTGTAGCACTTATAGTTTTTTTACAGGGACATTCAAAAGAATTCCGTTACATTGCGGTCTATGGGGAAAAATCATTTGCGGATTATTTAAATAATGTTTCACTATTTTAAACACATTGAAATTTATATATATCACTAAGGTGCATTAGAAGAAGCTTAATATGGAATAGGGTGTGGATAGCACTAGGGTGTGGATAGCACTTATAGTTACTTTACAGAGACAGTCAAAAGAATTCTGTTACATTACGATTATGGAGAAAATCGTCTGCGGTTTATTTAAATTATGTTTCACTATTTTAAACGCATTGAAATTTATATATATCACTAAGGTTCATTACAAGAGGCTTACTACAGAATATTGTGTGTAGAGCAGTCATCGTTCATTTACAGGGACACACAAAATAATTATCTACTGTCTGTTAACAATAATTCCTGAAGTGCGTTTTAAGCTACTGAACGCAATTTTAATTTTAACTCGTTTTTTTTCTATTACGTGGTGTGTATAAATTCTGTAGATCCTATACAGGGAAGCACAAAAGTTCGCGAACACATTTCCGTTTATTGACAGAAACTCCTGACGGAGAATTTTAAACTGCGCTACGCGTTTCCTAACTGAACAAAAATTTAGCATCCTATGTAGTATATATACAAATCTATAGATCATATACAGGGCTGAATAAAAGTATTTGGATATTTTTCCGAATATTGTATATGTTGGAAATTCCTAAAATTATGTTTTTAAATATTTTATGCGTTTTCCAAATTGTTTAATTAGATGTTATCTTTTAGCTTATTAAACGGTATGATTTGTAAGATTATTTTGGAAGCGTTGGAAAGTGTTACATAATCTATGCTTGACGCATGATTTTTCTTTCTTGTTGTATATAAAAATTGATAAATGGCCTCTTTATATTAAATAAATTGTATAAATATTGAAATAAATTGTTTGTGTATATGAAATAAGGAATGGGTTGGCAGAAAATATGTATGAAAATTATCGTTCTTCCGCCAAGGCCGTATGCTTTATATCGCCAAGGCTTCTATAATATGCTGGCCCCTATTAAAAATTATTTTAAAAACAATAAAAAAATGTCAGTAAATTGAGATACAGTTTTCAAACAAATTGCATTTGAAAGAAATTTTTAACCTATTCAACGATCTAAAAATTGAACTTGGGCAATATTTAGAAAAAAAAAAAAAATCAGTGAAAGCGAAATTTATTGGTTAAATCGTTTCTACAGCTACAGTGTGGCTGACTTAAGAAAGACTCTTAAAGCGGTCTCGGCCCAGTCCTGTTGCCAGGGTAACTGGTCAGTCGACTTTATTTTAGGGAAGTCCGGCATTTTCTTTTGAGGCCAATTTTCTCCCGTTCAATCGGTCCTCCTCAGGCGCAGGCGGCGCATCTTTCTTTTATACCCGAGAATTATCGCAGTCTTTTGTCCTTCCGCTCCTACGGACGAAGTTCTCTCCCTACAAGTTTTGGAACTTTCGAAAACAGGAAAGCTACTCAGGGTTTTTCTAATCAGAGGCACACAGTCGAGGCTAATGAAAAAGAAAGGCTACCGCGGTGCTTTACGCATATCTTTTTTTACAGACCGCCGGAGTCACGTGTTGCTCGAATGCACCAATGAAAACGTACGAATAGAGCATCACGTCACTCTAGCGGTCTGTAAAAAAAGATAAGTGGAATGTACCGCAGTAGCCTGTCTTTTTCGTTAGCCTCGCACACAGTAATATGACGTCAGCGTTACTTACGGTTTAGTTCACGGACATGTATTTAACACTTTCCAACATAGTTGAAAAATGTTTATGAATTCGGTTTGTCTGTGTCCGTGATCTAACTCGTGTAAATATACTCTGATAGCTATGTAATTGATATATGTTATTGAGATTTGCCATGACATATTCGATATTAAAAATGAAGTATGTGTGTAGCAATTATAGTTCGTTTACAGGGTCCTGAAAAGAATTCCGTTACGTTATGGCTTATGAAGAAAAGTCATTTGCAGTGTATTTTAATGATGTTATACTATTTCAAACACATTGAAATTGATATACATTACTTACAAGTAAAGGTACTATAGTCTGTGGCGGCGAATTTCGATTTTTATAGCTCTTTCGATTCGTCTCATCGAGCTAAGTAATTTGCTACCTCGCATATCGGCTATTGAGTTTTGATAATGACAGGGGGCTGGGTCAAAGTTTAAAATTTCGTTCATTGAAAACCAGTTACCGTCAAAGAAATGAGTAAGATTTAAATTTATTTATAGTTCTTACACTGACATGCACTGATGATAGTCAAATTTTGGCACATTGTTCATTCCGAAGAAGTGAGTAAAAAAAGAAAAAATTTTCTCACAGTGCGCGCAACGAGCAAAGGCTTCTTCAGCTGACTCGATGACGCATTTAATACATGCATCATAACTTGCGAAAACCTGCCTGTCAAGTAGCATACGAATATTTTATCTGCAATTACAAATTCTTATAATAACAGCAATAATATAACCTTACAGTAGTTATTGGCAATGTATGGCACTGTAAAAACAGTGTATTAGTAAACTTAAATCGCACTTATTTCTTTGAAGGCATCTGTTTTTCATTGAACGAAATTTTGAACTTTGACCTGGCCCCCTGTCATTACAAAACCTCAATAGCCGATATGTGAGGTATAAAATTACAAAGCTCGATGAGACGAATCGAATGAGCTATACAAATCGAAATTCGCCGCCACAGACTGTAGTACCTATACTTGTCAGGTGCCCTACAAGATGCTTTGAGCGTGTTCAGCTTACACGACCACAACGACCATGGTCGAAGGAGAAAACATACATGGATTGAGTCACCTTAGAAGCATGGAAATAAGCCATAATTGAATTATATTCTGTTTCTGTGCCTTATAATAAGTGAAGCCAGTGACTATAAGCCCTTATCCTTCCAAAAAAGTGGCTCTTGTAATAGGAATATCATAATAGGAATCATGAACACAAAACATCACGTGACACAACAAAGCATCACGTGATCTGATTTAGCCCGATGCTCCTGCGCAAACTTCGCTCTCTTGACCCAAAAAATTTTGTGGTCGATTTGATCACGTGATTGGGCTCTTCGTTTGGAAGGTTGATTGAACACCTTTAACAGTTTGATCGGAAATCTAACAATTTTCAACTTTATAACTGATTTTTTAAACTTTCGTATTTCTTAACGAAACAGTATATAAAATATAACAATAGCGGAGTACGATTAATATATCAGTTTTAGTGACATATAAGTTGATGACAGGTCAGATGTTCGATCACCGATTTGTGTCAGCTTTTGGCCTAACCACTGAGCTCTAATATAATTCTATATAACTCAGTGGGTCTGCTCGGGGCCTCCGAGATGTCGCTGTGTGTCCTTAACCGGGCATGCTACAAGTGACGTCACAACCTGGTGACGTCAAAACAGTGATCCATAATAACTTAAAATTTTTCATGTACTTTGTTCGTTTGTACGGATTGTTTACGATAATATTTTGATTTTATTTATTGTTTTATATAGTAATTAATAATATTTTTCAGTGTATTTAGATTATAATGCTATCAATAATTATTGATTATAATTATTAAAGAAAGTGTAGATTATATCTATAAAATAATGAGAAGAAAATGTTGTGCTCCTAGTTTCTAATCTAAGTCTTCAAATTCGCTACTGATAATGAAAAGAAGAAATTTTAGCTACGAAAATTACCTTGTGATAATTTTATTTACATTTCAACAGAAGTGGTCTGCTTTAAATGTTTCGATATACGTTTCATAATTCGTGAAGCTAGAATTAATATGATGGTATTGAACTTTCTGTGCTGAGAAAAAAAAAATAACCCTAACAACGAATGAGAAGCAGACGACAAACAGTTTAAAAAATGATTTTGAAAGAAATACGGTAATTGAATGAAATCTGGATACATTTATTAGTGAGTGTGCTTTGTTTATAAAACTAAAAGTAACTGATTTACACAACTTAGTAGTTCTACGTAGTTCCATTTAACATTTTAGCTAACTTAAGTGTACAAATATATTATGAAAATAAAACTTTTGATAAGTTAATTTGAGTGGTTATTAGACCCAAGTACAATAAATAGACAATTATTAAAATATTACAAGTCAGTTACAAAGTTAAGATAGAAAATTGGGTACTTTTCGGTTAGCCGGGCGCCAGTGATATATATATATATATATATACACACACACACACACACACATATATATACATACACATATCTACACACACATATATGTATGAATTAATATATATATATTTATATATGTACATGTATCACTGGCGCCCGGCTAACCGAAAAGTACCGAAAAAGGCTTATGGCGAGAGAAGGAAAGTTGGCAACATATTTTCTGGCAACCTATTCGTAGTTTCATGTAAATAAGTATTTTTTTTTTCAATATTTATATAATTTATTTAATATAAAGAAGCCATATATCTCTTTTTATATGCAAGTAGAACAGAATTGTATATATAAATAATTTTATATATATAAATAAACATAAAAGTTCATTAGATTTGTTTTCATAATTGTGTATATAATTTAAAAACATATCTAACTTTCTGAAGCCCGGATTACGCCAAAGCGTTAAAAAAAAGTGCCAAGGTCTCTACAGTTAAAAAATGTCGATTTCTCTATTTAAATTGACATTTATTGTGTTTTGGTGGATAAATTATGGTATGTAGTTGTAAAAGGGAGGAATGGGATTGATTTTGTAAAGTTTTTGGTAGATTTATTATATTTTTTGTACGTATATTTATTGTAAAATAATGTGTTTAGGAAAAGGTAAGTCAATGGGTTCAATCTGATTTATTAATCTTAGCATTTTTTTTAATTTAAAACTTTTAATTTCCTTTAATAAAACAAATGTATTGATTCCCTTTTATTTCACGATTATGAAATTTAATATTATTTATGTAATCACAAATTATAAGAGCGGAAATGCTCTTTTTATTACATCTTTCTGCTGCGATACATTGACCAAAGTGGATCACTACTGTCACGTCACTAATACTTGTAGCAGGCCCGGTGAAGGACACACAGCGACATCTCGGAGGCGCCCCGGTCTGCTGTAGCATAATTTATAGTCTTTATACGGTCATCATATTATGTGTAGCTCGTTGTATTATATTTATCTAATTCATAATTTTATGTAATTTTGTTTTTCAAATTTGGCAGCACTCTAAAGTTTTAGTTTTTGTTTGGAAGTTTGGAACTTTAAAAAGTTTGTTCTATGCAAATAATTTATCTGAAAAGTTAAAACTGATTTAGAGATGTCAGTCGTTTTTATTTGGAAATACACATATTAAAATAATTAAGGATCGTATATGAAAGTCGTCTCCCAACAGGTCTAACACAGAAAGCCTTAAAATAGACAGAAGCACTCAAAAATAAAAATTAAATAAAAAATATTACATACACTTACGATGTTTTGTCGTACTGAACAAATGAACCTGGATCATAAGCCTCTTCTTTTATTTTAGATTTTTCTTTTCAATTTTTATTAATATATAAAAGGGCTTCATCAGTTGCTTTATATTTTCATTAAAATGGAATACTGTTAATATAACAAAACTGTGATATCAACATGTTATGACTTTCATTTGTATTAGTAAATTAAAATATTTGTTAAAATTTGATAAAAAGAGTTTCTAATATTCTTATTAAAACATTTATTTCGGTAACAAATTGTTTGAAACTTAAATATTTAATTATCAAAACTCATTTTTTAATTTGATTTAAAAAAAATTAACGTTATACGTATAATTTTATTTTTATAGTATTTTACACATTGAATTTTATATTGTAAAATATGCTTTGCATTTTAGTTTTAGTAATAATAAACCAATAAGGTACTCCATAAAAACACACACACCCATCGTATGCGCACAGATATTTTTGCACAATTCTTATTTGCTAAAAAAATATTAACGAATTGGAATAAAAATTTAAATATTATAAAGCGCTGTAAAAGAAAATTTTAATCGGGAGATTGCCCATTTATCGTATTTAAATGAGTATTTTATAATAACAATAGAAATAAATCTGTAATTGTTATTAATATCAAAATTTACTTTTATTAAAAATATTCCATTTATCATGAAAAACATAAAGTAACCAATAAACACTTAAAAATAAAAATATATCTGAAATACAATATTTAAATAAGTATTTTATTTTAATTAATTTAATTTATTTTAATATTAATCTGGAACTGTTATTAATGTCAAAATTTACCATTTAGCATGAAAAATATATAGCAACTAACAAAACATTTTTAAATAAAAAAGCAGAAAATAAACTTGAAGAAGGCGTGGGATTCGAACTCACACTATCTAGATAGAAAGTCAATGCTTTAACCATTCACCCACCAACTACACAACTAACATACAACAAAATATTAATATAAGTAGGCAAATGCGTGATTTGAACATTTGATTCTCAAGTTCACTGTAACTGTATGTTTAAAGAACAACTCCATTTTCCAGTCTCCTTCGACCATGGTCGTTGTGGTCGTGTAAGCTGAACACGCTCTTTACAATAGAATTTGGTGCGACAGACATTTATCGTACATTTACAAGGTCACAAAAAGGAATTCGGTTACAATTGTTGGAAATGCGGTTTTAATTGTGATATGCGTTTTGTAATTTAACTATTTTTTTGCCTATTACTTGGTGTGTATAAGTTTTATAGATAACATACAGGGCTGCACGCTGCACAAAAGAATTCGAGTACATTTCCGCTTATCGACGGAAATTGCTGAAGGGGACTATGTTATGCGTTTCCTAAACTGAACTAAATTTTTTGATACTATGTAGTATATGTACAAATCTATAGATCATATACAAGGCTGCACAAAAGAGGTGGTAATTTCTGAAATTGAGTTTTGAAATGTGGTATGCGTTTTTCCAGTTATTTACTTAAATATCATCTCTCACCTTATTAAACGGGAAAGTTTTGTTACAGTATTCTGAAAGTGTTGGGAATTGTTTGATAACCTATCCTTAACGCTTTCTTTTTCTTTTTTGTTGCTTTATAATATAGAATTAGATACATCAATTTAAATGTAACAAAAACAAAAAAATACATTCTGAGATAAACATGCTTAAATCCAGGAAGAGGACTGCCACAAGGGCAGCGTGCAGCGTAAAATGTATTATATCTTTTGATTTACTTATCGTATTTATGAAGGGTTTGGATAATTTTATTCTTAAAACTTCAACGTACTTTTTTAAATAAAAAGGATAAAACGCTTTTTTTTTTTTCGGTGTGTGTGTGTGTCTTAGACTATCGATTACTTATCGTATTTACATTGGGGTTGCATGCAAACTTCACCGTACGTTTTAGGTAAAAGGTTAAAACGCTTTTTCTAGTAGATTTTTGTGCCCCAGACTAGCTAAAAACGGTTTAAACTAGTCGGATGTGTCAATCCCAAAACTTTCTTCTATCTCACACAAGTTTTGCATACATAAAAAAATAGCACTAATTTATACCAAGGTCTAACTGAATCTAAAGTTTTATTAAATTCCATGCATTAGTTCTTGAGATGTGACTATTGATAAAATCGTGTTAATCCTGTAAAATGCAATATAGCAGCGCCACCTGTTGGGAGATTTAGACCAAAACCTAATCAACAACAACTTATGTCAACGTCTAAACTGAATCTGAACTTTGATGAAAATCCGGGCATTAGTTCTTGAGATATGGTTATCGTGTTAATAATGAAAAAAGTAGCGTAGCAGCGCCAACTGTTGGGCTATGTACACCAAAACGTAAGAAGTATCTCTTTATGTCAAGGTCTAACAGAATATGAAGTTTTATGAAATTTCGTGCATTCGTTCTTGAGATATGGTTATCGTAAAAATCCTGAAAAAAGTGATATAGCAGCGCCACCTGTTAGTATATCTACACCAAAACGTAATCATCGTCTATTTATGTCAAGGTCTATAACTGAATCTGAAGTTTGATGAAAATGAGTGCATTAGTTCTTGAGATAGAGATATTGCGGAAATCGCGAAAAATGCAGCATAGCAGCCGCACCTAAAGGGCGATTTTCACCAAAAACTAATCAGCTC
The DNA here is from genome assembly GCA_963931845.1 of Maratus michaelseni. Classification (NCBI taxonomy): domain Eukaryota; kingdom Metazoa; phylum Arthropoda; class Arachnida; order Araneae; family Salticidae; genus Maratus; species Maratus michaelseni. Next base: position 65,895,628 of record OZ007588.1, read on the forward strand.
CAATTTATATCAGGGACTAACTGAATATAAAGTTTTATTAAATTTCGTGCATTAGTTCTTGAGATAGAGCGCCCACAAAATTATTGTCACATACAGACAGAGTCACAGACAGACATTTTCTAAAAACAGTTAAATCGTGTTCAGGACATTCTAAAACGTATAAATCCGCCGAAAACCGGAAGTCGAAAATTTTCATGAACCCAATACTTTCTTCTTCTAAAGATAGATGAAAGTAAAAATACCGCAATTTAAGAATTCGAATACGACACATTTTCTGACTCATTTTTTTAAACATAAGCATGGTAGTTGCAGCATGGGTTCTAAACTGATTTGTAATCGAACTCCCCCCCGATAAATGAATACATCTTGAGCGATATCAGGAAGTGTCTGTCTTTCCTTTCCTGCACTGTCGCGTCCGGATTTTCGGTTTAAAACCCCAAATTTGATAGTATTTTCTGAAAAGTCTCCAGCCTTTACTGAAAAATGGAAAACCATTTGATTACGTAATTTTTTAATAAGAGCATTTGCTCATTTAATACGTTTGCGAACAAAAATGAATTAAAAAATGTGTCAGACAGTAGTCAGTTTGGATTTAAGAAAAGCCTTAAAAAGAAGAAAAATCATTGAAATCTATACAAGTATAGTAAAGATTGTTTTTTTGTTTGTTTGTTCGTAGGGGGTAATCTCTGGAACTACAGAACCGTTTTCAAAAGTGATGGTGTCAAATGGATGGTGACAGTCCCTGCTCCAAAATAGGCTATATTTTATTTCGGTGCCACTACTCCTAGGGGGGTGAAGGAGCGAAAAACGTTCTAAAATTTCAAATTTTTTTTTACACTGAAGGAGCTAGAAACATGATATTTAGCATGGTAGTTACTTATAAGATGTAACTGCTCTCTAAATCAAATTCTAAAAAAATTCGAAACTTAAAAGGGTGAGAGGAGTGGAAAACGTTCTAAAAAGATTCTAAATTGCAATTTCAATGGAATCTTTGGAACTACAGAACCATTTTCAAAAGTAATGGAGGCAAATTGATGGTAACAATCTCTGCTGTAACATAGGCTATATTTTATATCGGTGCCTCTACCACAGGGGGGTGCAAGAGCAAAAAACGTTCTAAAATTTCATATATATATATTTTTTTTTACTGAAGGAGCTAGAAACTTGAAATTTTGCGTGGTAGTTATTTATAAGATGTAAATGCTCTCTAAGAACAAATTCTAAAAAATTCGAAACTTAAAAGGGTGAGATGAACGAAAAGCGGTCTAAAAACATTCTAAATTACAATTTCTAAGGAATCTCTGGAACTACAGAACCATTTTCAAAAGTGATGCTGGCAAATTGATGGTAACAGTCCCTGCTGTAACACAGGCTATGTTTTATATCGGTGCCACTACCACAGGTTGGAGGGGTGCAAGAGCGAAAAACGTTCTAAAATTTCGATTTTTTTTATACTGAAGGAGCTAGAAACATGGAATTTGGCATGGTAGTTACTTATAAGATGTAAATGCTCTCTAAGAACAAATTCTAGAAAAAAATTTAAATTTAAAAGGGTGAGATGAGCGAAACGCGTTCTAAAAACATTCTAAATTACAATTTCTATGGAATTTCTGGAACTAAAGAACTGTTTTCAACAGTGATGGTGGCAAATTGATGGTGACAGTTCCTGCTGTAACATAGGCTATATTTTATGCCGGTGCCACTACCCCCAGGGGAGTGCATGAGCGAAAAACGTTCTAAAAGTTCGACTTTTTTATACTGAAGGTGTTAGAAGCATGAAATTTGGCATGATAGTTAGTTATAAGATGTAAATGCTCTCTAAGAACAAATTCTAAAAAAAAATCGAAATTTAAAACTGTGAGATGAGCGAAAAGCGTTCTAACAACATTCTAAATTACAATTTCTATGGAATCTGTGGAACTACCGAACCATTTTCAGAAGTGATGGTGGCAAATTTTTGATGACAGGGTCATTCCACAGTATTCATGTGTTACGTTCGGGACATTTCACAGCAAATTTTTGAGATATTTGTACTTTTTTCAGATCAAAATATAAATGAGAAAGTTTGCAATTATTTTTGATGCATTATAAATCACTTCAACTAGATTCTTACGAAATTTCTTTTTGTTTGAGCCAATACATATATATATTTTTTTAATTAATATATTTGTGTTACGTACGGGACATCACAAAAAATTGTTTTAAAAGTACCTCTAGCAATTTGGATTTTGTTCTGAATTTATTTAATATTTTCACAAATAAATTTAATGAGTAGAAGCAGAAATATACATTTTATTAATTAAAATTATTTTTTAAAATTGCGTCATTAAATAATGAAAGCTAATTATTTCTGTTACGTACGGGACAAAGCTATTTGTTACGTATGGGAAACTATGACCAAATTTTTCTATATGGCTGCAAAAAAATGCTCTAATTTTTATTTGATATAAAAATAATAATAATATTTTGGATAAATTTTAATAGAAGAGATTTAAAGCTTTAAAACGATGTATTACACTTAACTTTTTATGAAACTTCTTTTTCAAACTTGTGAAGCCAAATACTGTGGAATGACCCGACAATCCCTGCTCTAACATAGCCTATATTTTACGTCGGTGACACTAATCCCAGGGTGGTGCAGGAGCGAAAAACGTTCCAAAATTGCATTTTTGTTTATACTGAAGGAGCTAGAAATTTGAAATTTGGCATTGTAGTTACTTATAAGATGTAAATGCTCTCTAAGAACAAAATTTAAAAAATCGACATTTAAAAGGGTGAAATGAGCGAAAAGCGTTCTAAAAACATTCTAAATTACAATTTCTATTGAATCTCTGGAACTACAGAACCGATTTTAAAAGTAATGGTGGCAAATTGATGGTGACAATCCCTACTCCAACATAGGCTATATTTTATGTCGGTGCCACTAACGCCAATGGGATGCAAGAGTGAAAAATGTTCGAAAATTGCGACTTTTTTTATACTGAAGGAACTAGAAACTTGAAATTTGGCATGGTAGTTACTTATAAGGTGTAAATGCTAAGAACAAATTCTAAAAAAAATTCGAAATTTAAAAGGGTGATATGAGCGAAACGCGTTCTAAAAACATTCTAAATTACAATTTCTATGGAATTTCTGGAACTAAAGAACTGTTTTCAACAGTGATGGTGGCAAATTGATGGTGACACTCCCTGCTCCAACATAGGCTATATTTTATGTCGGTGCCACTAATCCCAGGGGTTACAGGAGCAAAAAACCTTCTAAAATTGCAATTTTTTTTATACTGAAGGAGCTAGAAATTTGAAATTTGGCATTGTAGTTACTTATAAGATGTAATGCTCTCTAAGAACAAATTAAAAAAAAATTGAAATTTAAAAGGGTGAAATGAGAGAATAGCGTTCTAAAAACATTCAAAATTTCAATTTCTATGTAATCTCTGGAACCACAGAACCGATTTCAAAAGTAATGGTGGCTAATTGATGGTGACAATCCCTACTCCAACATAGGCTATATTTTATGTCGGTGCCACTAACCCCAATGGGGTGCAGGAGTGAAAAATGTTCGAAAATTGCGAGTTTTTTATACTGAAGGAGCTAGAAATTTGAAATTTGGCATTTTTTTTACTTATAAGATGTAAATGCTCTCTAAAAGAAAAAAAAAATTGAAATTTAAAAGTGTGAAATGAGCGAAAAGCGTTCTAAAATCATTCTAAATTGCAATTTCTATGGAATCTCTGGAACTACAGAACCGATTTCAAAAGTGATGGTGACAATCCCTGCTCCAACACTCTCTTTAATATAAAGCTATGCGTTGCTGACTTCTGGGTTTTTCGCTAATATTTGCCACTGATTAATCTCGGAAAATGAAACATTTAAAAAAAATATTTACATTACTGAAAAAAATAATAGCTCGAAAAGTATTTGTCAGAAAATTGTAAAACAAACTGAGTTTGAAAGGTAACAAATTGTATATATTTTTATATATATTTCAAATCTAATGATCATGCCATTTTTCAAATATTGAATTTCAAAAATTACCAAATTTCACAATGGAGTACCATAGCGAAACCTTCACGCGTAAAAAGATAATGATAAGAGCGACGATCTGTCGTGTATATTGGCTATAGCACGGGCCACAAATTATAGAAACCTTATTATTCTGTTAAAATATAAAAGTGAATTATGAAATGTCAATATTTTGTTTGATTAAAGGTTTCTTAAGAGAAATTGACCAGCGTAGCGGTCGTAGCTTGCTAGTTATTAATAAATGTTTTTACACACTGAATTCCAATGTAATTTACTGTAGTTTTAGTATTTTTTATAGTATAATCATAAGTAGTGTTTTAATGACAAAAATCTGACGATAATTTGTCTTCTTTTGCAGAGGCGAAAAGCGAGAGAGGGGAAAGAATCTGATGAAAGTATACAAACACCTGAAGAACCTCCTAGGAATAAATCTGAAAAAAGAGCTAGCATATGGGATCAAAGAGACATTGACAGACGATTTTCTGAAATGCACTCTCCTTCAGTACAAATGTTCATTGAACAAAGCAGATGCGATGATTTTAAACCTTTACATTCAAAGGAGGTGTATCTGTTTGATATTGTAGAATCGAGGGATCGCAACCGTGTACTACAAAAGCGTTTTGCAATGTACGTGCCACAATCCTATTTTGGGAATAAGCTTCGATCTACTACTTTAAAGCATAAAACCACGAATAGCTTCTACGATATAGTCTACTTGTATGAGCAGTTTGCGGTAGCAAATGCTGACGAAGAAAGAAAAGTGATGCCACAAAGTTACAATTTTGAAAGTGAACATTTACAAACATTATTTTTTACAATACCGGAAAATTACACAGTGGAAGCGGATAAAATCTCTGGCGAGACAAGCTGGTTAAAGCTCATGTCATGGTGGAAATTTTTTAATCAGTCGTTTGTTCCATGTTGCCAAGAATTGCATACGTGTCTTACAACCAACACGGAAAAAAATCAAAGTATTTTTCAGTTACGGAATGCTCTGAATGACTCATTAAGGAAGTTAAATTTGATTGGTTTGCCGGCAGAAATCGCTATTATGAAAATGTACGTAGAATTTTCTAGCATACTTCTGGACATCGAAGCTTGGTATGTAAGCCGGGAGAACGCTATGAAAGGATTTCAGAAAGATTGCTTTCAAAACGTGTCCTGTGACAGTTTATGGCGGCATTTTCTAAAAGAATGCACGCACTATTCTTTAAGTTTGCTCTGTAATGTGATGAAATTTATGTCTGAAAATGGTTTCGATGCCAATAATATTGGAACTATAATGGAAAACGATATTGAAAATTTTGCTTCTGAATTAATTAAGCAGTACTCAGCTGAAGAAAGTGAAGAAGATTATGTAAGTAGGTTAAAAGAAATTACACTTAAAAAAATTGATAAGTTTTTTACGGAAATAAATATAAGAAAGAATGATGGTGGTTGCAACGTAACAACTGTTATTTATCTGTGCTGCCAAATGCTATCCTCTCTCATGAAAGTTACAGTTAGGACTTTCGAGCACTTATTTGGTGATTCACATGCAGTCACTTCTCAAAAAGCACTTTCAAAATATTTATTGAATACTGTAATAAATGGAAGAATTGTTGCAGACAAGGCCTTGCAAAATGATTCGTTTCTATCACGTAATTTACTTCTGCAGTTAATCGATGAAGAAATGCACGCATCCACAACTGATCTGTCTATAGACAGATCATTAAAATTCGCTTACATCTTAACTGTCAGTTACCAAATTATCAATGAACATAATGCGGCAATGGTTCTTTTACCAAGCAACTACATTCAGCATGATTTTGTGTCATTTCTCAACGATATTGAAAGAGAATTAGACGTAATATCACAATCAGAACTTTCTACGATAGAATTTTCACTGGAAATGAAGATGTTTCAAAACGAGCTCTTACATGAACTGGGAAAGTCGCTAAGCAACATAAACAATGCTGCAAATAGTGCGAAAATTTTGTTAAATAAATGAAAACACTGCTAATATCTGAAACCTTTTGACTGTCAAACGGCAAAATTTTTTTGTAGACATTTTATTAAAAAAAGTTATTAAAGTGCAAAAGTGTTATGTCCATGTTTTTATAAAAATAGTGCTATTAAAGAGAAACTTGTACATTGCACTAATGGGATACATAATTTCTGTCTCTCGTATAATTAGCAGTGCCGTCAAAAGTACAGTAAAACCTGTGAAGACGGAACCGGTATGTAATTTAATTCTATCAAATATGCCATAAATTCATTAAAACTTTAAAAATTTGTTAAAAATAAACAAACGATGCTAAAAAATGACGGTTTGCATGAATGGGATAAGGAGGATATTGGATTTATTTTAATAAAAAAAAAAAGTGGTTAAAAATTACAGATACATGGCGTTGGCATGCACAATATGAATCAGATTTGTGCAAATAAGCTGTCAATAAAACATCTCGATGCACATAGATTCTTCATTTAATGACAGCAGTATGCTATCGTTACCAGATCAAGTGTTGTTAGTTAAGTTCTTTTACAAGAACGGGGAATCAGCAACTGGCGCACTGCGAAAATTCCGTACGGCAAAAGGACTCAAGACGAGAAAAAGGTCCGTTTCATGTGCTGGGATACTAAAATTTGTCAGACGCTTCGAAGAAACGGGTCTTTTACTATAAACCTAATTTGTATAAATTTGCTTCATTTTATGCATGCCAGCGCCATGTATCGGTAATATTTTGAACCACAACTTTTTTGTTATTAAATTAATCCGTTTTCCCTCTAATCTCATTCGTACAAGCTACAATTTTTTTAGCACCATTTGTTCTTTTTTAATGATTTTTTAAGTTTTAATGAATTTTTGACTCGACCAAAACAAGAAAAAAAATTCCTAGTCGAGAGTACATAAACCGTACAGGGCAAAAAAAACACAAGACAATTATAATAGACGATGTACCGTCTAATATGGAGACCTATCAGAAATGAATTTTTTCTGGTCCTTTGAGAAATGTTGTCAACTTAGAGAATTTTTCTTTAATTAAAAAAAAATCTACCACTATTTTTGAATAGTAATTACCTGCCTAATTTAAAGACAGACATTCAGTGATTAAATAAAGCGGAGATTACTAGGATGCTTCTATAAGAGAGTGCGACATAACAGCGATTGGTACAAAGCGGCACACCTATCGTTTTGTGCCAATTGCCGTGTTACGTTTTAAAAGTCATGAACCGGCCGTGTATTTCGTTGGTCGCGATCCGCGTCTGACGAAAAAGATAGACTGCCGCACTGCAGTACGCATGGACTTCTACAGTCACGTCATGCTCTTTTCGTGACGCAGGGGCTGGAAAAGCACGATGCAGGTGCACGAAAAGAGCATCACGTGATTTTAGCGGTCCGAAGGAAGGTGAAAGCGAAACGTAGTATGGGAGCCTGTCTTTTTCGTTAGCTTTGGAAGACACCCTAAAGATTATTATTCGGAAATCCTAGTAGGCATTCTGGATAAAAACCCGCTAAATTATCAACACATCACTTGAAATATTATCTTAGCAGGTTTTATTATATAATAAATTTATGGTAGATGGCTTTGGTAAATTTTTGATAGATTTATTGTATTATTTCTTTTAATAGCGAGTACTTGACAATTAGTCATTTATGAAAATAATATTCTAGGAGTCTAGTTGGTGACCGCATGAAACCCTATGTTAGCAGATACAATAAAATATAATATGTTTTAAGTAAGGGTGGAAACGAGGGAATCTAATGGTCCAGATCTGCCGCAGACGAAGTGTGGCTTAAGTCAAAAACTAATACTACTTCTGGTGTACTTTTAGACGGTTATCCCAAGTTATGTCCTACATGAATAACAAAATATGGAAATGTTGCCTTCATCTAGTACTATAATATTATTCTGATTTGCCTTGTCGCAACCGTAGCCAAACCCGTGTCAGAACAAGTTTTATTGTAATTAATTTTAAAGTTTACCTAAGTTATTGAATACAAAGATAATTTGCATTTTAAAATTAAGTTTAAATAGTATTATAACAGAAAATCGAGATCTGCCATATTTTGTTATTCTTGTATGACATAGGATAAGCGTCTAAAAGTACACGGGAAACGATATTAATTTTTGGATTTGTCGTACTTCGACTTCGTCAGACCTGGGACATTAGACTACTTTATTTCTACCCTCATTTAAAGTATACATGTGTTCTTGTTTCTGATAACACAGGGCTTTATGCGGTCGCCTCCTCGCCTACAAGGCTGGAATTAGGAGGATAGAATTGGAGGATACATATCAATCTTTTGCCGTGGAAAGTTTTGAAGCCGACAAATGAGTTTTTCCTGATCGAATGCAATCAGCAGTCTCCACTGTAAGACGCGGCTAAATATGGCGGGCACAATCGCGACCTACGTTATATACGGCCGGTGCATGACGTTTAAAGCGTCACATGAAGTGGATCATTTTTACACGGCGATTGGTGCAAAACAGAGGGCTTTGCACCAATTGCCGTGTAAAAATGATCCACTCCATGTGACGTTTAAAACGTCATGCATCAACCGTGTATAACGTAGGTCGCGGCACAAGGCGGTAGGAACGGCTTCAAGTGACGTCGTTTATGTCGAGCCGACCCTTCCCATTCTATCCTCCTAGGACTGGAAGTAATGTTTAATGAGCAACAGGTGATGAGTAGTTCAGCTGATTAGAGCGCATTTATACATAACCGAGGCTGACGAAAAAGACAGGCTACCGCGGTCTATTCCACTTATCTTTTTTTACAGACCGCTAGAGTGACGTGTTGCTCTTTTCGTACACATTCATTGGTGCATTCGAGCATCACGTGACTCCCACGGTCTGTAAAAAAAGATACGAGTAAAGCACCGCGGTAGCCTTTCTTTTTCGTTAGCCTCGTACATAACAGAGTGTCGAGAGATGGGCAATACAATTTGATTGGTCAAGACGATTTTGGAGAAAAACTTGGTGACACATATCGCGTGGAAATACCTTTCCAGGAACAGCCAATCAAATGCATGTAAAAGTAACGAGTCGCTCCAATATTTGCGCTTCAACTTATCCCGTATAATAGCACCTTTAGACAGGTATAGAGTTACATGCAAACGTAACACTTGCAACTGCAAAGCTTTTTGCAAGCCAAAATTATATGCAGACATTGCTTTTGCATGTGAAAATTAACATTTATTAGGGTTCAAATTAAAATTAATTTGGGTGTAAATTACATGAAAATGCTACGTTTGCATGTAATTTTGGGTTGCAAAAATTTTTGAAATTGCAAGCGTTTCTTTTGAATGTAATCCATACACAGGCTCGCCAAGATACATGGCGATCTGTTTTTATCCAAAATCGTTTCCACCAATCAAAAGTTTTCCCCACATGCCGCGCCACTCTCATATAGAGGCACCCTAGTATATGTTTGTTTAAGTGAACTCGTCCACTTAGTTGTGTATTATTAGTTGTGTAATGTAGATTGCTATAATTTGGGCAATAGCTTCGAATCTGAGCCTGTGCGCTCTGTGTAATATGCGCTGCTCTTATACATAGGTACTCTAATGTAAACGAAAATAAAAAGCAAAGTTTTTCACTGAAACACACTCGCTGATAATTTGAAATGGTAGCACTTTAGATTTTAGATTATTTTTACGTATAAATGACCAGTTTGTATTTTTTTCTAAGATATAAGAATTTTCTATTTGTTATCTTTAATACATATTTATTTCATTTACAGGCATTCATTCGCACTGAGGGACATTTCACATTAAAGCTACATTTAAGTACAAGAAAACATATTATTTCACATTTAGAGACATTTCACATTAAAAGCCATTTAAGCACAAGGAAAACACAACACAGTATATCACACGCACATTTCCACATATTTTAGATGCTTTAATTTATAAATATGCTTTAAAAAATTCTCCTCAGCTGCTTATGGAATGATAGTTGCGACTATTGTTTCACTTTCAATGCTACATTCGTCGGTTCCTCTTCTGATTCTGAAGTACCCCTTTTCACCCCAACTGTAGCCCCAACTGTTTTTCACGATCCAGAATTTTTCACCAGTGTTCCTATCTACTCCGTAACCGACAGCTAAAACGGCATGGTTAGTTACCATAAGTGGGTTGAAGCCAGACCGTAAACCAGTATGGTGATATATACCACTTTTGTATTGGTGGAAGTCGGGGTAAACCTCAAAAGCAACTGTCACGGGGCCATTACTAATAAGTTCCATCTTCATCAAATCTTCGTTGCACCTGTACAATTGAAAACAAATATGAAATTCTTACATTAATATCTATATTATATAGCACAAACATGTTCTTTTATCAACAAAGTTAAGCTCAAAATTAACAGTAAATATAGTGACATGCGCTATCGTTTCGAACGTATTTATCTTCGCTTCTAAATATCGCATAATTTCAATATTTACTACATCTAATATAATGAAACATACTTTCAAATAGAGTTTGTCAGAAAACTACTTAATTGACAAATTTGTTTTGTCTAGCATGTAATTTTTTAATCTGTCAACGTGTATCATAATAAAAACATCGTTTGCTACGATAATGTAGAGTTATTTGCAGTAACATTAATAAGTATAGGGTAAATATGCAAAACTAAGAAGAAAGTGGAAAGGTTACCACAACTGGCGATTTAATGCCCAAGCTTGGTAAAGGAACCCCCATTTGATTTTATTTATTTTGATAATAGATGTTCCACGCTCTAGAGTAGGTAACGGCTCAAAATGACGAAAATTTACATTTCTCATAGAGATAAAAATTACGACGCCATTTATTGTTCCAAACAAACTATTCATAAGATTTTTTTTGGCTGTATTTTCTTCCTACAATTGAAATCTATAAAAATCATGTAGGCTATTTTCAAATTATGCATGATGGGCTTGGCGGTCATACGAAGTTTCATACGAAATGGCGTTATTTAGTTTACATATATTTCAGGTTAAATGACCAATGACGAAATAAGGATAGAACACACGAACATAGAAACATAGTGCACACAATACATGGAGACATAGTACACAAAATGCGTAGAGACATAGTACACACAATGTATAGAAACATAATACACAAAATACATAGAAAACATAGTACACACAAAATACGGAATCTTCCAGATTCAGTCTTTTGGATGTTATTATTAAAATAATTCATTCTGTTGCTTTAAGTTAATATAAACTGAATAGAGGCGATTGCCTTGTGTAATTGAGTAAAAGCACAGAATCTTGCTACAAGAATTGGATGCTAAGTAGCGACAGGTGGTAAAATATAATTTTTGTGAAAAAAAAAAAAAACTTAACATTTCTATCGCAACCATCTTCTGTCAAAGAGCGTGTCCAGAAACCGAAAGGTGGGTTACTTGTATAATTGGGGAATGATGTCATACGAGTTTCTCTGGCTAAAGCTGGGTTAAAACGGCTGTGAACGGTTTTAGGTAAAGTTATGGGCATGTTTACAAACAAGCAGTTCCGTCAACCAATCTACCACTACATTTTTATCACAGCGATCATTTCAGGAATCGTCCTGGCGACGTTGGCCAATTATATCATACACCTGTTAAACGTATTCCAATCAAATGGTTTGAACTCAAGTTTACAGCAGGAGTCATAAAGAACGACAGTTAACAATTGCAGTTAGCGAACAAACAAACCTGGTTTCAGTTTCCTAACCATGTGATCACTTCACCCAACAAAATTCTCTCTGTAATGTAGATTACCAGAAGTCTGGCTAATTTCCCGCTCTGAACGCTATGAAGTAACCCGCAAAAACAAAAAGTCACGTGATATCGGTCTCTAAATGCTTCGGGTTACCCTACGTAACTCAGGTTGTGGTCCATGAACGCGCCCAAATTGTGCATATTTTTGTTCCATAAAGAGTACAACCAACCAACGTCTCAATGAGAGCACTCCCAGAATTCACTACAAAAGAGAGCATGATTGCATTGATCTTTCTTAAGAACACTCTCGGCACAAACTTTTCAATGTATAATATGGAATTAATTCCAAATTAGTAACTATATACAAATAACTAATACTACTAAAGTTATTCACAAAATCAATAAACAAAACACAGGGTAATTCAAAATGAAAACTTTAAGACTTTATATCTGGAAAACGAGGAGACGAGGGCAAATGATTTATGTGTCAAAAAACTCATAATGCTCTTTCGATTGCTGCTTACTTAGATTTTTTTCATTATTACACTAAGGCGTGGTTTCCTGGTTAGAATAAAAAATATGACTGTAGTATACGGAAGTCTTTGAAAAGTTTTGTGCAGTGTACATTCAGCTCAATAATATTCCTTCCTTTTTCACCTAAAAAACTAAAAAAAGATGGATTTATCGGCCAATATAGATTCTTCATTCTAGTCTACATGTTATTGTTTCAAGTAAAGTAAGATGCCTTAATTTATTAATATATATATTCTTTTTTCTTCTAAGAAGTTATGACCTAAAGAAAATTTAATTGGGTTTATGGCTTCACAACACTCCACCTGCATTCTACATTCATCTATTCATGCACCAATAACTTCAAAATTTTTTATTTTCGTTACAGGCTTGGACAACGCCTGTCGAGTTAAATAGTGCAAATATAAAAGGCTGTTTGTGATTCAATTGAGTATTGTATGACTGTAATTTCCTTGTACGATAATTTTGTTTTAAAGTGTTTCGTTGTATTTCAATAAAACCGTAAACCAAAGTTTTATTTTAGCTTGAAACTTTTCACTCTCTATCACTACTTACTATATATACCCAGTGAAGGTTTTCAGTTGTCTACGGTCGTTCAGTTTTCTAAGCTAATGGTATTAAACAGTAAAAGAGCTAAAAAAATTCAAGCACGTACCTACGATTTTTTTCGGCCTTAGGGGGAGGGAGAGTGTTATCTTTTTAGGTGCAATATCTTTCTTTTAAATAAAAATCTATGAACAGACTTTTTCTTACTTATACGGATAGGTGAGACCCGCCCCCACCTCTATTATATTTATGGTATAGACTCGATAAAATTAGTTAATACTTTTGGAAAAAACTAAAATTAACTGTTTCCAGCGGCTATAATTAGCAATATAAAAAGTTAAGTAAGACAGTGGATAGTTTGACTTGTAGTGACTGTTTAGTTTCTAATTGCATTCAATTCCAAGTGTTAAAAAGAAAGCTGAATATTCTAGCCCTTTTCCCTCTGTGCAGGGAAGAAAAAAACATGCGTACTAATTTCCCCTCTGCGTAGAGATAATGAAACCAATTTTCCCTTTTGTTCTCATTTGAGCTTGTAAAACTCAACGAGTGAGTGTAATCCCGTAGCTGAGAAATTACTTTTGTGGAATTGTGAAAATTAAACCTTGTGAAAACAAATATACAGTCCATTTTTCATGTGCGAAAACCTTCAAACAACTAATCAGTGACAATACAAAGAAACCAATTTGGGTTTCTTTTGTTATATTTAAGAATTTTATGCTAGTTATTTTAAAAACATATTTATTTCACATTTAAAGACACTTAAGCACAAGAAAAACATAAAACATCAAATCGCACTAGTTTCCTCACATATTTTAGCTGCTTTTGCCTTATAAAAATACTTTTTGTAAGATTTTCTTCTCAGCTGCCTATGGCATGATTGTGGCGGCAACTGCAATACTTTCAATGCTACATTCGTCGGTTCCTCTTCTGATTCTGAAGAACCCATTTTCACCCCAAGTGGTACCCCAACTGTTTTTTACGATCCAATATTTTTCACCAGTGTTCCTATCTACTCCGTAACCGACAGCTAAAACGGCGTGATTAGATATCCTGAATGGGTTGAAGCCAGACGTTAAGCCAGTATGGTGATATATACCGCCTTTATACATCTGGAAGTCGGGATAAACCTCAAATGACACTGCTATAGGTCCATTAGTAACAAGTTCCATCTTCATCAAATCCTCGTTGCACCTGCATAATTAAAAGAAAATAAACAATATATATTAGCATTCATTTTAAATATTTATTTAAATATGAAATGCTTCACACTAGCAGACGACGACGACTCAAAATGACAAGAATTTACTTTCTGTTACTGCAGAACAACGACAACACAGACAAACGATATGCAACAAAACAACAACAGCAACAAAGACAAACGAAACAACAAAAACAAAAGAGATGTTATCGAGGTTTCTACTCGAATTGCTCCGAAGTTTTCCTCGGCAGTATTTTTGTCATACAGTAAAAATCTGTAAAGCATTCGACTCACCACGACCCGCCCATTTTTAAAAAAGGGAATCCATTCTGCAAGACAGCATTTTGGAAGATTGTGTTTTTCTCCCAGAAAACTTGTGGGACGCAACAACAATTGTAATTTGAATATAAATAACTCAGTTGATTAATTAATTAAGAGTTGTAATCGTGTAGTGTTGTTAATATTACTTTATAGCCAGCGTTGTTTTCTAGGCAGTTCGACACACTAAGCGACACACTATGATTTTTGATATACAGAATGCAGTAATTGGGAAAAGGAACTGCAAACACCTGCATAAACAGAACGAAATAAAAATATGGAGTAAAACATTCGTACAGAACTGAGCAACTAACGCATACGATTTTCAGTGTGCTGTCCAATGTTTTCAGCTACTAGTTGGAAACGTGAAACCGCATGTTCCACAACAAAGTGAAGAGTATCCACTGTGCGTGTGTCTTGCACAAGATCCTCTCCCGACTTTACTGCATATACAGCGCCATCTGTCGGTGAGATTTTAAGTTTTTTTTAACCATGGCTAAAAAAATTCCCATTGCTTTGGGAACATACTGGTGAAATTTCCGGTCATTTGGATCAGTGGTTCTTTCGTTATAGAGTTTTACTTTCACAACTTAAAAAAAAAAATCACCCTGTACATGTTATTTATTAGAAAAATATCAAAAAGTTCAACGCTTCAGAATTCATTCAGAATTCTGCTTAAAACTTGTAACGTATCAAAAATATAAAATAAATTTAAAAGGAAAATAAGCTCAAGGTGGGATCGAACCCGCTATCTCCGGCGTAGCAAGCTCTTACTCTACCTTTGCGCCACGAAGTCCACGAACAGAAGTTCAAACTAATGGGTATTTGAAATGCAAACTGAAATTTAACACCAAATTTCTCTAAAACTAAAGCCCATTTGAAGGAAACCTTTGACCTGAATAGTTAGGGGTATGACTCTTACAACATACCTTAAAATCATCAAAATCTGTGCATATCATGTTTGGCGGTCCCCTTGTTAGATTTCTTCATTCTTTTGCGAAAATGTGCATTCCATTTCACCTGTTAGTATTTTTGTTATTAATGCTTAAAATCAGGTATGTCAAACACGTGGCCCCGCCGATACCTTATCTGTGGCCCGCGAAGCCTTTGGCATTTTAATTTAGTTGAGTTTAATTTAGTTGTTAGAATACGCATACTGAAAGTACACTTTGCACGAACACAATCGCACCAACTGTGGTCTTACAGATGGCGAACGTCAGGAAAGTTATGTATATCGGTGTTACCAGTTTGACGGGCATTTTTAAATTCAGAATGCTATTACTATTTTGGAATAGTAATATTTCTTTTATTTATTATGTCATTAAATAACAATAATATTTCTCTTCAGAATGTGGTAGCATTCTGAATTTTAAAAAATTCTGCTCATCTGGCAACAGTGATGTATAGAGGCAGCTATAACTCAGTTTTACATATTAGCATAAAAATAAAAACATACGGAACAAAGATAACCAATCGGAACGTAGCAAAATGTGGGATGTTGAGTGTGAAAATTTAAAGATTCGCAAATTTTTTGAAGAATTTTACATATAATTTTTGTTGTTGTTGTTTTCTGTCGAAAGTAATATTTTATTTTTTTACTTCCTCAATTTTACACCACTTTAGAAAATAATATTCTGTATTCATTAACCCCTTCGCGACGAGCGTCCTTTACAAAATTTTTAATCTTTTACCACCGGTTTTTCAAAACAGAAATTTTCACCGAATTGAATCGCAGAAATAGTAGGATTATATAAGGCAAAGCTTACAATAAAAAATAACTGGTGGGAATAATCAAGGATTCTGAGCATCTTATGCGTCACGTATACGTGTCGCTCGTCCCCGAGGGGTTAAATACAAAGAAATGTATTGTAAAATTAATAAAATTTGGCACTAATTAAGAGTTGAAATATTTAAAAAATTAAATAGTTTTAAAAGAGTCGCTTTGAAAGTAACACAAATCATCATTTTTGTACTTGTCACAAAAACTCCGAATATATCATCCAGATTCTTCATTTAGGCTTTAGTCGAACATATGGATTTTGGATTTAAGCACTTTAACTATTTTCATTATTTAGCTTGAAATTGTGTGCGATCTTTCTGGAATCCTGCATGATCTTTCTTTTCTTTCTTACAAAAACAAAAACACTTTAAATCTTTCTTTCATTTTTTATTGATATGTACACACATTTTATTGACATACTCTCACACAGTAGCGGCTCTTGACTGCCGTTATTGGGGCACTAAATGCATAGTTGCAAAATTTATTATTTTCTTTCCACTATTTTGTAAAAGAAATATTTGACTAATTTGTTGGTAGAAAATTTTGCCATTAAACGAACGAAAAGTTTTCTTAAAAAAAAAAATAATAATTGTAGGAAAAGAATAAAATTTTCAGCCATGAATTCAGTACCCTAAAAAGAGCGAGTCACGAGCCGAAACTGCTCTCACACATTTTAGAATTTCGACGTTATTTTGGGTTTTGCAGACTTTTGAAAAACAAGCAAAAATTTTAGAATTTTGGCGTTTTTAAGTCTTGCAGACCAGAAAAATCCGACGGGACAAAAAGAAAAAGAAAACTAAAATTTTACAATTTCCGCGTTATTTCGGATTCCTAATCGGTGAAAGGACGAAAGCAGAAGCAAAAATTTTTACTGTTTCAAATCCCGTGAATTAAAAAAATATATATATTAGAAATTTATAATTTCGCCATTACTGCGGGTCCCGTAGATATAGTTAAAAAATTCTTGAAGGGCAGAAAAAAGCATAATTTTATAATTTCTAGATTATTTCCGATCCTGTGAAAAATTTTCAGACGTCTGTTTTAAACATGTTTGCCAACATTGACAAAGATATCTATCAGGCATGTCAAACTCGTTTACCGCTGCGGGTCAAATTAAGTGTTATGTACAAAGACGCGGGCCAGATACAAAAGTACATAATATCACTTGTAAAGAATAAAATTTGTACGTACAAAACAGTCATGTTAAAGAAATATTCACGCAAAGTTCCAAACTTATTATGTATAGTTTATTTTATCTAATTTTTCGAAAAAATACTCAACGCTACTTTTTATCAACCAAACCATAAAATTTAATTGAGTTAGTTTTCTAAATTGTATTTATTTTAAAAATTTATTGTACACGCTGGTCTGTTAATCTTACGATATAGCAAACGCATAGTTGTCAATCTTCCACGTTTTCTTCGTGTAAAAAATAAAAATAAACGTATTTTGATTCAGAAAATGTATTTAATAAAACGTGTATTGTATCTACGCGTTACTTATTTGATTTAGTATATTTTATGGATGAAATGATGCTTATTTGACTTGAAAAATAGCAAAAGGTCTGCAACTACACAAAGATGTCGCATAAAAGTGCGCTACCGAACATAGCTAAAACATGCCTAATTGCACACTATACTTTAAAAAAATCTGGCGATTGATGAATAATTACAGAAATTTGTAAATTCTAAATCCATATATTTTTGCTCCAATATTAAATCGTTCTGAATTTTGATTAATTGCAGCAATAAATTTTGAAGAATAATTTCAAAATCAATCATTGGAGGTGAAGTAAACAGATTAACTTATTTTCATATTTCTTGAAATTCAAAAATCATCTTTTGAATTAATTTTTTAATATATTTTTTGTATATTCTAAAAATTTCCACTACGATGATTTTTGTAGTAATGCCAGGCTATATTTAAAATGAAATACATTTTCTTTTGAAAATTGTTTTATAAAAGTAATAAATTCCATTTGAAACCGCTAATGCTATCAAATAATAAGATAGCAGTTTGAAATTCGTCTTGAAGTTGAAATTTACTCAGGTGCATTGTAATTTCAAATGAAAACTCCAAGTGCTTTGTCTTTAATAATCCACTTCTACATTCATAATTTGTCGAGTTAAAATGAAAATTGTTATCTTGTTTAACAGTTCGAAATTAACAGTTAAAACTTTATGTTGGAAATTCGTCGTATCTAAGATAGATCTGTTTATCTTCACCATCCAATATTTCCAAGATATTTTCTAGATTGACGATGATTAAGCATTTGCGTACGAATATAATATAAGCTTATAAGCAAAGTTTTTAAGCACATATCCTCTTTTTATAAATCTACCCGCTATATATAAATCTTTCTAAGCAATGGTACTTATGCTTGTAGTATTTTTAAATTTCTTTAACTGCTCTGGCATCATTTCTTCTTTGTAGTGACTGATTTCGACTCTATTTAATATTATAAAGACAATATTTAGTTTTTTTTTAATTTTAAGGCAAGCGTATTTTTTTCAATAGGCAATGATGAAAGCTCTGTGATTCTCTTTTTAGAAGTATAGTTTCAATTTTGGCAGTTTATCTTTCCGATGTTTAACCATTTTTGTGAGTTTTCTTTATACTTTATGCTGCAGCACCTTTTAATATTACATTCTTTCCAAACTCCAACAGTTTCTATATAACAAACATAAAATTACAGTTTTCCTTTGAATATAATGGTATCACGCAGGATTCATTAACGATGACACAATTACTATCATAAGTAATGAAAAAAATTAAAAAGCTGAAATTCAAAATCAATATGTTCGATTAAAGTCCAAGTAAAGAACCTGGATGACATGTCAATCAGAAAAGTGATAATCTGTGTCAATTTCAAAGCGATTCATTTAGAGCTATTTAATTTAATTTTTTTTAAATTTTAACTGTTCTTAATTTGCGCCGCATTTTATTAAATATTTAATAGTATTTAATAAATACAGCATATTATTTTGTACAGTGTTGTAAAATCCAAGGAAGTAGTAAAATAAAGTACTATTTTCGACATTAAACAAATAAAAAATATAAGTAAAAATGTTACGAATCGTTAAGTTTTCATACTCAAAATCCCGTGATTTTCTACGTTCTAGTTAGTAATCTTTGAATAAACAATTTTTTTTTGTGCTAAAATGTAAAATGAGTAAAATTGAGTTATGTCTATATACATCACTCTTATCAGATAAGCGGAATTTTATTTTTTAAATTCGGAATACTACCACATTCTGAAGAGAAATATTCACCTTATTTAATGGTAGAATTAGTAAGAAAAAAATTACTATTCAAAAATAGTGGTAGCATTCTGAATTAAAAAAAAGCCCGCCAAGCTGGAAACACTGATATACATATCTTTCTGATGTTTGCCACGATTGGTGTAATTGTGCTCGTGCTAAGTGTATTTTTAGCATGCGTGTTCTAACAACTAAATTAAACACAGGTAAAATGCCAATGGCTTCTCGGGCCACAGATAAGTTGTCGGCGGGCCAGTTGTGGCCCGCGGGCCTCGTGTTTGACATGCCTGATATAAATCATTTTTGTCAAAGAAATTCAAATCAATTGGTTTCTGAGGTTATCTGTCTAATGCAGACAACTTAAAGCTTTAAAATTTGACGTGGTATTGAGTAATGTTGAAAAGCATGCTAAAGTACAGGCATACAACAACATAGCTATTTCTCTTTAATTCAGTAATGAAACTGTATCAGAAAATTTGCAGAGACAACAACAATCAGTAGTTGTTAGGTGTGTAACGTGTTCAATTATTCAAATTAATTCAACAATACTCTACTTAAAAATAAGTTCAAACAAAGATACAACAATGTCTTATAAAACAATCGAAATTTGTAATAGATGTAACATTTTTAATTCTTTAAATTAGTTCAACAATACCAGATACTGGGAAAAATTTCAAACAAAGGGATAACAATGTCGTATAAAAAAATTGAAGTGTTAACAATAAGAAAACACTTCTTATCTTTCTCAAAAGATTTTGCTACTTCTAGCGACTAAAAAGTGCTCTTGCGATTTAAAAACGATTTGATTTGTATTTATTTACTATAAAAGTGAATTTTGATTGATTTATTATCTTTATTAAGATCTTGTAAAACCGATCAAAGTATTTTGATTTGATTATACTTAATAACTTGTCATTATGGAATCAGAAGATTCCCCTTCTCTTAACATCGTAAACAAATGTTTGAAAAGAAACAAATTTACATCTGGAGATACAGATTCTCGCAACATCGTAAAGGAATATTTGGAGAAAAAAATTTCACATCTATTATGCCACTCGACCGTGGTGGATTTGGTGACGTCCTGTCTGCTGTGACCCCCTAGAAATGAAGCTGTTGCTATTAAAATTGTCAAGAATGCCCTCTCATGGAAGATGAAAGAATTAATTTGGCCTGTATTGGATCATCCAAATATCATTCCACTGTATTATATGTTCGATTTAAAAGATTCGAATTTAAAGCTCTACGTTATGCCGAAGCATCCCACTTCTTTGGATAAAGAGATCAGAAACTCAAAATTTCTAGCTGATCCTGATGGATTAAATAGAATTCGCAAATGGCTACAAAATACTGCCGAAGGATTACAATACCTGCACCACAAATGCTTCGTGCACTTGGATATAAAGTCCGACAATGTGCTGATAACTGCAGAAGATACGGCTGTTTTATGCGATTTTTCAGGAATTAATTTTAAAAAAATGCCATGTACAAGGCTCGTTGCTCCTTTTGTATACAGACCGCCTGAAAGTTTTGAAGCATCGGATAAAATAGATGGCGCAGCTTTTGATATATGGACATATGCATTGATGTCGCTTTACGTATTGACGAAAAACTGGCCAGCCAGTTACTTAGGGGATGTGTATGATTACAATTCGTGGCAAACTAACATCGAACCTGTTCTGAAAGAATCTTTAAAGCCTGGAAATTTTAGCAGAAATATGAGGTCATCGCTGCCTGCAGTTGCAATGACAGACGAAGATATCTGTATCACCCATGACTTCCTGTCGACCCTGTTGCAGTGGAATCCTAATTACCGACCTACTGCTCACCAAATCCTAGAACATCCTTTCCTGTCGATAAAAGATTGTCAGAATAAAATATATCTTAATGAAGAATATAACAAAAGTGAAGCAAAAATCCCCAGTCCATTGCTGGAAGAAACCAAAGAGAATTCTTTAAATTTAGTTTCCTGTGCAAAATACGTTAAAAGAGATGCCATAAACCCAGAGTTTGATGAAAAGCAAGTCTTTGAAACTAAAGGATCTGATGTCGACGAATTGCTACCCGTCAACAGTTTTGATGGTCCTCACGCTTTTAATCAACGTTCGGCAGAAAACCGTGACGTAGGCAATACTCCAGTACAAAAAGCATCTCCAAAAAAGAAGAAAAAAATCGGCAGAAGAATTAAAGGCTGGATAACAAAAAAATGGAATGGAGCCTTTAAAGGTGCAGGAAAGAACTGCGCACTATTTATCGATTATATGGCGGAAGGGCATTGGACAGAACATTGGACAGTTTTAGGTGTTTAATGCTGAGCAACCTAGTCCGCGAAGCCTCATCTGAGGGGGAGGCTAGGTCAGCATGTTTCTTGAGTAAGGGTTTTCTCCGTATCACAGGTCTATCTGGCCTAAGCCTGTGAGAGCCTCTTTCGCCCACAAAAAAAGAGTGCCCTACGAGATGGTGGGAGAGGTTGACGTTCCTTCGTAGGCTTTCTACTAACATCCCACCGGCCATCAAAAGAATCAAAATACGTTAATATAAATGTTAAAATATACAGCGTGTCTGAGAAAGATCTTTATCATTCTAAACATTAATAACAAAAATACTAACAGGTGAAGTAAAATGCAGTTTGCTGCAAAAAAATGAAGAAATCTAAGATTTTTTTTACAGTACATTCAATGTAGCTGTACATGAGCTCCGTTAGTAGCACGAAGAATGTCGAACCTGTACTCGATTTCCCTCCGAGTGTTTTTTAACATTTGCGGTGTAAAAGTGAGGACTGATGAGTCATGATTTTATGAATTGTCATTTCATACTGCAGGCAGTTGATACCAGAATTTTTTTTTACAAGGGGACCGCCAAACATGATGCGCACAGATTTTGATTCTTTTAAAGTATGTTGTAGGGATCATACCCCAAACTATTCAGGTCGAAGGTTTCCTTCTAATGGGTTTTAGTTTGAGAAAATTTATGATAAAGTTCAGCATGCGTTTCAAATACCCATTAGTTTGAATTTCTTTGCGTGGACTTCAAGATGCCGAGGTAGAGTTCGCGCTTGCTACTCAGGAGGTCGTGGGTTCGGTCCCACCTGGTGACTTTTTTCTTTTTTAATTAATATTGTATTTTTGACGCGTTTGGACTTTTAAGCACAGTTATGAATTCTACAGCTTTGAACTTTTTTATATATTTAAAAAAAATAATTTACGTTTATTAATTTTTCATGAAATTTTTAAACTGGTATTTCTGTTGACTAACGACCTAATTTATGGACTAATTTTTGCCTTTATGTCATATTTTTAAAACTGACTATTATTGTTTCCGTTTATATATATATGTCATGATTTCACTTGGATCACCATATTTTTTGTAGAATCATACTCAAGGCAAGGGCTTCCTCCGAGGAATTTTGCAATTCGTAAATCAAAAACAAACTGGCTAGGCTTTACTCTTTAGGATGTTCAATCCATATGTGTTGATTTTACTACCGTGAAGAAACTTGATGATTTAATTTATTAATTAAGAAGACATTTTGGCTCGTATAGGCAGGTATTTTTTCGAATCTATCGGCAGCCAAGGGAATGTTCCATCATCGCGCCGGGGTTTTGCATGCACCACCGGATCCAGGAACAATCTGAATCTTTTCGCGGGAAAAACGCCGTATATCATTTCCTGAACGCTCCAGAATACATGTTCACTAAAAAGTCTCTCGACCAATCAGCGCGTTCGGATTAATTTCTTTGGCGTTCTTATATCGAGGCGATTTTACCGTAAGCTGGAAAAAGCGCGGCAAACAAATGCTTCCAGAATATTCTCGAAAATCTAATTCCTTCGAATAAATAAGAAGAAAAGAAAAGGAAAAGAAATACATAGGTTTTATCGAGCCTGGCAAGATGCCAAGATAAATTTTTACATTGAGACTAAAGTAACTTTCATAGTTTGAGAAGTAATATTATTTTGTCAGAAAACATAGGGAAATAAAATAAAATAAATAAAAATACATAGGTTGTTATTTCAAGAGAGTAAAATATTTTTTAGCTGGGAGATTGGGGTTTTTTAAAAGAATTAAATTCTAGGATGCATTTTACTTAATGAAATAAAAGTGCGTAATTTTAATAGAACATCACGATGAGCCATTTTTTTTAAAGAGAATGAATTTGGCATAAACTATTTTTAGCTAGATTGAATTTTGACAATCGAAATACTGGAGCGAGAAAATAATTTAGAATAATGGGATTTACACAGAATTAGAGTTTTAATGAGGCCAACGGCGGAAAAGAAAAAAAAAATAATTTGTTTCATATATATATATATATATATATATATATATATATATATACCTCAATTATGAAATTATATATAATATATATTTGCGTTTTCTAATGAAAAATGTATTTAATTTTATTTTTTAAAATCTATTTTTCACTTGATTAAATATTAAAGAATGACGTCGACAGTGTTTTTATTTGTTAGAAAGAAAAAATATTTCGAAATGTAATCTGTAAACTTTACAGAAAAATGTAGTATATAGGTGACATTAAAAAGTTACGTTTGGTAGAAATACGTTTGGAAGATTCGACGTGAAAATATTTTGTAAAAGTTGTACAAAAAAATGATAAATTTTCATTAAATTCTATAAAGTTAAAAAAAATTAAAAATAAAAGTATTATTTCAGAACTGTGCTAAAAATATAAAAAGGTAAATAATAATAAATTAAAAGAAAATGTATACTTAAAATTAATTTGTATTTTTGTTAATAAAAATATTATTTTAAAAATTGCAGAAAAAATATCAATTTGCATAGGAAATTCAAAAATGTACATGTAATTGTTTAGAAAAATATCAAAAAGTTCAAAGCTTCAGAATTCATAATTCTGCTTAGCCCCACCAGTGGCTGAGAGGTTCTGCTCTCAAAGCTGGTAGACGGGAGGTGCTGGGTTCAAACTCCTGTCGTGCTCGTCGACCTAACCGTTCGGAGTTTTCCGTGGTTTTCTTCGAACCTTGCCGTAAATACGGGTTAGGATCCCTTAAAAAGACCCCCACGGTGCTCACTCCCCCCTAGGGCCTATATCCCAAGATAATCGGCCATCATAAATCAACCAACCAATTATAATTCTGCTTAAAACTTCTAACGTGTCAAAAATATAAAATAAATTTAAAAGGAAAATAAGCTCAAGGTGGGATCGAACCCGCTATTTCCGGCGTAGCAAGCGCGTTCTCTACCTTGGCGCCACGAAGTCCACGAACAGAAGCTCAAACTAAAGGGTATTTGAAATGCAAACTGAACTTTAACACCAAATTTCTTTAAAACCAAGGCCCATTTGAAGGAAACCTTTGACCTGAAAAGTTAGGGGTATGACTCCAACAACATACTTTAAAATCATCAAAATTTGTGCGCATCATATTTGGCGGTCCCTTTGTAAATATTTGAAAAAAGTAAGAATTTAAAAAAAGCATCAAGAGAATGTAAATATAAAATACTCTTTGTAAAGGAATTGAGTATTGTATGATTGCAATTTCAGTGTATGGTAGTTTTGTTTTAAACTGTTTCGTTGTATTTAATCAAAACTGAAAAGCGAAGTTTTATTTTACCTTGAAATATTTCACTCTCTAATACTGTTTACCATAACCAGTGAATGTTTTCAGTTGTCTACGGATTTTCAGTTTACTAAGTTAAAGATATTAAACAGTACAAGAGTTTAAAAAAATTAAGCACGTAACCAGGATTATTATTATTAAAAAAAAATTTTTTTTTGGAAGTGGAGGGAGTTGTTTATGTTTTCAGCAAAAATATCTTTCTTTTGTAAAATGATATGAATAGATCTTTTCCTATTTATTACGGACGGATGAGAGCCCGACCCCTACCCCCCTTACTATGCCTACAGAATCGATAAAATTAAGTAATACTTTTGAAACAATTTTTTTTTGCTAGAATTAAGTGTTTTTCGCGGCAGAAAATCATAAAACATGCAGTCATTGCTATCCAAGTACTTTTGAATCAAATAACGTTTATTGTTTTTCTAATGTCGTGAGTTATAACAACTTGCTCCTCCATGACGATCTTTTAATAGCATCAAATTAAATTCAGTTCTAAACAATTATTGATCGACTTATATTAATTCTTCTTTTAAGGTAGAAAAAAAAACTGTTATGCATGTTATCATGATTTTATAAGGAAAATTGCGTTAAATAGAAATATTTCTATTAGAAGTTAGGCCGCATTATATATACAGTAGTCCCTTAACATTCGTCAGTGTTACGTTCCAGGAAGAATGTTGAGTCTATCTCTCTGCACTAAAAAAGGAGTTACGATCTGCGAAATTTTAGTTAGAGTGTCACAGCATTTAAAGAAACTAAATAAATAAATAATCCCAAAAGTCTCCGTACAACTTCAATAATTTATTACAAAACAAATAATAGACCTACATCAAAAATAATTACAACAGTACACAGAGTAACTTATTTCCAAGTATTAAAATAGATTTATTCAATCATCGATGCAGGATTCGCTTTAGTTTCGTGTTTGCCCCAGGGTTGGTGGCTCACGGAAAAATATTCCATCTTGTGCTGCGATTGTAGCCTTGCTAACATGTGATAGTGAAAAGTGCCAGGCTGGGGATTGTTCCAAGTGGATCAGTTGGTAGAACGTCAGTGCGCTATACTGATGACCCAGGTTCAAGTTCCGGCTTGGATACTTTTTTTACTATGTTGGCTATACGCCTTTTAAGCAATTAAAATTTGACGTATTATATATGTAGAAGTTAAATGTACGCACATATTCACAAACAGGAAATTTATTTATGAAAGATAATTCAAATTAACTGACTGTGGAGAAATAATTACAGATAAAAAAAAGCACAGGTTTCTGTATAAAGTAATTTCGACTCTCCCTCTCTTCGCAAAGAGATGATATGTATTAGTGGGTCAGTATGCGATATATTATTATAATACGATATTTAAATACAGCTATATGCTTCAGAGATGCTTTAATTTATTTTCAATCTAAGAGCAGTTTCAGCTCCATCTCTATGAGAACCTGAACATGTTAAATTAATAGATTCAAGATGCCGTTACCTTACCACTTCTAATATCACCATTTCAATGAATATTCTGCTGCTGCTATTATTTTCCTTTTCTACAATACTCGCTCCTTTTTCAGTTGACAGCTGAACATTGATTTGTAAATAAAACTGAGAAAACACAAGGGAAATAATCTTTAACCATTATAAATTCTGAAAAAGAAACAGATAATAAAAAAAAATCCTTGACGACTCGGCCTACAGGCACAGGTAGATTTCGAAGACGCTGACCGTGGGGCGCCTGTTTGTTGGGAATTGCGGAAGAAATGACCTTTTTGCCATGATGCGACAGTTGGAACCGCCCACTTCGAAACCTAACTTGTTTGCAGGCGGAGCCAACAGAGATTTTTTTTGCTTTTATTCATTTATTATTTTTTTGCTATAAGAATTGGTCCTATAAAAACTTGTCAAGATAAAAGTTTTAATATTAAGAGGATTTATAATAAATTTAAGCGGATTTAATATCTTGTGAATTGACGAAGTTATAATTTTTTTTTCTTCTGAAATCCCCCCTTTTTCCTCCCTTGGGGCGATTTTTAATGATATCAAAAATCTGTCATGCATAAATTTTTGGCCCTTTCCCTAGAAGTAATAATAACTTCAAACGGATTCGATAGGTATCATAATTAAGAAATTATGGATTTTTTTCTGTTTTCACAAAAAGCCCCCCCCCCCTTCTCCCCCCTTTAGTTCAATTTTGCCCATTAACGAACTTGACCGAGATTTGATGCCCCTTGATTTTAGGTATCAGTTTGGAAGAGGTATGTACAGAATTATTGAAGCGAAACTCCGATTTTGCGCCGAAACCGAAATTTCGATCGATTTCTAGTTACAACATGGCAGTTATTTTGGGCAACAAGATGGATATGCGTCAGCTCCCCTTAGTTGCTCAGCCTTAGTTGCACCTGGT
The DNA here is from genome assembly GCA_963931845.1 of Maratus michaelseni. Classification (NCBI taxonomy): domain Eukaryota; kingdom Metazoa; phylum Arthropoda; class Arachnida; order Araneae; family Salticidae; genus Maratus; species Maratus michaelseni. The sequence goes on from OZ007588.1 coordinate 65,922,939, forward strand.
TAGCTCCTTGTCCAACGTAAAAACTTCTTTATTGCTAAGAGATCTAAGAAGAATAACTTTGGATCGACTCTAAGGAAATGATTTGGCAAACGAACAAAGAATATAATTTTTGAATGCTGGAACGTCCAGGGGATAACTAATAAAATTCATTTATTACCAGAAGAGCTAATGACAGCTAAAATTGATGTAGCAGTGCTCTCTGAGACGAAGAGGAAAGGAAATAGAAAAGAAGAAGGTTCGAAACATCTTTATTTTTACAGTGGAGTTAGAAAAAATAAACATGTTAAAGCAGGAGTTTCATAAGAAAATTATAATAATAAGGATAATTAGAAAACAGCTCCAAAGCAAAATTACAAATTGGAATTTTCACAGTGAAAGGATTTTGTCAGTGCTCATCAGAATTTATGGAAGAGAAATCTGTATTATAAGGAACTTATGCGCCAACAAACGATGCCGTGACGAATTAAACTATATATATTGGGAAGCTTTACGTGATATGATTGAAAATACACCAAAAACAGAAAATAGATCTTGTTGTTGGGAGACCTTAATACAAGAGTAAGAAAAAGACTTGGTAGATAATGCTATTGAAGATTTGGAGCAGCGGGATACTTTTTTTTAAATTAAGAACTTTTGATTGGCACCACTTTTTTGAAATGGTATAATTCGCCTTATTCAATCTGTCATTGCATAAGGCGAATTTTACTTCCTCAAAAAACTGGTGGCAATCAATAAAACTGAATTAAAAAAAAGTAGCCCACTAGCAACACTGATTTGGAGAAGAAATTAGCAATGGCAACGGGAAATGTCTGATTGATATCTGAAAGCATGACCTTAAAAATGCAAAATAGGTTCCAACATAAGGACATCCATCGTTAGTTACACATGGCACCAAGAAAGGAAGAACAATAAATCGATTATTGATCTGATTATAAATTAGACAAAGTAAAACAATTAAGGATGTCAGAATATATCGGGGCACAGACTGTGGATCGAATCATTATTAAAGTCAAAACAAATATTGGAAACAATTGATTAAGGAGTAAGGAAAAAAATATCTATTGAAGTGAAATACTGTTACCCAGCATTTAAAATAAAAGAAGAGAGCATTTAAGGTGTATATGAGAAAAGGGTAAGAGATAGACTGACTTTAGAATTTGAAGGAATGGCAGAGGATCTATATAACCATCTTAAACAAAATGTTTGCGCTGTTGCGTTGAGATATTGTGTACATGGAGTTAAAGGAAGGCAATACTAAGAACTGGCTAAATAAATGAATTCTTAAAGGAATTCAAGAACATAAAGAAGCATTTCTAAACGAGTTAAACGGAAAAGATTATGTTAATTTCGAGGCATTCAAAAGTAAGAAAAACAGAGATATTCAAAGAAATTAGAGGATGAAAAAAATGAAGAATCGGATAGGCCATATGCTAGCATAAATAGTCAACTAGGATTTTAAAAGAGTCTCAGAAGCCTGGAAGATTTTAAAGGGGATGAATGAGAACTGATAATAATCATAAAACGGAACTTTAGTGATTGAAGTGATTAGTGATTTTGTGAAGTAAAGATCAGTCATTGGGGTAGTCATGGGTGGGGGGGGGGGGCGTATTTTGGAGGAACTTCTCAAAGAGAACAGAGATTAATTTAAAGATTCAGATGATTTTGAACACCAAAATGTTAAATTTCAAATCACAAGTGCAGAGGTCTAAAAAGCATTCAGTGTGGAAAAAATGGTGGATCTCTGGACCGGGTGGAATAAATCTTGAATTGCTAAAATATTGTAAGGATATTAACTCAATTGTACAACATGATCTTGGCAGGAGGATCCAATGCCACAAGAATTAAAGGAAGGATTTTTAATTCCAATTTTTAAGAAAGGGACAAAAAACTCTGCAACAACTACAGATGAGGAATAAGTGTTACAATCACGGTTTTCAAAATATTCAGAAGAATTTTAAAAAATGAACTAGAAGACGAATATGAAGGAATTAAAGAACACAGTGGCTTTTCAGCAGGTAGATGTTGCATCGACATTATTTTTCTCCTAAGACAGATTCTAGAAAAACAGAAGAGAAGAACAACAGAACATATATTTGTAATCTTGAAAAAGCTCATGAGAGTATACCGAGAAGTTTGCTTTCAGAAGTACTTAAAATAGCAAATATAAATGAAAAGATGATCTTTAAAGTATTTTATTACAGAAACAGCTGTAGAGTTAAAGTTGGAAAGAAGTTTTCAGAACCTTTCATCACTAGTAAAGGCATTTTGCAAAGTTGCTGTCTCTCACCAACATTTTTAACGAAAAAAAAAAAAAAAACGACGATTATAATATAAAAAAAGAATAAAAAAAATCATAGGTGAGGTTATATCGCAACAATATGTTTATTAATATTTTTATTTTTATATTTTTAATTTCAAAGTATTTAAATACTCATTACTTTCTAAGGTCAAAATATCTTGAAAAATGACGCATGGTATTCTAATTTAAATAACATGCATTCATGATAGATTTTAAATAACTAATTATGCTTAAAAAAAGCGAAATGAACAACAAAAAAAAAAAAAATGCATGAAATAAAATTTTTGCAAGCATAACCCAAAAATAATCTTAATTCGCCAAAATACAATGCTATATCACCCAATGTGATTATCAAATTAATTCCAATGGAATAAACAGGCTCTGTCAAGCTTTCTCCTACTGTCTTCTAAGGCTTTGCCCAACTATAATTAACAAAATAAGAAGAAAGTTTTTTGACAATGCATAGTTTGAATTGATAGTGACGATATAAAGAAACCAATTTGTGTTATAGTTAAATTTCTGATAGTTATTTTGAAAACATATTTATTTCATATTTAAAACCACTCATGTACATGAAAAGCATAAAACATCAAATCGCATGGATTTCCTCACATATTTTAGCTGTTTTTACTTTATAAAAATACTTTTTGTAAGACTTTCTTCTCAACTGCTTAGGGAATAATTGTGGTGGCAACTGCAATACTTTCAATGCCACATTCGTCAGTTCCTCTTCTGATTCTGAAGTATCCCTCTTCACCCCAAGTGGTACCCCAACTGTTTTTCACGATCCAATATTTTTCACCAGTGTTCCTATCTACTCCGTAACCGACAACTAAAACGACGTGATTAGTTATCATGAATGGATTGAAGCCAGACATTAAACCAGTATGGTGATATATACCGCCTTTGTATTGGTGGAAATCGGCATAAACCTCAAATGAAACTGCTATAGGTCCATTAGTAACAAGTTCCATCTTCATCAAATCCTCGTTGCACCTGCATAATTAAAAGAAGTTAAATAGTTTAATATATTAGTATTTTTTTTTTTAAAATATTTATTTAAATACTAGTTGACACAGCCCTCGTTGCCAGGGCCCGTGATAATAGCCTTAAATATATCTGAAATAAGTGTTGAATGATTTTATATTTTTCAATGCATAATTTTAAAGTATGCAGATAAAACGGAATTCGCGAAAGTGACTTACGAAAATGAACGTTTTAGAAAGGGTTAATAATTTAATTTTTTAAAACCGAAGACGTCGTTGTAAAGAAAAATGAATGTAGATATGGTTTGGTATGCTTGGGTTTTTCATATTTTGATTTCTGAAGCCGATGCAGAATTTTAAACACTACAAGAAAAAACGGAATTCGCGAAAAACACTTACGAAAACGAACGTTTTTGAAAGAGTTAATATTAGTATTTTTTAAAACCGAAGGCGCTGAGTTAAAGGAAAATGAAGGTAGATGTGATTTGGTGTAATTGTTTTTTTTTTTCGTATTTTGAAAAGTCACGTCCGCTTCCCAAAACGGAAAAGCACGAATTCGAGATTTCTTCATTACTTTTATTGAAAAAGTTAAACTTTTTTTGTGAAACATTTTTTAAAACGGATGGCTTCCTTAGAAAGCTTAAAGAAAGTAGATGTGGTTTGGAGTCTTTCGTTTTCCGTATTTTGAACGGTTCGGCCGATATGTTTTTCGAAACACGGGAAAAAAAAGTCGATTTTGCACTGTCAGATCTTCTCTGCTTTAGAACGGGGTTCTCGCACGCAACGGCGCATCTTTCGATTGACTTTTTAATTTCCGGTGTTTAATTATTATCTCAGTTAGTAATTAAAAAATGAAAAATCTGAGCTTCAGGTGCATTACGACTGGCCTTGGACTTGCCTCATCCAAATTTTCATCGCACACACACACACACACACACAGAAAAACTTATTCCTTTTATTAGTACAGACAGATGAAATGCTCCACATTAGTAGACGATGACGGCTGACAAGAATTTACCTTCTTTTATGGCAAAAAACACAACAACAAACAAACAATGTACTCTTAAATACCTCAGACGGTTGATAATTAATTAAAAATTATAATCTTGTAGCGTTTTCAATATAGCCGGCGTTGTTTTCAATGTAGTTCAACACGCTATTCGTACTATAACTAATTTCAGTGAAATGAATTATATCGTATGTTATTATGATAGAATTCATTTCCGTAATAAAATAAGTACATTTTAAGTTGGCAACATTTTATCTTTTGTTGACATTCACTGAAAATTCAAATGGGAAACTTAAGCCTAGCTTTGAAAAATTCAGAACTTGAAATCCATATTTAGATTATTTTTCCATTTAATATCTATTTCTATGGAAGCATCTATCAAAAAACTGCCCGTTAGATTATAGGATTGCTATCATTAAACCATTTTAGTATACAAATTTGGTTTTTAAATTCAATAATACGGAAATAATAGGACTCCATCTTAAATAGGACGTCATCACCATGGCAACCTAGAATCCTTACCTATTATGGGATATCATTGAATTAATGACGTATGATACAGGATTTAATAGAATGAAAAAACTTTTATTAATATCTTTTTAAATTTTGATTCTATTTTCATAAAATTTGAAATGATTCGACAAGATTCTGCAACGATTCTATATATTAAATTGCAAATCATTCGGTTGGGTAGTTTTTGCGCTGTTATATGCGGACAGACGGACGGACCAGACGACGACTATAAGTGCTATGAATTTATATAATTACGAATGCACAAAAAAAAATGTTTATGAATTCAGTTTGCCTGTCTGGCCGTGCTCTAATTAACGTAAATATACGCGGATTACCACGTAAATGATATAGGTTATTAAAGTTTACCATGGCATGTTCGGTATTGAAAACGAACTGTGTATCATTTATAGTTCATTTACAAGGGCACTCAAAATAATTCCTTTACATTATGGTATATAAAGAAAAAATGTTTGAGGTGTATTTTAATGATGTCACACACTATTTCAGACATACTAAACTTGATATGTATTTCTGAAGTGCACTAATACATGCTTTCTGTAGGATATGGAGTGCAACAGGACTTTGGTGCGACGGTCGAGACGCGCCGGGTGCTCCTGAGGCTCCTGGCGGCGCAGCTTAGTTTTATCATCCATTAAAGAGGGTCACACAAAATAATTCGGTTACATAATGCTCAACGGGGGAAAATTGTTTGCAGCGTATTTTAATGATGTTACATTATTTCAAACAAAACATATTTATGTACATTACAGAGGCGCACAACAAGATGCTTATAGCATAATATGACGTGCTTAATAGTTTTGTTTATTTACAGGGATACACAAAAGATTTCGGTTACAACAATGTCTATGAGTAATAGATGCTGGAAGTGCGTTTTTACTTGTGGTATTCGTTCTTAAGTTTATCTAATTTTTTTCCTACTACGTGGTGTGTATTACATTCTATAAATCCTATACAGGGCTACACAAAATAATTCGTAAACATTACTGTGTATAAGCATGTTTGTAATTAAGTTTTTTCCAGCTGAACTATATGTAGTACATCACTAATGTGCACTACAATATACTTTGTATAGGGTGTGCATAGCATTTAGAATACATTTACAGGGATATACAGAATAGTTCGGTTACAGCCTTGTCTACGAGCAATAACTGCTGGAAGTGCATTTTCAGCTATGGTGGGTGTTTTTGAATTTAATATATTTTTTGCATATATCTTGGTGTTTATATATTCTATAGTTCCTATACAGGGCTGTACAAAAGAATTCAAGTACATTTCCGCATACTGACAGAAATTGCTGAATGGGAATTTTTTAATTTGTGTTATGCGTTTCCAAACTAAACTAAATTTTTGCATACTATGTAGTATATATACAAATCTATCGATCATATACAGGACCGTATAAAAGAATTCGGATATTTTTCAGACTATAGATGGTAATTGTTGAAATTGGGTTTTTTAATGTGTTTTATAAATTGTTTATTTAGACATCACCTGTCACCTTATTAAACGATGAAGCTTTGTTACAGTATTCTCAATGTGTAGGAAAGTGTTTCTGAATCTATGCTTGACGCATGATTTTTCTTTTTTATTAGTAATTACACAGTTTTCAATGGGACAATTAATATGTAATTTAAAAACGCAAACATGATGAAAATGGTTTGAATAATGACAAGCTATTTCTTCGAAATAAATGTACTACATACTATATTTATTTATTATTTTATACGAATAAGAAATATTATACAATTCAAAATGGAAAATTCAGAGGACTGCATGATGTCTTTAATGAGAATGAAAGTGCTATTGAAGGAAAATCAAAGAATCTTTTCAAATACATTTGTTTTTCTTCGTCCAAAAAATGTTCAGAGATACCAAAAGTTTGAGTTGAAATAAAAATATCGGTGATGGAATATATGGTAGTTTATGGACTGCCTAAAACGTTAACAATAACACCAGGAAAGGAAACTGTGTTGATGCGACATTAAAAATAGCTTTATGGAATGGGTGTAGCTGCAACAGCAAGGCTTTCGATTCCGCATTCATCATTGCCTCTTCGTATTCTGAAAAATCCTTCTTCACCCCAGCCTGTTCCCCAACTGTTCTTGACGATCCAGTATTTATCACCCGATGCTCTATCCATTCCATATCCAACGACTAATACAGCATGATTAGTTTCTTCGAATGGGTTGAACCTCAGTTCTCGGCTGTGTGTAATTCCTGTATGATGGTAAATACCCCCAGAATACTGTTGAAAGTCTGGATAAACTTCGAAACCAACGACCACAGGACCATTGGACACAAGTTCGAGTTTCATAAGTTCTTCATTGCACCTATGAAAAAATCTTACATTGATAACATTCAGAATAAGTACCTAGAATATTTAAAATAATATCGCACAACTAAATAAGAAGGGAAAAAAAAGTTGAATGCCAGGAAGTAAGACCTTAGTAAAGAGGAAGCAGATGAAGAACCATATCACCCAAGAAACCAGCAGCAAATGAAATATTAACTTTTGTATGTTAGAATAACAAGTACCGTATAGTATTCTGGGCAAAAATACGCGCAAAAAAACAATTGAAACAAACAAAAAATATATATACGTTTCTGAAAACTGGCTTTTATTATGACTGGATTTTCTGATGTTTTTGGAACGTTCTTTCATTCTCTTGCCCTATCCAGTAGGCAGTACATGTTTTACTTTACCCTGTAGACCTTATCCATTACAAGAGGGAACTGTGACTACCTCTGTAGGTTTTCACGTCCCTCGAGTTTTGGTAGAGCAAGTGCGAGTCGGGAAAACCCGACTTAAGGCCTAGGACCTGGCTCCCTCTTGGGTATCTAGCTCCGAAGCTGTTGGGGGACCCCGGCTTGCCCCAAAGTGTAACGTGGTGGTTTCTCAAGAGGGTGAGAATCACCCCAAATCGCAACGACCTATGTCGTCATTTTTTTAGGTTCAATAGGGGTGATGCGCATTTGGCGGTGCTGTTAGCGGTAGCAGCGCATACGGGAGGCCTCTCCTGGTCGTGCGCCTTATAATTCCCTCAGGACTTGGGTGCGACGGTTGACGTGCCTGACGAGCGCTACTCTGGCGCCTAGCGGCGCAGCTCAGTTTTACCCTGTAGACCTGTCTACTTCACTCCTGCCGTCCTATTAAGGTATGTGTTGTGTTTCTTACAAGGATGAAACTGTATTTCTATTCCTTTGAGCAAAATCGACTGCTAAGAAATACAGCGCGCTTGTATCTGGAGTGCATTGTGTTTTATTTAACCTAAGCTGCACTTCACACAATTTAATTCATTTTCTATTTCAGCGTCTAAATTATTTATATTATTTTGGCCAGCAAATTTGACGCTAAAACATTATGTCATATTTTCCGCTATGTTCGGTGGATATTAGCATTAAAGCATGCTTCAGTCGGGTATTTTTTAAGTACGCAACTTAACTTTACTTGAGATCCATTATCCAATGGTACGGAACTTTTATTTTTATTTTTATAGACTATGTTCATATGACATTATCTTTCAATGGATATATTTAATTGGATGATTTAGGATATTTTTGTACTTGGAAATGTTCCTTTCAGGAAAGTATTTCAGGAGGTGTGATTTTCGAACTGAGTGAAAAAAGTGTCTAGACCGGGATTTGAACCCAGGACTTTGGCTTAAGATCTAAACGGTCTGAGCTATCCCAGACAAATCCGGAAGACACAATTCTCTCAGACAACCTTTTGAATAATGACATCTGGTGTGTTATCTGAAACAGCTGAACAGAATAAATTGCAGGTGATGTAATTCCAACTACAAATTGACGTAATTACACTTCATAAATTCAACACAATTTACCAATTAGAATAATTGCGTTGAATTAATGACGATTAAAGTATTTGTCCTGCAATTCTAGACAACATAGTTCAGCAGAAATTTGATGCTCAGTATGTTAATAAACAATCGACCACCAGAAAACAATAAAAATAAAAATTAAAGAATGTATAAGATTTCTGTGCACTGCAAATTCTCAGCATACAATGGGAACACATTTGGACCACTTTGATTCAAAAAGTGTTCCAGTTACCTTAATGTGTACTGAATGTGTTGCAAATATGCTGTGTACTGAAAGATGTTCTGCTCATGGTATCTATTAAATCTAAACTTAGGAACACATTTGAGAACAGATTGGAAGCACATTTGGGCACACTTGTGAAATCATCGCTTTCAAAAAGTGCGCTAGAAAGTGTGTTGAACAAAAGAAGCGTTCTCAGAAATTATCGAAACACTGTTCCAAAAACTGCGCTTCAAAGTGTTCTAAAAAAGGTGACAAAATAGGTGTTCTAAAAAGTGTTCTGAAAAGTGTATAAAGATTTGCAGTGTGTAAGTGAAATTAAAATTCAAACGAGATATAGATACTTACCCCCCGTAAAATCCTCCAACATATCCATATTTGGCAACGTAGTATCTTTTACATTTCTTTTCAGAGCACTGGTCATCTTTCCCAGTATAAGGATTACATTCTTCTGGAACGACACCAAAATCTTGGGCATATTTACCAGCTATAAGGTAAGGGAATCCACCATCGCAACCTAAAATGAATAAAATTTTATTTAATGTTTTTATAAAAAAAGCTTTTATTTTTATAATATCATTAAAATGCATATCTGCAGTTAAATGAGACAATAATTTCTTTTCTGAATCAACGAAGATAAAAAATTTAAATTTCTGTAAAGGACGCTAGTCGCGAATGATTAAAGGATACTATTAGATTATAATTATTTATTCTGCGCGTATGTATATTCAGTAAAGATTTCAGATCCTACCATAAATTGGTTTAGACAAAAGCAAACAAAAAGAGTTGATTCCCAACCTTGAGAATATTCAGAACAGCTGACGATGTCTTGCGGTGAAAAAGTCACTTGAACTGTATTGTTAGTTGCAATTCTTAAACGGGATTCCAACATAGCCATAGAAGAAAATGCGAAACAGCTTCCACAGCTTCCTAAAAAAAGGAAGAAAATAAATCATATATAAAACAATGGTAATAATTACGCCAATAACTTTAGTTAAAATAGATAATTGATAATTGCCAAAATATAAACGATTTTGTATATTTGGATTATCTTCCTTACAAAATCAAATTCGATTGCAATGGAAACAAATACATATATTCATCCTAAGAATCAAGAGCCTGCAGTAGTCAAACGACGACACTCGCAAGCTAATTTAAATCTATGGGAACGTTCTTTTCAAATGTCTCGTTTGCATTGCAATATTTTTTTTTTTTTTTTTTTTTTTTTTAAACAGGTTATCTAAATCCTGTCTCTAACACAGATTTTATTTTTACTTTTTCAATTTTGGTTGCAGATTTTTTTTTTTTTTTTTTTTTTAGGTCACTTTCTATTTGAGAACAGGTTTCGAAAGTGAAAGTTCTCCCATAAAAAAAAAAAAAAAAAAAAAAACTCCAGCCAAAATCGAAAAAGTAAAACAGGCCGTTTATAGATCGACCTCAGCTATTCCATGCAAAACAAATGTATTTAAAATATTGAAATGCAAGCGATAAATTTGAAAAGAATGCTCGCGTATGTTTTAACATAAGCTTTATGTTAAAATCCGTTAAACGCAGTTTGTGTAATTTATAAAGAATTTATTGAGAATAAACGAACGAATGGCAGTTGATTTTTGGCATATTGACATCATTTTCAAACTGTTATACTTCTGTACACAACCAATTTTTCTTACCACATTATACTAACATGACTAATGCTAAATATTCATGGCTTGCATGCTTATATACCAATACACATTATGGGTATTTCGGAATAAGAATTTCATATTTAAAGCCAATAACATACTACAATTCCCTTCTGTTACTTCCCTTCTGTTTCGACGATTTCTTTAGCGATTATCATAATATTTGACACGTTTATTAATTCATATGTTTTACCGTTTCTATCGTGGGTTATAATTTACTTCCATACAAAATGAAATATATTTTTATAGCATCTATTTCATTTTAGATTTACATATATGTCAATAGCATGGCAGTTCAAAAAATTAAATATAATAAATAAATAAATAAAAATAAAAATCAGAAGTTTTGGGATAGGGGTGAGAGCTGTGTTATTTAAAGGGTCATTAAAAAAATCCTCTCAATTACATTTAAATCTTAAATATTTTTATGCGATGCCACTATAAGTTGGGGGGGGGGGGGGGAGGAGGAGATTGACAGAGGACACCCTGCCTGGACGCCAGCCAGCGGGGAGGGGGGGGGGGATAATGAGTATGAAACACAAACCTTAAAGGTATTTAATACAACAAGTATAACTTACCCTGATTTCGAACAGGCGATACATAGTTAACGCCACTCACGTTTCGCCAATCAAATTCTTCGGGAAGTTGACCAAAAAGTCTTTTGGATATACGTGGGTATGGAGATTCAATTCGGGAACTCCTAAGAAAAAAAAATTTCTTTATAATGCGATGTTTTCAAAAACACAATGAAATATTAAAAAAAAAAAAAAAAAAAAAACCACAAAAATGGTGTCCATGAAGTATTTTTTTACTAGGATTTATTGGAATGATTTTAATCTTGTTTAATCTTTCAACAAATCGATGCACTACTGCATTGTGGTTCAGAAGTCCCCCCAACGTGTTATAATATTAATTGTAATCCTTATTAATTGTATTAAATTAGATTAATTGAATCATAAAAAAGTGCATATATGGATCCTTAAATGTCCCTCTCTTTCAAGTAATGAAGATTGCCGTTTTCCAGATACTACCTCATAAACTTTTTCAAGAGACCTATTCATATTATGTAAAGACTGCTTTTGACATTATAATTCTCATAATTCTACATGGAATTTCCAGTACTGACACTATAAAGACAGAAATTACTTCATAAATTCACTTGAGATCAGTGCTATCATCTTAAGATCTACTTGAAATACCGTAGCTTCATACATACATCGATCATAAGACACGGAGACTTTTTTGGGATATATGATTCTGAACTGCCAGAGAGCAGATGTGTTTGCGTCTCTGTTGATAGAGAGATGTTTTTACGGAAAAATGTTGCCGAAAAGTTAGCTTGGCGAGGAAATAAATAAAGGCGGACATTTTTATTAAAAAATTGTGGAAAAAATGTAGGTACCCCGTTAACCTTTTATGATTCGACGGGACTTTAAAGTTCCATTAAAGAAAATTTTATGTAAAATTTTAGTGCGTCCTTTAATAACAGGAGATTTTATATTTCATGAAAAACACTTTACTAGTGTTATTAAAGCACAGTTAATTTTACGAAATTAAATAATTTTTAAAATGTATATTTTCTTAACACATGGGTAGCTCTTGAAAGTTTGTTGAAAGATATATTTTGGAATATACTTTGTTGTGAAAAGATATATTTTAAAAAAGAATTACACGAAAAATTTTTTTTTTCCTTGTAAAGCATTTTTTTAAACTTAAAAAAGCTAAAATATTTAAGTCTGACAAAGTGACGTTATTTTGCTATGAAATTAGAAGTCAAATCTTAAAAGAAACAATATGCTTTTGACAAATAAAGTTTAGCATAATAAATCACGTAATCTGGAAAATGCAATTCTCGCAATTTGTTTAACTTACATTGTAAATATGATTTCTTATTTGAAATTTAGTATTTCATAAAATTAACGTTATATGTTTTTTTTTTTTTTGTATTTCTTTGTTATAGCGGCTCCCACAATTACGATTACGCTAAGTTGCAATCAATTTCGCCAAAGTCGTAGTCAAGCTCGTGCAGCGCGAATATAGCACACACGTATAACAGAGATATAAAAATAAATACTATTACATTAAATAATATAATATTTTATGCTAATAAGAATATATTACAATGCTTCATAACACATTCATACCAATGTTTCATAACAATTTCTCCCAATGCTTCACAAGAATAACAACTTTTTAATGTTACGCCTTACATTCTAGGCCACGTTTCCTAGATTGCTTTCAACAATTCACCAAAAACATTTTTTATAGTTATTTATTCCACATAAATTCTGTAAGATATGATATTCCAGGCCATGGCGAGCTGTGCTTAGTTGTTTTCTATTGCGCCACTTAGCAATGCAGTCTTTCAACATGTTGCGTGGGAACACCCGTTGTTGGATCAACAAAATTGTATTTATGGTTAACAATAAAGTGGTTGTAACCTGCTTTTTTAAGCTCCTCTGATTTGTACCCTTTCCAGAAGTCAGTGTAGATTGTTAATCCATCTTCTACACGTTCACAATTTTTTTTTTTTTTTTTTTTTTGCATCAGCGTACTAGTCTTTTTACAAGAGATGTGAACAAGAAAGCATTCGCCATTTCCTCGGCATATACCTCTAAAAATCCACTATTGGGTCATTCCATGCAAAATGAGCAAAAATTTAAAAAAAGTCGCGGCCACATAGAAACCGATTTTAATGTAATTTGGTACACAGATTCAATTTATATTTAAATAGAGCTATTCAAAATATCTTGACAAAAAAATAAAATATTTTGGCAGTTCTGGACATTTAAAAAACTTGTGACATAGAATGGCTTGCATGGAATCGTTCAAAGTTGCAAGTTTAAAGTTCCATATCTTGAAATCTATTTAACATAAATGAAATTTTTTCATAATATTGTAACCCGTGGACAGTTATTATCATATTTATTTAGTAATAATAATTTCGTAACACCATGGTTAGCCTTAAATTGGTTGTAAAAATTGAAAAATTGAAAATTTTGAGAAAATTAAAAGCGTTATAAAAATCAAAGGAATTTAAAAACATATGTGAAATTGATGTATGATGTAATGTTACATATGAAAACCAAATTTCTCAAATCTGGAAGTTGCCATTTATTTTCTTCATCTTCAAAATAGCTTAGAAACTTTAAAAAAATTACAAAATCACAATTTTTCCTCTTATGTATACTTAAAACATCAAATGAAGGAAAAACCTGACATTAACAATATTGCATGAGCATAAAGTTCAAAAAGCCTATGATATGCTGAAAGAAATTCAAGATTGCCTTTTGATTCCTAACATAACAGAACTGAGTTCAAAAAGGTAATATTTGTTACGTGCTATAGGCAATTTCACTTCAAATTTGCCCGTTTTCTGCCATCTTGCAAAAAAAAAAAAAAAAAATGTAGTGCTGCCATCTACGTGGAGCTTTAATTACTATATTGTTTTTTAAACCACTGCCCCGTTTAAATCAATAATTTATTCTACTCCAATTTAAAATATTGTTGAGGAAAAATAAACTGAAGGCAAGAATGAAAGTTTCTATATTTAAAATATACACTTTTATCTATAACGTCAAATAATTTAAAAATTTTAAGATGTTTCTTTCCTGTTCAAACAAGCAATAGAAATATTGCATTTTCCCCTCAAAATTTTTCATTATTTATTTTTTCTCATTAAGGAATAAAAAGGCAAGAATGAAAGTTTCTATATTTAAAATATATACTTTTATCTATAACGTCAAACAATTTAAAAATTTTAAGACCTTTCCTTCATGTTCAAACAAGCAATAGAAATATTGCATTTTCCTCTCAAAATTTTTCATTTTTTTTTCTCATTATGGAATAAAAGGACAGTTACTAAATCATTCCAATCTGTTACTTATTATTCATTCTTAATTATAAATAATTTTTAATAAAGTCTTTCTATTCCTACGGCTAATAATGAAAATTGAAATTTCAAGCATGTAGAAAAAACTTCGATCTTATATGAACTTTTAATGTAAGTTTTAATACTTAAATAAACAATCCTGAAACCTATTATTTTACATTTACTCATAAATAAATATGATCTACTAATATGCTGATTTTCATTAAAATCTATGACATGTCAGCCACAGCTGATTTGCTCATTTAGCATAGAATGACCCTATTGTGAAAGTATCCTACCGCCATTGTTTTTTCAACGTACAAACAAACTTTTGTCGATCCGATCCCAACAATTTGATACCGCCAATTCGTCTATTAAATCTTTGTATTAGGTGTAGGAACACACTTCTCTCATGAACTATTCCAATCAACTGTCGTAGTTCCACCCATATTTAGTTACTTCTTATACCATTTCATGGATGTTAATTCCTCTGCTCAACAGTTACATAAACCTTAAAGCAGTTACGAACGGTATTCTCGAACCACTAAACAATTTCCAACTCAGAGGTCTTTTTTTTTCTTTAACAACTTTTTACGTTTTATCTCCCTAGATACAGAGGCTCACATTTGTTTTTGGACACTTGTGTTTTTGAAACTTACTTATAAACAACATCATCTAAATATTAAAAGATTTACTTAAAATTTTTTCACACAAACTTTCTTTTGTTTACAATAAAACCTACATATTGTAATAAAAATAAATTGAAAACTTTTTTTTCAAAGAATTAATTTACCGAGAAAGTGCTAAAGACAATCTAACATAAGTAATTGGACACTTTGAACATTCAACAAATGTAAACAAAAATATGCAAATAATCAAACATTTTAATACTTTGTTGGGTATCCTTTAGCTGAAATTACACCTTTAATACGTTTTGGCATGGATGCAACTAGTTTTTTCAAGTAAGAATGTTTAATTTTGTTCTATTCCTCTGTTAATACTGCTTTAAGTTGTTCTTTTGAAGAAATATAATATTTTTTTTGTTCTTTTCTCCAGTTCATGCCACACATTTTCAACTGGGTTTAAATCTGGAGAATATGGTGGAGTTTTGGTAACTTTGGCACAGTTGTACAGCAGCCATAAGCGAACATTTAGGACTGTATATGTTTGGGATCATTTTCTTGATACAACTTGAATGTGTTTTGGATTCCAAGTTTTTGTGCAGATATTTTCAAGTTTTCTTTCAGGATATTTATATACATATATTGGTCAATATTATTTTCAATGAAAACTAAATTTCTCATACCAGAAGCAGCAAGACATCCCCAAACCCTTATGCCTCCACCTCTGTGTTTGATAGTTGGCAATAGATTTTTCGGATTGAGTTCTTTGTTGGACTTTCTACACACAGTTATTCGTCAATCAGACCCAAATAATGTTAAATTTTGATTCATGCACAAATATGACTTATTCCCAAAACGATTAATCTTTGTCTACCATGGATTTTTCAAAATCCAGACGTACCTTTCTTGCTTCATTAACGAATTTTTTTTCTTCTGGCAACTCTACTGTTGTATCTATATGATCTGATAGCTCGCCTAACAGTTTCAAGGTACTTTTATCGCACATCTGTTTTCTAATTCTGTTGTAAGTTTCACTGCACTAATTCTTGGATTTTTCTTGATTTTATGCATAATAAACCTTCGATTCCTGGAAGTTAGCTTGTGAGGAGTTCCTGATTTTAATGCTTTTTCAACAGTTACACGTAGATTTCATCGTTTTATAATAGCAAAAACAGTTGAATGTCTTATTTTAACAAATTTTGTGATAGTTCTCATGCTTTTACCAGCTTTAAAATGTTCTATGAATAAATTACTAATAGAATATATGTTGTAACTTTGTAGCGCCATGTTCACTTCAAATATAGAAATGTAAACAAATTTACATGAAGTAGTAGTAATTTCAAAGTGCAGACGATAATACTTGACATATATTTCCATTTATAATAAAAATAAATAACAAAAAATATCGTCTGTCAAAAAATTTAGTAAAGCTTTCAAGTGTCCAATTACTTATGCGAGATTGTTTGTAATACTTTCTCGGTAAATCAATTTTTTCAAAAAAAAAAAAAAAAAAAAAAGGAGGAGGGGGGGGGGGGGGGGTGTTGAATTTATTTTTATTACAATATATAGGTTTTATTATAGAGGAAAGAAAGTTTATATGAAAACATGTTTAAGTAGATCCTTTAATATTTAGATGATGTTTTTTATAAGTAAATTTCAAAAACACAAGTGTCTAAAAACAAATGTGAGCCAATCATTGCTAACATACAGTTTCATATTATGGTCATTCTCGTACAGCTGTTTGTTGCGGGTAAAAGCCTTCGCTTTTGAAAAAATGAAATTGCATCCATCTAAGTACTAGGAAAGTCAAAGATTGTTTCCATATTTATAAAAATAAATACAAGCGATCAAAGAAAAAACAATGCAACATGCATTTAAAAACAAAAAGTGATATATATTCTGGAACATGAACGAAAAATTGATATTTTTTTTAAGGGGACAGTGGACGTTCAAAACCATTCTTTTCATTTTTCACTCAATTGTACTGAAATTTTGCACACATAGTAATTCATACATTTTATAAGTAAATTAAGCAATTTTATTAAAAAATGTGTATAATTAATTAATTTATTAATTTAAATATATTGATTAATCACTCTAATTAAAAATGCTCCATGCGCATTAAATTTGGCTTCAGGAACATGGTGCTTTATTAAATGGTAGCTTTACATTATTCCAACAAAAGTTGGTATGCGTATTAAAATTGTACCAATATATTGAGAATAATTAAAAAAAACTTCCAATATTTACAGTTTTTTTTTTAATTTTTATGGAAAAAAGTTATATAACTACGAAATTTTCGTTTTATGTACACTAATGCATGCATATTAATACCAAGTTTTGAAGTATAGTACACTGCTAACAATAATACTTAATATTATGAAAATTGGATAAAATATAAGACGCCTGGAACCTTTTCTATATTTTAACTCGACGGAAATTCTCATTTATAGAAAAAGCGATTTAATGTTTCATTTTTTAGTGTAACTCAATTACGATGTCAAATTTGAAATGCTCGTAACTTTGATAGGAATCTTTGCAATTGCATGCGGTTTTTTGCAAATGTTGCAGTTAAGATTGAAGTATAGTAATAAACCAAAATAAGAAAAACGATTTTTTAGTCGTTTTTAACCTAACTGAAGGTCCACGGTCCCCTTAAGACTAAACTTTAACGAGATTTTACAACCTAACTGGGCAATATATCTCTGCCACCTGACATTGTTGTGAGCCGCTATAACAAAGAAGTACTTATATACTTCTTTAAATTGCTAAGAGGCGTAAAATAAAAACATTATAAACAGTATAATAAGTTTTATTCGACTGTTGACATGTTTCGGCTTCATCTGAGCCATTATCAAAACAAATAAGAATATTCTATAATTTCACGGTGTATGAAGTTATATTTAAAACGCTATCATTTAATTTTTTACGTACTTTTTAAAATTACGTACGTTATTTTTTATTTTTCCTTGCATGTTTATTTCCATATTTGTTACCATGGAGTAATTCGAGACATTTTAATTTTAAAAAGTATATGAAAAATTAAATGATAGCGTTTCAAATAACTGCATAGACCATGCAACTATATAGAATGTTCTTATTTGTTTTGATAATGGCTCCGATGGAGCCGAAACATGTCAACAGTCAATTAGAACTTATTTTACTGTTTATAATGTTTTCATTTTAGCAATTGCAATAAATATATTATTAGAAAGTGTTATTATTTGTTATATTTTTAAAGAAGTACCGTTTTTCCTAAATGTACAATTATTTTGGATATTTTTCCCCGGAAATCGGAAGATCTCATACAAGGTAAACGCAACACATCGGGTTACCACGCAGCTAGAAGTACAAAAACAAATAAACATTTAAAGAAGGAAAATGAACAAAAATCATTTATTAATAAAAAAAATAAGTGAAGATTTGTGTCTGGGGTATTCTTCAAATATGTAAAAAAATAAAAAAATAAAACCGTGATATAAATCTAAAAATACTGAATCGCTTACCTGTGAATTCGAGATTTGGGCCCACCAGCACGGCGTATCATGTCAGACATGCGCATTCCTTCCAATTCAGGATATACAGTCGCGGTCCATGATTTCTGAGCTTTATTTATTTGCTTAACAAAGTCCTTGTCCTGCCTGAAGTAACCGTCTTGAAGCCTATAAAATTGTAACAGAAAAATAACGTATATTATTATGCGCTTAAAAAATATATAAAAAATTGGGAAATACTTCCTGTTTCATAAAAAAGATTTCATCAAATCAACAAAAAAGGCTTTGAAAGTACCCCCTTTTCAATGGTGATCATAAAAGTTTCTCTCTATTCTGAAAAAAAAAAAAAAAAGTTACTAACATTGCCACTACTTCTGCCGGTATCGTGCCCTTTTTACTTTATCTGCTTATCCTACAAAAACTATTGCATATAAGAACATGAAAAATGGTAGTTTTATAAAGAAATGTATGATAAAAATTCTGAAGCAGGCAGTTTTTAAATCGAAGAATTATTTTAAATGCAATTTAATGTTGAACTCGGCCAAGATAGTTAATTTACATAACTTTTTATAGTATGAAAAACTATGCATAACATTTAAAAAAAAATTATATATATATATATATATATATATATATATATATATATATATATATATATATATATATATATATATATTTTTTTTTTTTTTTTTTTTTTTTTTTTTTGCTGTCGTATACTTGACTAGATTGTGGGGTGCAGTGTCCAATCATTTTTTTTTTTTTAATTTGACTATTTTTTTTAGTTTATTTTTCAAATAATCTTTCAAAAATTTAGTATCTGAATAAAGATTTAATTCATATTTTAAAATACCCCCCTCCCCCCTTTTTTTTTTGAAAAAAAAAACGAAAAAAAAAGAAAAAAAAAGAAAAGAAAAAGAATATTTTAAAACAATGTATTAATGTACTTGCAATTGAAACATATATTTAAACCTAAATATTAAAAAAAAATACACACACACATATATATATATAATTAAATTATTACGTGCCAAAAAGCATTTACTGCTGAAAATTACGTCATATTAAAAGCGAATTGTGCATTTTCATGCGTTGAAATGTTTTTTAATGATACATGGATAATGGATAATAACAGTTAAAGGTTAACAGTACTGCATAAAGAAAAGTTTTAAGTCGGAAATCAGATCGTGACATTAATTTTAATTTTATTTTTTAATCCACTTTTGATTTTAAAGATTATTTGAATCATTTATTTATTTTATTTTTAATATAATTATAATTTTTTCCCTGTTGCCTTATTTTTTAAAAGAAATTGATCAAGAGTAGTACATATATATTTTGATATCAATAGATCATTTTTGAATATTAATTATATGGGAAAGTCGCGCCATATATTCAACCAATCATGTGCATGTGCATTTATAAATCATTCAATTTAAAGCTTCCGGTGATAAAAATGTCGTCATACTTAAAATGAAAACTTGTATATTTTCAGAAACTTAAATATTTATTACGATTACACAAATTGGTCCTTTCATAGTTCTTTTTCCCAGATTTTTCTTTCCTCATTTTTCCGGAGCAAGGCAAGTGTCAAAAATATTTTATTAAATTAAAAGCGCTTTTAATGTTTATTTCACTTACTGAGTCCATTTCTTAAAATAATATTTATCTTCAAATGGCTATTGAGTTTCTGCATTTTCAGCCATTGTTTTTTCCTCTTTTTAAAACATAATGAATTATTTGTTTTCATAGATAATGGGATCTCGACAATGGCACCATGGGACTTAGAGACCATGGGATATTGACGAGCGTAGCTCGTAGGGAACAGGAGCCCCTTTGTCTTCTAAAATTTAAATATTGTAAATTTTTATATTGTTTATTATATCTATTCAACATTATATAATATATAGATTTACTGCATTTGTTAAATAGAACTTTTTTAGGGCAAGCTTTGTATTTTATACGTTTTTACTTTTTTTTCTTAAATTTTATTCTACACAGAGGGAACGAAGGTACGAATTTGACTTTGATATATTTTAGCGTTAGACGTATAAGGATTTACAAAATATTAAAATAAAAGCAGTACCTTTAATTGTCTCATAATTAAAAAAAAATCCGTTAACAAGATAAAGTTTAATATATTATATTATTATTATTATTTTTTAAATATATTTTTTCATGTATTTACTAAGGATCTCTGTCCCTTCTTGGCTGATGTTTGGCAACCTTCGGAAATATACTTTAATAACTGCTGTAAAACTGAACTAAACTGTAAACATCACAAAAGAATGATATTTGTTTTAACTAACCAACGAATTTTCTTGCATACTACATCATAGATTTTTACTTTTCTAATTTACTTATCAAGTATGTATCCGTCTCTTTAGATGCAGAAATAAAGGTTAGTGAATATGACATCATACTTATCTAATCACAGTAAAATATTTTAGTTTCATGGTTGAAAATGATCTGTTCTTTACAGAATGACGTCATTTTTACGACCGGAACTATTTTGCCATTCCGATATTAAATCGTCATTTAACGCAATCGTTTTAGACGAGTTTTATGAATGCCACTGTACGTTGTCTTTTAAATATGACATCATTTTCACTGGCGAAATCATGCTTCTGACAGATATTACTATTCATATTTTTTTTTACAAAATTTATTTTGAAAAAATATATTTTTTGAAATTAATTTTCGAAAAAATAGTTGAATTGTGTAACTCGTTGACTTTTTAAAATAGAAATAGATTTATAGAAGCATGAAACATGACAATCTAAAATTACTGCTCATTCTGCCTAGTAGTTTTTGAGATATGCTTAAAACTGTCAGCATTGCATCTGTATTGCAACGATTGCAAATGTATTTGAACATTTAGGAAGTCCAAACTTCACACATTCATAATTTCTAAACTACTTGACTGAATTACTTTCCGTTTGGTATCTTAAAGTAAAAGGATCAGGATCCATAAGCCGTGTTTTTGAATATTTTTGGCCCATTCAATAAGACTAAAATTTGATTTTGTTATACTGATTTAATTATTTTACTTTTTAATATTAGAAGATTTATCCTGTACGATTTCAACAGTAGTTCTTGCATTTTGTTTGGATTTATATGACTTACACAAGCTCACAGTTCGTATTATTCGTAGTTTTTGATAAGAAATACGCAATTTCTCCTAATTTTACCTCAAATTTTAATATACTATGAGCGCAGCTTTGCAACACTTTTATTTTTACATATATTGTACATTTTGATGTATTTTATAATATATGTAAAGAAGAAAGTGTTGCACGATTGCGCTCCTATAAATAATTCAGGTAAAATGAGGTGAAATTGCGTATTTTTCATCCAAAAACTACGAATAATACGAATTTTGAACTTGTGTACGTCATATAAATCCGAACAAAATGCAAAAACTTTTGTTGAAATCGTACAGGATAAGCCTTGTAATATTAAACAGTGAAATAATTAAATCCGTATAACAGAATCGAATTTTAGTCTATTTCATGGGCCAAAAACACGGTTTATGGACCCTGATTCTTTACCGAAAAAGTCAAATATGATGTCAAAACTATGTGTTCGTACTGAAACTTTCAATATAAAATCGACCTCTTAAGCTTTTTTTTTTTTTTTTTTTTTTTTTACATAAATAATAATAAAAAAAAGACGTAATTCCCAGTCGAATGGCTATTTTAATTTTTTTTTCATTTCTATGACAATTTGGAAATTTAAATGTACTTTTTTTTTCCCGATTTTACATTAATTCGAAATACTGGAATTTCTTTTACTGCGCAGAGACTATCACTGTTGTAAAACAACTTTTACAGGCGCGAAATATGAATTGTACAGTCAAACCTCGTTAACACGAACACGCTTAACGCGAATTACTGTTAGCACGAACTGTTTCCGATTGCCCCTTCCAGTTGTATGCAATGTATTTAAGTTCGGATAATACGAACTACTTTTAACATGAACAGAAAAAGTTTGCCCTTGAGTGTTCGCGTTAACGAGGTTCGACTGTAATGTATTTTTGCTGGTTCTGCTTGAGTGCATGGGGTGAAGTAACTCGATTATTACCGAAACTCTGCCCAATCCACGGGTCCGGTTCGGGTTGGTCTGTAACCCTATTTATTTTGCTTCGGGTTGAAATGACTCGTATTTTTATTTATTTATTATTATTATTATTATTATTATTATTATTATTATTATTATTTTTTTTTTTTTTTTTTGGGGGGGGGGGGAGGTTCAGATACACAGACCTGCCAACATTTAAAAATGAGAAATAGTAGCACACCAAATTCAAATTTATCTGGAGGTTGGTTGGTTGGTTGGTGGCCGTTTTTTATGCTGCAAATTTTAAGCGAACAAATACTAATCAATTAAACGCATGTGTATATGCATCAAGGGTGATTCTGAGTAAAAAAAAAAAAATCTGAAATTCACAACAAATTTTCTGAAAGGTTACAACAAGGGGGGGAGGGGGAATCCACTCCCGGCACTAACTACGTGTTTTTTTTCCGCACCCCTTTGACGATATATGCGTTTTTCCACGATCTTTTGACGAAATTTGCCGTTTTTTCACAATATTTTGACGAAATATGTGGTTTTTTCGCGATCCTTTGGTGAAATTTGCCGTTTTTTTCGCGATCCTTTGACGAAATTTGCCGTTTTTTTCGCGATCCTTTGACGAAATTTGCCGTTTTTTTCGCGATCCTTTGACGAAATTTGCCGTTTTTTTCGCGATCCTTTGACGAAATTTGCCGTTTTTTTCGCGATCCTTTGACGAAATTTGCCGTTTTTTTCGCGATCCTTTGACGAAATTTGCCGTTTTTTCGTGATCTTTTGAAGAAATATGTGTTTTTTTCGTAATCTTTTGACGAAATATGTGGTTTATTTGCGTTCCTTTGACGAAATTTGCCGTTTTTCCACGATATTTTGACGAAATATGTGGTTTTTTCGCGATCCTTTGACGAAATTTGTGGTTTTTCGTGATCTTTTGACGAAATTTACCGTTTTTTCGCGATATTTTTGACGAAATATGTGGTTTATTTGCGTTCCTTTGACGAAATTTGCCGTTTTTTCACGATATTTTGACGAAATATGCGGTTTTTTCGCGATCCTTTCACGAAATTTGCGTTTCTTTGCGCGATCCTGTGACAAAATCCGCGTTTTTTCGAGCGATCCTGTGACGAAATTCCCGTTTTTTTTTTTGTTTTTTGTTTTTTTTCCCCAGAAAATCGTAGTTTTAGACAGATTTTCGTAGCATCGTAGTTTTTGGCTCAAAATCGCAGCAACTACGATTTTTTCGTAGCAGTTGGCAGCTCTGGATACACCTAATTTACAAAAAGAAAGATCAGATTTTTAATTTTTTTTTTTTCCAAATGAAAGTGATTATTTATTTTAATATATATATCCATTCATTTTTTTTTTCATAGAAGAAAAAAATAATATGAGACACATAGCTGTAGAATATTTTACTATAACTGCAATAAATATGGCATTAATTTCCCTTTATTTCGGGTTTCGGGTTGACGATAATTATTTTGGGGTCATTCCATGTCAGTTCAGGCAGGCTGTTAACCCGCCATCACAGATGTCAATGAAACTCGGCACGTTTGTTCTTATTATTAAGATATAATCACCAGCATTTTTTTTTTTCTCCCATATAAACTAGTTTTTGAGATAAAAATTATCAAACTTTTGAAAGATTATCATGAGTTGACATTTTTGACTTTTAGATTTTCAATAACGTTATAAATAAATTCATATTTCAATGTGGTTAAAAAAAATGTATCTAATCTTTAAAATCAAGATTTTTTTTATGAAAAATAATGAATTAACAAAAAATGCATTATCAACCAAAGGCGGGGGTTCTATTAAATTTATTTTTGATGCAAAATGTACGTAAGAATATCTTTTAACAGATTATGAAATAAAAATAGTGGAATTTCGGGTGTTTCTAGTAGTATTTCAAATTAAAAAAATATTTTGTATGGCATTCCAGGTCAAATCACCCAGAGTCATTCCATGTCAGATCACCCAGGCCATGTAACGCACCGTCACATATTTCAATAAAACAGGATGTGTTTGTTGTTAATATTAAGATATAATCACCATTAATTGTCTTGCTCCTTGGTAAAGTAGTTTTTGATTAGTTGTTTTAATTTTATATGTGAGTTGTTCATTTAAACAGCAGAAATCTCAAACATTGCAGTGAGTTTAATATGTTAACTGTTATGATACTTTTAACCCTTTGACTACAGGTTGGGATATACATGTCACATTCCAGTGGACTAATTTTGATTTTACTTGTACCACTTTTTGAAAAATAATCTCTGCCATACACTTTTACTAGGATATTTTCAAGAGAAATCCGAAATCTACTACAAAGGAAAATCTTCATAAATTGTGGTACGATTAAACATAACAAGTTGGAAATTATACGTTAAACGTGAGATATGTGGTGCGTTCGTTTTATAGCTAGTTTCACAATGTAAAAAAATCATCCTTATTAGGTGCGTTCGTAATTATATAAATACGTAGCACCTATAGTCGTCGTTTGGTCCGTCCGTCTGTCCGTCCGTCTGTCTGTCCGTCTGTCTGTCCGCATATAACAACGCAAAAACTACCCAACCAAATGGTTTGCAATTTAAAATATATTATCTTTGCAGAATTTTGTCGAGACATTTCAAATTTTATTAAAATCGAATCAAAACTTTAGGAGATATTAATAAAAATATTTATTAAGAAATTTGAATTTTTTTTATAAAATCGGTGCTTTTTTGTTATAGGAGCTTCCGAAGTTTAATCGTCAAGCGACCGAGATACTTATTTTATTACAGAAATGAATCTGCAGACGATATACAGTGTCTCACAAAAGTGATGGGACACTTGTGCTTTATAAAAAGAAACTGCAATAAAATAAATAAACAAACATGTGCAAAAATTTTTTGGGTGTGTTTCATATTTAAAGTTAGTAACAATTATTACATAACATACATTTTGTCAAAATATTAAAATATTAATTTAGTAAAAATACAATTGT
This sequence comes from Maratus michaelseni, assembly GCA_963931845.1. Lineage (NCBI taxonomy): Eukaryota > Metazoa > Arthropoda > Arachnida > Araneae > Salticidae > Maratus > Maratus michaelseni. The sequence continues at coordinate 65,948,544 of OZ007588.1, forward strand.
TCAGAACGGAGCAAAAAATGGCTCACATAAGTGATGGGACACTTACTTTTCCATCAAATATTTATCCACAAATTTTACTTTTTAAAAGGTTTTAATATTTTGTTGGATTTCCTTTTACTTTTAAAACATGATTTAATCTTTTTGGGATGGATTCGACTATTTTTTTTGTGATTTCTGGAGTGATTTTACCCCATTCTTCTTGAAGCACCGATTTTAGTTGTTGTTTTGAAGAAATGGTGTGTTTGCGAATTCTTGATTCCAATTCTTGCCAAATATTCTCTATGGGATTTAAGTCTGGAGATTGTGGTGGTGTTTTTATTATTTCAGGACAGTTATATAGCAGCCAGAGTCTAACGTTCAGAGCAGTGTGCTTGGGGTCATTGTCCTGGTAGAATTTAAAATCGTTAGGAAGGTTCAATTTTCGTGCTGAAGATTTCAAATTTTGCTTTAAAATATCAATATACTTGTACTGATCCATTATACTGTCAATAAAAACAAAATTACCAACTCCAGCGGACGACATACACCCCCATACCATAACTCCTCCTCCACCATGTTTTACTGTTGGTACCAAGTTCTGTTTGCGAAGTTCTTCCCTGGGTTTTCTCCACACCAAGATTCTACCGTCAGAACCAAATATATTAAATTTACTCTCATCAGCAAATATAACTTTATTCCAGTAATCAGAATTCTTATTTATGTTGGATTTTGCGAAAGCTAGTCTGAGTTTTCTATTCTTTTCACTTACGAAGAATTTTTTCCTGGCTACTCTACCGTGATATCCAGCAGATCGAATTACCCTTCTAATAGTTTCAGGATTAACAATTATTCCATATAATGCTTGTAAATCAGCAGCAACTTTTGAAGCACTAATTCTTGGATTTTTTTTAATATTTCGAACGATAATTCGCTTTATTCCATTGGATAGCTTTGATGGTCAGCCAGGTCTTCTTTTATCCTGAATCATATGATTCTTTTTATATCGTTTAATGATATTGAAAACTGTTGAACGACTCAAGTTAACTGTTTCAGCAGTTTTTCGAATAGATTTTCCACGTTCAATATGCAAATTAATAACTAATTTTCGAATTTCAGGCGAAGTTTCTTTTCGTTTAGCATTCATGACTACACAGAGCTAAAAAACACAAAAATTCCAAAACAAACTGGAGAGAAATACTGCAGACGATTTTATAAATTATTGCCAATTGCTTTTAAGTAAAAATAAAACCCCAAAAAATATTTTTATTGCTTATTTCAGGCGATTTTTGTTGCATATATAATGGTGTCCCATCACTTATGTGAGCTATTTTTTGCTCCGTTCTAAACATTTGTATTTTTATTAAATTAATATTTTAATATTTTGACAAAATGTATGTTATGTAATAATCTTTACTAAATTTAAGTATGAAACACACCCACAAAAAAAATGTGTACATGTTTTTTTAATTTATTTGATTAGTTTCCTTTTGTAAAGCACAAGTGTCCCATCACTTATGTGAGACACTGTAATTCATTTCACAGAATTAAAAATTATCAAGATCTGAATATTTATATAACTAGCTGATACATATATATCTGAATATTTATATAACTAGTTAAGATATTTGTATGAACAGTGTCATAAAATATATACTTAACTAGCTGTTTAACCCGTTCTACGCACGGGATATCATGAATTTAATTCTAAAACGTGCGTACGAACGCACCTCGTTTGTAACGTTTGACGTACAATTTCCAACTTGTTATTTCAGTGAAATGAATTATATTGTCTGCTATGAGCGAAATGAGCATGACTTTTTTTTTTTTTTTTTTTTTTTTTTTTTTTTACGTATGCCACGTTTACAAATACGTTTTTTTTTTCTACACGAGACAACGCTGCAAAATCCACCATGGAGATCTTGCTTTGCGAATAATTACCTCCATGGTTTAATATTTTTATGACTGATAATGAACGAATCTCCTGTGTTTATTCACTCTAACGGATTAAGATATTCGGTTAACCTAATTTCCACTGAAGTTATCTCAGAATCTATACATTTTTGAATGTAACTCATCACTCAAGCAAACTTTTTTTTTTGAATGAACTTTTATGCAATTTTATTCGAAAAAACAATTTTGAATAAAAATGGCCGCTTGTCATATGAAAAAAAGAAGTGGTTAGCCCGTATTTGTTTTTCTCAGTCACATGACTTGCGCTTTTATTATTTAGATTACGTACAATAGGATTTAATAGAATGAAGAAAACTTTTATTAATGTCTTCTTATGTTTTGATTAGATTTTCATAAAATTTGAAATGACTCGACAAAATTCTGCAACGATAATATATATTAAATTTCAAACCATTCGGTTGGGTAGTTTTTGCGCTGTTATATGCGGACGGACGGACAGACGGACGGACTATAGATGCTACGTATTTATATACTTACGAATACACCTAAAAACAGTCGCAATCCCTCGCTCATAATCAAAGGATTAACAAAACTGATTGATTCAGGACCATCTGCTACCAAAAAAAAAAAAAAAAAAAAAAAAAAAAAATCAACAATCGTGAAATTAGCTGCCGCATGAATGTGACTTACTGAGCTACTGAACGTTATAAAACGAACCTTGTTGCTATTGAGATAAGGCATGTCTTAGTGAAACTTTCACCTGTACTTCGATAAGATGTAACCATTTATACATTCTCTCCCCCCCCCCCTTTTAAAATTAAGGTAAACAATTACAAAATTTTGTGTGTGTAGTTAAATACTATAATTAAACATTTCTTAAATTTAAAAAATTTACTAAGAAAACATGTCTCTAAACACATCTCTAATAGTCTGACGATTTAATACGACATAATATAGACTAATGTCAATATTATGTTTGCGGGTGATATAATTAATTAAAAATAAGTATAATTAATAAAATTAATAGCAATTATAAATAATTATTATTATAATTATATTAATTAATTAATTAATTAATAATTAATATGCGGGTAATAATTTTTTACAGCACTCTATTGGATAATTTTTTATTATTTTTTGGATCTTATTTACATACAATTATAAAATTTTGCACTTGTCTTCTCTTTTAATGTAATATAAACAATATTTATTTATTTATTCATAGTTAAAATATATAATAAATAAATGCTTTTGTTTATTTATATAATAATTTTTGGGAGGTTGGATGCGGTAAAAAAAAAGTCCATCTTTCATCAATATTGTCGTGAATTATATCAAATTAAAGATGATGAACAATTGAATAAAATGACAAACTACAACTTTCTAAGTTAAATAGTTTTGAGATATAGACGCTTAAATGCTTTTAAATATACTTGATTTTGCACAGTTTTCAGATATTTGAATTTCAACATCTCAAACAATTGTAAAAAAAAAATATATATATATATATATATATATATATAATATAGTATTATTTCTATAAAAGTTATATAAAAGATATTTCTAGGAACCATGTATTGAATAAGTCCGAACTTAAAAAAAAAAAAAAAAAAAAAATTTAAATATCATTTAAATATTATTAAAAACACCCCAAATCTCACTTTTTAAAAAATATCATAATCCTTTAAAGGATACTTTTACGTACATTTTGTGTCAAAAATAAATTTAATAGTATCTCCGCGTTTGGTTGATAATGCATTTTTTTTTTGTTAACTCATTTTTTTTTCACAAAAAAAAAAAAAAAAAATTGATTTTAACGATTAAATATATTTTTTAAACACATGTAAAATATTTTAAACGTAATAGTAATTTTTTTAGTATTTCGTTCATCTCACGAAACAACCGCTTCGTTGTCTGTCCGTCACAGAGCCGGTTCTCAGAAACTATGTAACTTACAGTCATGCAATTTTATGTACTTATAGCTAAATACCTATTGTGAAGCTCAAAATCATAAAATTTGAAAAAATCGTATTATTTTAATATACAGAGATAAAAAACAGAAAATGCCTTTTCCTATTAAATTTAAACATTTTTCGTTATAGCAGTTGCCAACAATTAAAAATCCACAATAACATTCTTTCTACATTAATTGATTTTCTATTGAAAGATTTCAACGTGAAAAATGGAAATGAAATAAAAAGTTTCACCAATTGAAAAAAAAAAAAAAAAAGATTAATATGACGTCATATAGGTAATAAAACGGAAATTTTCAAACATTTCTCAATAATACAAGGAGTATGAGTAGGTGTAAATATAGAAAGCAGCTTAATAAGATGTCATTAGAGAATTAAAAAGAAAATTAATCTGACGTCTAACAGTTTGAAGGTTACAACATGTTTAATTTCGAAATTGATTTTTTTAAATATCGTATTTAGTCCACATGACAGATATTATTATGACATAGTATAATAGCGGGCTTCGTCCGCTATCGGACCAGTTTAGGTTTTCGAAAAAACGAGAAAAACAGACCGGTAAATATTTACTTTATACTAAAAAACATTACTTTTTTTTTTTTTGAAAATGAAATTTATTTGGATTTATTAAAGGAAGGATAAAGTGTTTTGAAAGGAATATTAAATGAAACCCTTTGTGCGATCTTCGACCACACTTACCTACTTGTTTTCATAATACATGTACCCTATTTATCATGAATAAATTATTTGAAGTTGATTTGTTGATTAGATATTGAAATATGAATTAATTTATGACGGAGTACCATTGAAAATCGAACAGTCAAGAGTGTCAACTCGTGACAATTTTTCATAATTTTGATAATTTTTTCTCAAACACTAAATTACCTAAGAGCAGAAAATTTTACTGGTGATTATATCTTAATAATAAGAACAAACCCACCGAGTTTCATTGAAATCAGTGATGCTGGGTTAACTACTGAATTTTTACTGCCTGATTTGATGTAGTTTGTTGAGTTTCGGGTTAGGATAGGGTACAATTAGACTTGCGTGCCGGACTCGATATGGTCGATCTTGGCAATTTAATATGGCGCGGACTTATTCGAAATATCAGGTTGTATTAGTTTGAAATTTACTTTATATGAAAACTTTCTATGGGCTCATGATTCTACGGGCCCCATTCATACTAAAGGCCCGATACAACTGATCTCGAACATTACATTCTGTGAATGTAATGCTTGAAGAGATGGATGCATGAGTTGTTTTTAAATCAGTTAAATTGATTCACTATGTTATATAAACATGAATCAGTGTTCATAAAAAATGCTATTCAGTATGTAACAACAAACTATGGGTAATGCAGGCATTTCTTGGCGCCCATTTTGTGAAAAGTAAAACTTATTTTTTTGAAATGAATTATATTTTTGTGAAAAATAATATTTTGTAACGAAAGATAAAATCCAGTTATTCAAATTCGAACCAAGCATTTATTAATAATAACATCTTTGAGTTATTCTGCTAAAGTTTTCTTTTCTCGGGAACTTGTTTTGCTTGCAAATTATACATTCTAAAACCTAACAAAATAAAAATAATTAATGAATAATATGTGTATAAGGAATGGAATTTTGTGAAGTGGCCTGTTTTATTAAAATTAATTTTGTGAAGAGTCATGTTTTATTAAGATCAATTTTGTGAAGGGATCTGTTTTATTAAAAGGAATTTTGTGAAGGAAACCTAAATAGACCCCAAGTTTCACCTGGATGGACCCCTGTAAACACAAATTATTTACTAAGCTTATTTTAAAAATGAAAAACTTAAAAAATTGTATAGCAGATAACTATGACTTGTCGGAAGTTGATTGCTGTTAACCCAATAAATACTAAAGTAACATATGGTCATAGCAACATCTGCCAATCCTCCCGTTTTTTGAGTACCACTATTTTCGAATAGAAATATTCGCTTTGTTTTGACAGAAATTCTGCGATAAAACATGGCAAAGGTTACAGTTTGGAAATAATGGTTTTGTTACAAAATGCAATTTGGTCTGTGGTAAAATATTTAAAGAGAAAAAATAATTAAGTCCTTAACCCATTAAAGCCTAGTGTTGCATTAATACAACACCATTGCTAAAAATACTTTTGTTGTTTGCACACCAGTAATTCATAAAAGAAAATTTCACTTTCTTTGACCAAAAACTCCTCGATAAAATAAGAGAAAAATTTCTATTCTAAAAAGCGGTATGAAATGCAATAGTTTCATTTTTCAAGAGAAAAACAATTATTGCGTTAATGGGTTAATAATAATAGTAATCACACACACACACACACATATATATTATCTGATGTCAACATCCCTTTTTCTATGGTCATACAAAACGTACAACGACGAATGACGTATCCTATGAAAGAATTTTGAAGGAGCTTTAGACATAGTACAATCACATTTCTTTAAAATATGTTGTTTCCTTAAAACTCGCGTTTAATTAAAAATTAATCAAAAAATTCACCAATAAATAATGTCAAAGACTACTGCGCAAAAGCCTCGCACGGGTTCACTGGCAAAGAAAAAAAAAATAAAGTTACGCATTTTTAGGGGCTTTTACCTAATATTTTTATTTCTCTAGGCTTATTAATTAAGTTCGTCTGTTTATTGAATACCTTTTTAAAAATTCGTTAAATTTGCTTTGTTTAGAAAAATTTGCATGAAAGACAAACGAAAATTAAAACTGGAAGACCAAAAAATACATGTTGAGAATAAAAATACATTTATAAAGCGATTCCTTATTTTAAAAGGTCAATATGGATCAGATATTGACTTATCTACTATCAGACCAGTCTACTATCAGCACCAAATTTTCAAGAAAAGGACATTGATACAGTTATCTTTGTAGACCGCCCAAGCCAAAGTAAAGTTATTTAGATTCCCGATATATATTACTACTGTAGTGTATTATTTATTATAAATACAGTGTATATTTCGTATAGTTCAAAAGGAATAAATTCTACGGTTCAATCTAGAAATATAAATAAAATTTGAAAACTTGTCGGAGTTATCAGCTGTAATCATTGAGGTCCTCAAATATGATATACGCAATTGCTTGACGAAATGTGAGTGTACTATGTCAGAAGCCGCTTCAAAAACCTTTCGAATGATCGTTGAACTCATTCGTTGCTGTGAGTTTCGTAAATTCATACAAAACGGGATGTTGACAATAGAAATAATATATATGATACCCCTAGGAATAATAATAATAATAAAAAATATTTGGTCCCTGTTAGAAACGTCACCCTATGTTTGGTCATCATGTTAAAAACGAAGTCTTACTTAACAAATAACACTAATCAAAATATTTAAAATAGCAACTTACAGAGTTTTTTCCAAGTGCACTTTAGGACCTGGTACCGGTGAAACTTTCTGTGCATTGTAACAGGCCCAGTTCTTTCCCAATACATCGTGGCTCCATCCGGGGAAAATAGTGTTGCAATAACTGGTTACATTGGAACCTTTTTGCTCATACTTGGAGAAGGCAAAGTATTTTCTGTAGTTGATGACAACTTCAAAACCTTGGTTGTAGACGATAGTCCAGTACCCTTTATTGCCGAGTTCGTCAACTACAATGTTGGGGAATAGGAGTTCGAACCTCGAGGTATACACTGCGGGACCTAAAACGTGAAAGTATAGATTGATTAAAGATATGTTAAAAGGTACATTTAGAAAATAAAAAAAATTCGTTCTTTAAAGAAGAGTTTTTTTTTGGGGGGGGAGGAGGAGGGTGCGGTTGTATGTATAAAAGATACTATAACTGCAGTAGCAGTTATAATTAATGCAAAAATTAGAAAAAAGGTAATATTTTGATTCCTATAAAATTCTTTAACCTTCTAAGCGTTTTGCCCGCATTCTTTTCGGCTCTACACAAAAATATTTTTAACAAAATTGTATTTTAAGATACATGTAAAATAAAGAGATATGAAGTGTATTTTAGAAACAAACGGAGAAAGAAAATTTAAATTATTTTAAGTTTTACAAATATTTTTATGAAAATGCAGGAAAGCCCTCAGACGCTCAGAGGGTTAAAATTATATGTGACTTATTGTGTCATAAAGGGTCGTCTACATAGTAAAAAGTGGAACAACTTAAATTTTGAAATGGTAACACCCACATTTGACATTTTGATTGAATTCCTTCGAACAACATATCAGTATTGACAACACATAAACAACTCAACTCTTTCCGGCTCAGTCGGAAGGATAGGTTGATCTCTTTGTTTTTCATTTAACTTTTTAACTCGCTGACTGTGTATCTAAAGAGCAAAATTGTAATTTTGTTTTTACTGTAATTTTATTAAATGCTAAAAAATAAAGATGAATATTGCAAAAAAGAAAAACAAAATAATTATGTACATGAACATATAGTTTTAGAGTATTTACAATTACTCAATGTTTTAAAACAGTACTAAATAATGTAAACGTATTTGTAATTTTGTTTTTACTGTAATTTTTTTAAATGCTAAAAAATTAAAGATAAATATTCCAAAAAAAGAAATAATAATAATAATAATAATTATGTACATGAACATAAAATTTTAGAGTATTTACAATTACTCAATGTTTTAAAACAGTGCTAAATATGTAAAATTATATGAATTTAAATAACGCATGTATTGAAGGGAAAACTGCAGCTTAGTGGACGAGTTATCTCGGGCTTGACACTGAGAGGGACGAGGTACATTTTGAAAAAGTAAAAGAAAACGGAATCCCTAAATATTTTATTGCAAAATAGACGAAAAGAAAAACGAAAATAGGCATTCATTTGGAAATTATGTCTTCTTTGAATGCATGTTAAACAAATAGGCTTTCATCAGACAGAAAATTTCTTCAAATTACGAGGGTGTTCCAGCAACTGTGCTGCCAGTATTTTTTTACATTTTTTGATGAAAACGTTTTTGAGAATGTAGATTAAATTCAAAAATTCACTTCTTTTCATGTGCGTTAAATACTACACTGTAAAAAACAGAACAAATGTTTCAATCTAACAAACAATATAATATAACCATCAAATGAAAATATACAATAACTTCTTCCTAGTTACCTACGATTCCAAAATACGTTCTGTTGTTTAATGATGTTGTAATTGGTGTTTAAAAACCAATATAGTTTCGAGTTTTAAAGAAGCATTTATCAAACCAAGGTTTTTCTTTTGCTGCCACTGATTTTCGCAAACGTCTCCGAGTAGTTTTATGATGCATTTAATCAGTTTTCTCCAACCGGAATACAGTAGAATCTCGGTACAACGAATGTAACTTTAACGAATTTTTCAGTTTAACGAATATTTTTTTGTATTGTTAAAACACGTCCTTTGCTTTCACATTATGAAAATATTCACTTCAACAAATTTCATATTAACAAATTTATTGAAAGTTTAAAAAAATAGTTATTTTAGTTTTACGAATATTGAGTTGACAAGAAAAAATATATTTATTGAAAAACTATAATTTTGAAAAAAAACTTTCGTCGGAAACTCAATGAAGGGGAGAATTTCAGTATAACGAATGTCGCTTTAACGAATTTTTCAGTTTAACGAATACTTTTTGTATTGTTAAAAAACGTCCTTTGCTTTCACATTATGAAAATATTCACTTCAACAAATTTCATATTAACAAATTTATTGAAAGCTTAAAAAAATAGTTATTTTAGTTTTAGGAATATTGAGTTGACAAGAAAAAATATATTTATTGAAAAACTATAATTTTGAAAAAAAACTTTCGTCGGAAACTCAATGAAGGGGAGAATCTCAGTACAACGAATGTCGCTTTAACGAATTTTTCAGTTTAACGAATACTTTTTGTATTGTTAAAAAACGTCCTTTGCTTTCACATTATGAAAATATTCACTTCAACAAATTTCATATTAACAAATTTATTGAAAGCTTAAAAAAAATAGTTATTTTAGTTTTACGAATATTGAGTTGACAAGAAAAAATATATTTATTGAAAACTATAATTTTGAAAAAAAAAAACTTTCGTCGGAAACTCAATGAAGGGGAGAATCTCAGTACAACGAATGTCGCTTTAACGAATTTTTCAGTTTAACGAATACTTTTTGTATTGTTAAAAAACGTCCTTTGCTTTCACATTATGAAAATATTCACTTCAACAAATTTCATATTAACAAATTTATTGAAAGCTTAAAAAAATAGTTATTTTAGTTTTACGAATATTGAGTTGACAAGAAAAAATATATTTATTGAAAACTATAATTTTGAAAAAAAAACTTTCGTCAGAAACTCAATGAAGGGGAGAATCTCAGTACAACGAATGTCGCTTTAACGAATTTTTCAGTTTAACGAATACTTTTTGTATTGTTAAAAAACGTCCTTTGCTTTCACATTATGAAAATATTCACTTCAACAAATTTCATATTAACAAATTTATTGAAAGCTTAAAAAAATAGTTATTTTAGTTTTACGAACATTGAGTTGACAAGAAAAAATATATTTATTGAAAAACTATAATTTTGAAAAAAAAAAAAAAAAAAACTTTCGTCGGAAATTCAATGCAGGGGAGAATCTCAGTACAACGAATGTCGCTTTAACGAATTTTTCAGTTTAACGAATACTTTTTGTATTGTTAAAAAACGTCCTTTGCTTTCACATTATGAAAATATTCACTTCAACAAATTTCATATTAACAAATTTATTGAAAGCTTAAAAAAATAGTTATTTTAGTTTTACGAACATTGAGTTGACAAGAAAAAATATATTTATTGAAAAACTATAATTTTGAAAAAAAAAAAACTTTCGGCGGAAACTCAATGAAATGGGAGAATCTCAGTACAACGAATGTCACTTTAACGAATTTTTCAGTTTAACGAATACTTTTTGTATTGTTAAAAAACGTCCTATGCTTTCACATTATAAAAATATTTACTTTAACAAATTTCATATTAACGAATTTTTCAAATTAACGAATTTATTGAAAGCTTAAAAAAATTAGTCAATTTAGTTTTACGAATGTTGAGTTGACAAGAAAAAAATATATCTATTGAAAAACTACCTATAACTTGAAACAAAAAACTTTCGTCGGAAACTCAATGAAGGGGAGAATCTCAGTACAACGAATGTCACTTTAACGAATTTTTCAGTTTAACGAATACTTTTTGTATTGTTAAAAAACGTCCTATGCTTTCACGTTATAAAAATATTCACTTTAATAGTAAATAGTCGACGGGATAATGGAGAAGTTACCAATTTTCTATAGCATCGTTATAAAATTCTCCAATGAAGCGACATTGTTTACTTAACCATTTCACACAAGTTGATTTGTTGATTTTTAAATTTTTAATTCATCTTATTTAATCAATCAGGAAAACAGTTGTTAGCTGTTTCGAGAGCAGTTGATTCGACCTTAAAATCCCTCAGTCAAAGGAAAATGAATGGAGACCCGGGCGCCACTGGTCGTTTAATTATAATACAATCTTCCGTAATCGTTTTAGAGTTGATCACATCAGAGTGTTTTTAAATCATGCGGTGGCAGAGCGGCGGTTGGCGAGCGTAGCTCCTAGGGGGCAGAGCCCCCTAGGAGGACGTAAGGGGAGGACGTTACAGGATTACGTAACGCACAATCTTACGTAATCCTGTGATAATTTTATTTTTGAAAAACGTAATTAAATTACATTTTTTACATTATCATTCCTTACAGCAAATGTTGAAAATGTTCGCCACCATAGGCGTACAGTTCTGAAAATTATTGGTGGGGATCAACTTTTTTTTTACACAAATATGTGTATGTGAGTGTAAAAAAGATCGATTTCCAATTTAATGTTGATTTTTTAGCTGCCTTTTAAAAAAATTAAACAGAATCGTATACTGATAAATAATCACAAGTTAAATAAAACATTAAGACAATATAACAATTCGAATATACAGGCCCGTTTATAAAATGATACTCGCTGATATTCGCGAATCGTTTATAATAAAATCACAACGAAAGTTGATTTTGAATAACGTATTTTTTTTTTTGTAATATGGATTTTTTTTCTATTTTCATTTTTTATATAAAAAGTTCTAATGTTGAGCATTTTGTTCTAATTTTAAAAAATAGAACATAAAATGAAAAAGTCGCTTATTCCTATAACAAAAGAAAAATAGGAAAAAATAGAACATTTAAAAATTCTATAAAATACTAGAAAGTAAAAGAAAAAAACTTTTATCTTATATCAAAAAAGGGGGGGGGGGAAGAGTCCATTTTAGACATTATTGGTGGGGCTCGACCCCCGCGAGCCCATACAACTCTACGCCTAATACTCGCCATCATTTTGAATGCAAAAATGAACACGTCGAACCAAGTTTTTTGAAACACTTTGCAACATTGTTGGTGTTATTGACAGGATTTCTTCAGTTATGATTTGTTTTAATTCATCGATGTTTGCAGGACTTCTGTGGAAAACACTATCATCATAATCTTACGAAATGAGTTTTCAAAAATAAAAACGTTCAAAGAAGCAGACGATTTACTCAAATCATTTGCGCAGAATCGGATTAAAAATTACTAATGATGTTCACGCGAATTTATGCTTACAAAAACGAGTTTTCGCATTTAGAAAGGGTAAGAAAACGATATCAGCACATTAAATATAGACATATTAAATAAGTAATGATGTTGAAAGTCTTGCTACATATATTATAGATGTGGATAATACAAAAAACAAACGGGTACTCTTTTAAATTGATCACTCTATAGTAACAAATAATTCTTATAAAATATATATTTCTATAAACTATCTGTATTTTAATGTATAGTAATATTCGCATCTATGCAGTTATTTATTCACAATAGTAATATCCGTTTTCTCCCAATTTTTAACATGGATTTTTAACATTCTCGGTATATTTCAGATGATAACTACTACAATGTAATTTTCTTTCTTTCTTTTTTTTCTTTTTCCAAGAAAGAGCAGTGCATACTTACATAGTGTAAATGTTTCATGAATATCGAATGAAAAGAAATATATGTAATATATGTAAGAGTGTATATATATATATATATATAGAGAGAGAGAGAGAGAGAGAGAGTAGATGTGCCAGTAATGGACACCCTTAAGGAATTTCTTTAAAAATTATTTTTTAATTAATAGTAATAATTATTATATTCCACTTTTTTTAATATTATATTAATCTATTAACAATATTTAATCATGCTCATAGTCACATTTCCCAATGTGAATCAAAATTTAACTGTAAATTACAGAATTAAATCACCCTAAATTCCAGTAATGGGCACCTCTGTTCCAGTAATGGAACACTCTCTGTTTCAGTAATGGACACCCCACAAAAAGTAATACGTAGTTTATTTTATGATTGTATTTAAAACCAGAATTTAATGAAAGCATATAAATGAAATAAAGTCATTTTCATATAAATTTATCAATTGGGATATCAATAATTAATAAAATATTTATGAGAATAGATCACTGTTTAAATTAATTATTTTCACTATCACAAGATCAATATTTTAATTATTTTAGATAGAAGGTTTAAAATACTAAATTTCAAAGAATTACATTTATCAAATTATTGAGTCATTGAGGGGGAGGGGGGGGGGGGTAAAAGGGTCAGTTAAAAAAAAAAGATTTTTTAAAAAAGTGTCTTGTAGTGTCAGTGCATGGAATATTTCTTTTTATTCTTAACAGTTAAACTTCCTAAAACTGCTTTATATATTACTGTTAGCAATCTGTATAAAATATATGAAATAAATGAAAGTGTAAGTTGAATGCCTTTTAAATACTAAATAAAATTATTTCAAAATAAAATAATTTAAAAATAAAATATCAGAACTGACATTTGAGCCCCCTGGTCTGCCGATTTACTACTTTCAGTGCTACTATAAATTTAATACAGTAAAACCTCTAAATAACGGACACCTCGGGGGCGCGGAAACTGTCCGCTATTCGGAGGTGTCCGCTATTGGGAAAACCTCAGAGATTCACAAAATTGCTAAGAAACGCTTAATGCTTCATTAATTGACTTTTATATGTCCTGAAACCTCTGTTATATGACTAATCATAAATTAAAATTATTGTTTAAGCAGTAAAACTGAAATGAAATTGTGCATACCTTTATCCATTGTTTATTTCTTTCTTACAAAAAAAATCTATGTGCTTTTCCTTGCGATTACATGTAACATGTAATTTGTTTTTCTATGTGAAGTTTTAACTATGTCAATAGTTATAATCCTTCTGAATCATCTTTTTTTGTACCCCCCCCCCCCCTCTTAAAAAAATGTGTAACTACTCACTGTATTTTGCCTTTTTTTTTTTTTTTTTTGGAAATTCTCTATATTGCAGGAGTTATCTCTATTTTCAGTATCTGTTTCATCATCATTAACAGAGCCACCTTTTATCGAAAATTCTGAAGGAGTATAATCGCATACATCAACTGATTCTTCTTCAGTAAGTAACTCATCATCAATATTAAGGAAAATTTCGGCCGTTTCTACACTCCTGATACATTTCATTAATCACTTATTCCGCTTAATTTTTCATTTCTGTCGGAAATATGTGTTTCATTTTCATTTAATATAAATCCTGCTTTTCTGAAACACTGTTGTACCATTTCCAGTTTTATATTTTTACAGTTGAGGAAATCCAAATTTTAGTATCGGGAACATTAACTAATTTTTGGCAATTCTCAAGTGTATTTATAGAATGTAATTTTGAAACAATGTGGCGTAGTAAAAGCTTTGTACAAGGCTTTAAAATTGTGTATTACGCCTTGATCAAGTGGCTGGCATACCAAAGTTGGGTTTTGGGGAAAAAACACAATTTCAACATTGCTGAATTTGCAATGTTTTGGATGAGAAGTTACATTGTCCAAAAACAAGAGAACTTTTCTTTGTTATTTTTCATCCTATTATCAAATGAAGTTAAACATTCTATCTTTAAAGGACTGTTCACCCAAGCTTTTTTATTCGCTCTCCCCGTAATACCAAATTTATTAAAATGGATGTTCTTTGGGAAACACATGGGTTTCAGAGATTTCCCAGTTATAAGAGGGATTTTAAATTATCTTAATACATTGCAACATAATAAAATAGTAAGTCGCTTTTTTGACATTTTTTCGCCAATGCAGTCATCCTTCTTAAAACACGAAGTCTTATTTGGAAAAATTCTGAAAAAGAGTCCGGTTTCATTGGCATTAAAAATGTTTCTCTCCGCATATCCTTCACAAATTGATTTCAGTCGTTCATGTCAATCCTCCACTTCTTTAAGATCTACAGATTTTGCCTCTCCACATATTGTTTTAAAAGAGATGTTGTGCTGAGATCGGAACTTTGCCAACCATCCACTGGAAGCCTTAAATTCGTGCAATCCGAGTTCTTTAGCAACTTCTAAAACCTTTTCTTGAAGCAAAGGCCCGCTGATAGGAATGTTTTTTGAGCCGATTGAAGTAAACCAATTCAGAATTATAGAATCAATTTCAATGGAATTAGTCTTCCTGCATTCGTCGTTTTCTTGGCGCCTTTAATTCTCACTCACAAAAAATCAGTACACAATTTCCCAATAAAAATAAATAAATAAAATATACAAACTCTTTTCTTACTTTTATAAAAAGTAAAATAAATAAATAAAAACGTATGTTAGGTTTTCAGTGATTATTTTTCTTTTGCTCAGATTATATGACGTCTTGTGACGTCTGATTTCTCTTTTTTATGTTATGCAATGATGCAATCTTTGTTAATTACTTTTTGGATTTTACAAACGAGCCCTGTTAAAATGAAATGATATTCCTTTTTCGTTTTTTCTTTGGTTTTTGACACTTAATAAGATTATCCGAAAAATTGTTTGAACTTGGGTATAATGAAACAAAAAAAGTCAGCATATTATCTATCCTGAATTTTCAAGATAATTGTTAACGAGGTTATCTTAGACACATGTAAAAAGAAAGAGAAAATGATGTATGGTGTATTATGGAATTCTGGGAAGTGAGAAATTGCTACTTCTAGACCTTAATCAGCAGAAAATCTAAAATATTCCAAGGAGGGACGCTTTTATTCTCCGACGGGGGGGGGGGGGGGGGGGAGGGGGGTATTTTCCCCAGGCCACCCCCTACATTTATCTGTGACCACAGAACTTGTATCCAATTGCCCTGATAAATTTAGAGGCTTTTTACTTTATTTCCATTTTCTTTCTCATAAAAAAAATCTCATCCTTTATCGCCAAAATTACTGTCCGCTATTGGGAATGTCCGCTATTCAGTTGTTAAACATACGAAAATTTAGGTTTTGGGAGTGGGGATTGGAAAATTGTCCGTTAAATAGAAGTGTCCGCTATTCGGGAGTGTCCGTTATGGAGGTTTTACTGTATATATATATATATATATATATATATTTTTTTTTTTATTTATGGAGTTCTTTTGTCAGAGTTGAATAATGAAACATTTAAGACAGAAAATAGATTTTTAAGAGCTTGTGTGACTTAAAAAATTGCCTTTTTATAAATGGGGAGCCCCATGAGCCGCTCATTTTTCCATGCTCTTAAAGATTATTCTCTGCTTCCTGATGGATGTTGATTGCAACATTATAAAATATGCAAGGTACGGTTTACAAAAAAATAATTTGATTACAATCTTTAAAAAATAATTAATTATGTGAAATTAATAAAAACAGCTATTTATATAAAAAAATATATATTATTACATTTCGGTAAGTAAAATTTAAAAATTAAATTTGATTACTTAGTTTTTTAGTTAAATAAAAAAATTATGCACTATGAACATAGCTGAAATTGCTTTTTAAGTAATGTCCACATGGGGTGTTCATTACTGAAAATTGACTAATTAAGCATTCCAGTAATGGACCATGGTCCTAAAACATGAAAAATAAATGAAATTTTGCAAATTGCCATTAGTATGTAAAATTCAAAGTTTTCTATTACTGTCTAAACAAAAACATGCAATTTTTTCAAGAAAATAAAAAAGATAATTGTTTAAGTGAAGCCAGCTCTTAGCATGTTCATTAAGATTTTCACAGAAAAACAGTGGAACTGTGAAACATTACTTTCTGCTTCGTGATTGGTTTGATTAAGAGTGTCAACAATAACCCAGATTATAAAACAAGCAAGAAGGAATTACAAATATATATATATATATATATATATATAGAGAGCTAAATTTTTATTTTTTATTTTTTTATAAATCAAAAGTGGCCCATTACTGGAAGGGGGTCCATTACTGGCACATCTATCCTATAAGAGTTTGTTTTGAATTTTTTTAAGTGCGAATAAAAATAAATTTGTAGACGGCCCCTCAACAAAATTATATAATAACAGCAGCATAGAAAATCACAAGCAAGCAATTGGTGCCAACAGCTTTATCATATGATTTTTAGAATGCGAGATATAAATTCTTTTCCGTATTTTCTCTCTTTTTAAATTCCTACTATTAGCTCACACTCTCTCTCTCTCTATATATCTTGTTCAAATTTTCAATCGTTAATAAAATATATTCTATTCATCCACTCAAGTTCAAATAAATTTGTTAAAACTTGTAGTGGATGACACTTGATGTTAATACAGTTGTTTCAAATATGAATTCATTCATTAAATTTAATTAATTAATTTTAGTTTTAAATGGGAGAAAAAATTCCTCCTATTGTTTTCATAAATGAAATGAAAGATTTATCTCAAATGAGTGATGCCACAGAAATAAACTACCGCAACGATGATTATAAAATAATGTTCAATAAAGATAACGTGGGACATGAATGCTGCACGGGTTTATTTTATATATTTATGATTAAAAAGTAGGAATTGACTTTAAAAAAAAAATTATATTACTTGTTTCTTTTCGTACTGTATCTCATTCTTAATAGATAAAAATTGATTATTTCCAAATTTGAAAGTGCTAATGTTACACTATAATAATAATAATAATAAAAAAATCCCAATAAATGTAACGAAACATCCCCCCCCCCCCCCCAATAATAGCACCAAAAAATCAGCATCACAAAAATAAATTACCTTTAAAGTTGGTGCAACCGATGTCATTATTTCCGCTTCTTTCACCTTCTTCAAATTGCCAGACACCTCTAATATCTTCGTAAGTACAGTTAGCTGGGGTGTCTGCGGCAACATACGCCACAAAAGCACACAATACAAGCAACGAACCTTTCGAGAAAATCATTTCACCAGGCTAAAGTGTTAAAATGACGAGAAAACTTTGAAATTAAATCCACTCTTCCCTTTTATAGCCGCTTCGTATTTAATCAGCTTCTTGTTCTGAGTCACGACCTTTCCGCTCTAAAGAGAAACGAATCACATGTTTGTTTGTAACTCAAGGGTCAAAGAAACAATTCCAATCGCTTGATATGAAATTTGTTCGATAATGAATTCAAGATATTCGCAAGCATTGTTTTACGAAGATACTATCAGTTCACGGTTATAATTAAACAAAGTGATACAGTTAATTTATTTTAATAATTCAATTCTTTATGGCAACGTCATGCAATGAAAGGAAATTAACTGGCTGTTTCCGGGGTTATTTTGACAATGAACTTTGGCAACGTTAACCGATGTTTCTTTTTTATTGTTTTTATTGTTTTTTTTTGTATTTTATTTTTTAAAATAATATATATATATATATATATATATATATATATATATATATATATATTCACGCAGTTCGAAGACAAGACAGGCTACCTACTCGAACTTGAACGTTTTAAAAATATTGTTTAAAGCTAAATTTAGAAGAAAAAAAACTAGAAATCGGGAAAATAAACTTAATTAACAAAAACAAATGCTTTAACGGAATTTAAAATTATAAAACTCATTTCAAAATTTAATTTTTGAGAAAATAATAAACAGGAATTGATCGTATACCTCGTATCCGGCTGTTTTTTCGATATCCGAAATAGTATCGGATATCCGAATTGTAATCAGCGGATATTTAACTATTATGTGGAATACTTTACATATGCATATGTATTAGGTAGATTTAGTAAGAAATACTACCTATTACATTCAGGGGCGCCATTTCGGGTGGGCTGGGGGGGGGGGGGCAACCGCCCCCCCAAGGAATTTGAAATTTCAGAAATTTTTCCAGTTATTACAGGTTAGACTTAAAAAAAAAAAAAAAAAAAAAAAAAATAACGTCAGATTTCAAAGATTTGATTACAATAAAAAAAAACTAGTCTGATGTGTCAATCGCAAAACTTTCTTCTGTCTCATACAGGTTTCACATACAGCAAAAACAAATCAGCACCAATTTATATTAAGGTCTCAGTGAATCTAAAGTTTTATTAAATTATGTGCGTTAGTTCTGGAGATATAGCTATCGTGAAATTCGTAGAAAATGTAGCATGGCAACGCCACCTGTTGGGCTTTTTATACCAAATTGTAATCAACGTCTGTTGTTGTCAAGGTCTAACCGGATCTGAAGTTTGGTGAAATTCTGTGCATTAGTTCTTGAGATATAGCTATCGTAAAAATCAAGAAAAATATAGCATAGCAGCGCCATCTGTTGGGCGATTTACACCAAAAACTAATCACCACCCATTTATATCAATGTCTAACCGATTATAAAGTTTTATCAAATTCCGTGCATTAGTTCTTGAGATACAGCTCCCACGAATGTTTTGTCACATACAGACACTGAGACACACAGACAGACATTTTCTAAAAATAGTCCAATTGTGTTCAGGAATCAGAACCTTCTAAAACGTATAAATCCGTCGAAAACCGGAAGTGGTAAATTTTCATAAATCCAATACCTTTTTCTTGTAAAGATAGAAGAAAGTAATAAACATTTAATAAACACTTTAAACATTGAAATGTTTTCTAAAGCCTTGCTATTGCAACATTCTATAAATTTTATCAAGACATTTATCATTACTGAGTATTTTGGCTAGTTTTAGAAATATATGTGAGAAAAAACTCTATGAATTGCTTCTGAGCTGTGTACAGCATGATTAAAAGAAAACTCGTCACCCCCAAGGCTAGAATTTTCGTGATAAATTATCTCTGTAGACAAAAATTTAAGAGGATTTTTTTTTCGGGGGGGGGGGGGGGGAATGGAAGAGGTGTATTCAATTTCCTAATTATATCATTTGTTAATTTTGTTTTATTAGTGTCACATTATATTTACTCCAATCGTTATAATGCTATTAAATCATTTGCTTTATTAAATGATATTATATATACAGTATGCTCTTAAAAATCTCCACAGCCTGACACTAAAGTCCTGTCCAGATTTGGTTGTAACCGACACGAATCCTAACTTTAACCCGACAGACTTCAAGCCGAATCCGAAATATTCATACCTGAACCCGAAGAGAAAGAAAATTAATGTATATTTATGTATATGATACATTTATGGAAAAGTAATCTACAAGTTTACAAATTATGTACAAAAAATAACACTACACCCATTAATATTCAAATATACTATAGTTTTTTCATTTGAAAATTATTCAGAACCTCCTTTTGTATAATCGGTTCATCTCGAACCAGATTCGAAAAAGTCAAAACGTAACCCGAAGCGTATAAAGTTTATTCGACCCACAGCAACAAAAAAATTTAATCAACCAAACCCAAAACGAAATGCATTTCGGGTAGCCGATGCAGGACTGTAATTTCCAATAAACCCTGAAACGTCCAAAAAATTTTCATTGACCGCAACCCCACCCGAAATGAAAGAAAATTAATTCATATTTCAATATGATTTGGAAAAGTAGACTACAATTATATCTCTAATAACAATTTTATCTTTTATGTAGAAAAATTATTTTTTTTCATCTGAAAATATTTAAGATTTCTTTGAAAACTCGGGTAACATGAACCCGACTCAAAATAGTGAAAATCCAACTTAAACCCGAAGCAATTAACCCTTTGATAACGCAGGCCAGGATTGACTACTAATTGTGCATTCAATCGTTCTACAATTTCCTGAAAACAGATTTCCTGTGACAGATTTCAAAAAGTCGTACCGTAATTTCCGGCGTATAATCCGCAGCTCAAAGAGTCGTTTTTCGACCCAGAAATATTATTTTATAAAATGTAACTTAAAAGATCATTGTAAATATTTAACTACAATTATTGAATAAAATTTCTGGGTCGAAAAACGACTCTTTGAGCTGCGGATTATACGCCGGAAATTACGGTACTAATAGAATAAAAAATAGTCCACTGGGACATATATGTCCCAACCGTAGTCAAATGTTCCAAGTCAACCTGACCCGCAACGAAAATAAGCCACGTCGACCCGGCTCGATCCGTACTGCAGATTGGGTGGTATTGCCCCATCCAATGCAGGAGCAAGGGATCTGAGACCAAGGGTTTTGCAGATTTCTGAATTGTATGGAATTTAGATCATAGTCTGAAGAGGAAGGCAGAAAATGATTACGAAAAATTTTTACTGACAGAAAATCATTAATGAAAATTTTCTTATACCTATGAATTACAGTATTTGCAAATTTCGTAACTTCTTGATGGTGTTCGTGTGCTGATTATCTCGTGACCGGTTGAATTTCACGACTTTTTTTCGTGATTGTTTCATTTTTATTTATTTATTTATATTAAATAATTTTTTTATAATTTTCCAAAATTCGCTATTTTCTGTGAATCATTGACGGAATGGATTTTTTGACCATTTGTCTAAATTAGCGACATTTTTTTTAACCGATCGACGAAATTCGCTATTTGTTTTCGCCATTTTTTGACGAAATTTGCGACTTTTTTCTACGCTCGCTTGTTGAAATTCGGAAGTCTTTTTCCGCAACCGACTGACAAAAATTACTATATTTTTGCGCAATCTTTGACGAATTTTTTTCCACCATTTGTCGAAATTCACGACATTTTTTTTTGGCAACTGATCGACGAAATTCGCTATTTATTTTTGTAATCTTTTGACGCAATTCGCGACTCTTTTCTATGATCTTTTGTTGAAATTCGGAAGTCATTTTCCGCAACCGACAGACAAAAGTAGATATTTTTTTGCGCGATCTTTAACGAAATTCCCCCTTTTTGCGCGATTGTTTGATTAAATTCTTGATTTTTTTTTTCGTTCAATCTTATGGCGAATTTCGCGATATTTTCCCGCAATATTATACTAATTTCGCGATTTTTTTCCGCGACCGATTTGTTTCAGTGATCTTTGGCAAAATTCGCAATATTTTTCCACGGTCGTTTGAAAAAATTAACGATTTGTTCCGAGACCAATTTTGCCAAATTAACTATTTTTTCTAATTCCAATTCGTAAAATTCCTGATGTTTACCACAATCGGTTGATGAATTGCTTTTGCGTAAAAAAAAGAAGAAAAATTCGCGGACTACCACTAAAATTAAAGTTGCTGAAGAATCACATGTTTGTGAAAGAAGTTAAGATAAGAAGACAAAATCTCACACTGAATTTTTTATTCTGGGGGCCTACTTCTATTTTGTGCACGATTTGGGCAATCCTGCACGATATTTCAACCCCTGTCTCTAAAAAAAAAAAACTTTGCCCGCCCCCAAGAAACTCATGAAAGTGTGCCCCTGCAGTAAAACCTGCAAAGAAGGAGTTGAAAAGGACAGTAAAAAAAGCTCCATTTTAGATAGGTCTCCATCTTAGCAAGTATAATTGTATGGTGTTTTTTCGTCGAAACTTGATTTTTTTTTTTTTTTTTTTGCCCGTTTGAGAAATAATTATGTTATAGACAGGTTTTGCTTTGACACGTTTCACTGTAATACACCTATGCTCTTCAGAAGTGCTTTATAGAAAGGAGGTTTTAACCAGGGCTGTGGAGTCGGAGTCGGAGTCAGGCCTATTTTTTGGCAAAAGAGTCGGAGTCGGAGTCACTAAAAAACAGGCCGACTACGACTTCGACTCCAGCTTGTTTTATAGACAGTTTATCGTGAAATTAAACCAATTAAATGTAATTTTAAATTTGTAAACTGAATTATTATTTTTATATTTGGACTATATATACAAGGAAACCCAGGTTAAACAGTCCCAGTATACTGTTCAGTGTACAGCATAGATGAAAACTGTTTTTAACTGAAATCTCTAGTTTATATTTAGTATATAGCTCGTTACAAGATGACATTTTTCACAAAAATATAATAAATTTCACAAAAATGACCTTTATTTTTCACAAAATGGGCCCTAAGATATAAAACCTGCATCGACCCAGGGTTGGAATAAAACATCATATGCTTCAAGGTCAAACAGCAGGGCTACACTAGATACCGGGCTTGCTCATTCATTATCATGACGTCACAAATGGTGGCTGGCCGCTACCAGCGATTGGTACAAAGCAAAACGACAAAATGAAAGACATACAGCGATTGGCACAAAACAACGGGCTCGTCGCTTTGAACCAATCGCTGGTTGCGGTCAGCCACCTTTTGTGACGTCAAAATAATGAATGAGCAAGCCCGGTATCTAGTGTAGCCTTGCAAACAGGGATGTAACAGTAGGTTGCAGTGTTGCCAGTTCAGTTTTTTTCTATTATTCTGATTGCTTGATTTTTTTTTTTAATAGTAATATTTCCTTTATTTAATGAAAAAAATTAATAAAGCAACTATTACTATTTCAAAACGAATGACAGCAATTAAGCAATCTGAATAATAGGAATCAACAGGCAATACTAGTACTTTAGCTATCTCGTAGTCGGAGTCGGAGCCTTTAAAATTTCAGGAGTCGGAGTCGATCATTTTTCCCACCGACTCCGCAGCCCTGGTTTTAACAGTCTTAAAGAATACCTGAAAAAAAAAGGTACCTGAACGGTAACTGAAAACTTTCATAATATTTTTAAATTCTACTTCCTAAGACGAAAACCTGTCTAAAACGGAATTTTTCAGAGGTCACTTGAGATTCCGTATTAGAAGTATTGCTGTCTTTGTATATATGATTCAGTAAACGTTTCTGGTTTGGAGAGGTTGCCGGGGGGGGGCAGCCCCCCGAACTCCACCCTTGCCTATGTCAGTACCTTAAAAAAAACTTTGCCCCCCCCCCCCCCAAGAAAGTTCTGAAATGGCGCCCCTGATTACATTCTTCCCTATGTTGGAATTTATGGAAAATTTTTGCAGATCTTTGCTGATCATGACTCCCCACAGAACCCAAAACCACCCCCAGTTCAAAACTTTATCTATCTATCTATCTATCTACATCACTTTTTTATGGACACGATAACTTCAATAAATTTGTACAAATCTCTTCCAAACTGATACATAAAATCAGGGAGAAGAAAATCTCGGTCAAGTTCGTTAATGGGGAAAATCGAACCAAGGGAGGTGGAAATGGGGGGCTTTTTGTAAAAACAGGAAAACACCCATAACTTCTTAATTATGATACGTATCGAATCCGTTTAAAGTTATTACTTCTAGGAAAAGGGCCGAAAATTTATGTATGACAGATTTTTGATATTATTAAAAATGGCCTCAAATGGGGGGGGGGGGGATAGGGGTTTAAAAAGAAAAAAATTCATAACTTTGTAAATTCAGAAGATATCAAGTCCACTTAAATTTATTATAAATCCTCTTAATATTATCTAAAACTTTTATACTGACAAGTTTTTTATAGGACCAACCTTTACAGCAAAATAAATAAATTAAAAATAAAAATAAATAAAAACAAAAAAATTATTGCCGGCTCCGCCTACAGACACAGATAGATTTTGAAGTGGGCGGTCCCAACTGCCGCATCATGGCAAAAAGGTAATTTCTTCTGCAATTCCCAATAAACAGGCGTCCCACGGTCTGCGTCTTCGAAATCTACCTGTGCCTGTAGGCCGAACCGTCAGTGATTTTTAATTTTTTAAATATCACTAATTTGTGGCAAATTGAATTGGGTGAGACTTTTAAAATAAATCCTTTTGTTAGTTTTATTGCCTCTTCATATTTTTTAAGGAGAAAAAAATAAAACCTCTTTGATTTGTAATTGTTTTTAGAAAATTTTCTTTTGTAAAATTATTTTCTTTTAAAAATTCTATCATTAACATACATAGAAAGGGATGCGCAATACATACTATTTGCATATTTTGTAAATTTTACAAGCTTGAGACAGACTCAATTGTGTGAAATTTATAAAATAAAGCTTTTTTTAATCACTTTTACATAGGCTGTATATATATATGTATATATTTAAAAAAAAAAAATCATTTGTGATTTATAATAAGTTTTATATTATTTTCCAAAATTGTTTCATTAAAAAAATTCTGTCATTCATATACATGGAAAGGGGAACGCAATACATAAATTATGTAGTTTAGACAGGGTGGCAAATTGCATTCAGTCATACTTAACTATCAATACACATAAAAGTGATCGATACATTTTTCAACTCTTATGTCTTATCATACGCAATCAGATTGGGATATGATAACATGCTGCGCTAACCTTTAACATTTGATAGGCAATGGCGATCATTTTGTTATTTTGAATCAGTTTTTTTTTTCTTAATACTTCATTTAAAATGCAACAGTTCCGTCTCTATGACTCGAAGTTCGCATGAAAATAAGAAAAAGAATAAGAGAAAGAAAGCATTTTTCTGACATTCGTGAAAAAAATCCGGTTTCAATTTTTCAGCCTGATATTAAATATTGTCCACTGCGATTTTTGAAATTTTTGTAATTACTTAAGTGATTTTTTTTGTTGTTCACGGTAGTTTTTTGACATTCGTAAAAGGAATCCAGTTTCAGTCTTTTAGCGAAATATAGTAAATTTTGCCCTTTGCTATTTTTGAATTTTTCGCAAGTTTTTTATTCGATTTTTAGCGTTACTTTGCGTTTAACGGCGATTTTCTTCATATTCGTAAAAATAACCCGATTTTAATCTCTTCTAGCCCAATACAGTCAATTTTGTCCTCTGCGAATTTTTAATATTTCTCGAAATTTAAATGGGATTTTTAGGGGGTGGGGGGGTTATGCGATTAGCGGCAATTTTTCGGAATTCATAGAAGAAATACTGTTGAAATATATTTACCAATATACTAAATTTTGTCCCCTCCGAATTTCGAATTTTCCCGAATTTCTTATTTTAGCGTTTTTTCGATATTTTTACCAATTGTAAGTTGTACTACTGCCGTGATTAAATTCATGTTGGACGAATGCCAAATGACTTTTTATAGCAACGTGAACGACAATTTCAAAATTTGAATTTAATCTGGGTCGAAATAAAAAATCACAATAATTTAATGCTCGTTTGATTCGAGACAGAGCCCGCACGGGTGTACGCTGCCGAAAGCAGTTGTGCCCCTAACCCCAGGTTAGTTCAAATGGAGGCACATTTCGGAAAAACCGACCACCGAAGTGGGAGTGAAGTCGTCAGTACGCAATAAATTTTATAGCTGCTTACTGAAATCATTGATATAAATGTATATTTGAAACATGTTTCAGAAATCCAGTAAATGAATAAGATTATTGATATCCCAATAACACAGTTTTTAAGGCATGTCTTTAAATGAAAGGAAAATAACAGCATCAGAAATAAATACAGCGGAAATTAAAAAGCTGCACTTTATAAATGTCACCGTTTGGTTTATTCGTATTGAAAATGCAGTTGCACTTCTAGAGCAAAGTAATATCTGACAAGAACATTGTCAGATATTATAGATTTTGAAATATTATGATATCTGATAAAATATAAATAATAGGGGATGGGATATAAAAATAATATTCTAAAGAAAAGTAACTAACGCTGCTGTCGCTGTCGTTGTCGTAATTGAATTTATCGCGATCGGGACTCTTTCTCGAAATATATAAATAAATTATTTCATATAAAAAAGCAAATTGCATATAAATAATAAAAAGAAAGTAACGTCTGTATTGCTATATTTATTCAGTGAGAAAGATAACGTATACATCACGTATAGATTAATCATATAGTTTCAATTTCTATGCAATTTAGATTGCACTTAATTGGAAAAAAAAATAACACTTTTTTCCCTTGAGAATTTTACCTTTAGGATTAAAATGTTACCAAAAATAAATAAAAGCTGTGTCATAATATTAGAAAGAAATGTTTACAAAGAAAAACACCCCATATATATATAATAAATTTTTGCTTCACTTATATATATATATATATGACCATAAATGAAACATTATCATAACACCAACTTAAACAATGAAATAATTAAGTATGAAATAATTAGTTGACAATGAAAGATTCCCCAACACACTTAATATGGAATCAAAAACATTGAAAGAATAAGAAATTAAATAAAAATTGAATAAATGGAATTAAATGAAATGAAATTTGTGGAATTTAGACAGAATTATCAAGTCCCAATTGCCTAAATACCACAAATAAAATGAAATGAGATGTTTCATCATCATATTAGCCATACATTACTAAAAAATATGATATTGGGACTACATCTCAAATACAATGATTCAAATCAGTGATAAAATAAAAAATAAAATACAATATTAAAAAGGAAAGAAGCCATACTTATAAATTACAGAGAGAACATTTAATAGAGACATTAAGTATAAAATCCATAAAGATGAAAAGAGATATAAATAAGATACCTTGCAGTTCATGAACCATCATGAAAACTCCAACATGACTGGGGAATGAATTGCATAAAAAATCATAATATGTTGCCAATTTTAGAAATATAAATTGCTTAGAAATATAAATTGCTTTGCAGAAGTCATTTATGATGTCTTATTTATGATATCTTTTCATCTTGAATCTTAACAATTCATTTTGATATTTTTTCTTATACATTATGGTATTGCATATATATTTTTTAAATATATTGATAATGGTGCTAATTGATATTAGCAATCTTTTATATATATATATATATATATATATATATATATATTTATATATGTGTATGTATGTATCACAACGGTTTAGTAAGCAACCAAACACATGAAAATGAATCATTTAATATTAGAATAAGTAATTTAATATTAAAATAAATCATTTAATATTTTAATGTCTTGTAAGCAGTTTCAATAAATAAACAATAATTGTTTTTTTTTTTACGGAAAAAGTTTAAGAGTAAATAATAAAAAAGTACATTTATTTTAAAATGCAAGATGCTACTTACTATTTTTATCTTTTATATAAATTTATCTTTTTGCCTTATATATATATATATTTTTTTATCTTTTATATACTTATTCCTTAATAAACATGAGTTTGTTGCAGTTAGTGAAACACCTTTTCATTTTTGATTTAGTTATACAAAAATAATAGATTTATTTTTGTACCGTTTGTTAAGCATTCATGTGCATGAGATATATGTTTTGAAGAGGTATAATACAACACTTGCAATATTACCACACATTCAATAATAAATTATCGGCATGGTTAGATTCTTATTTTTTCATATTTATCCTAATTTATTCTTTTAACCCCTTGAGGGGCGGTGGTATATATTATATACCACCTAATTTTAATCCGATTCAAACCAGAAACTTTTAATCAAATTTAACTTTTTTAGCTTTGATGGGGGAAAAAGTTACATTTCTTTTCCATATTTTGAACTAAATTCTTTAGTAAATTCCGGTGGGAATTCACCGTTACAAGAACACAATTGCTTGTCCCTGAAAGGGTCAAAATAAACTTGACAGTAGTTCAGAGAACATGAAAGTCACTTTCGTATATATATATTTTAATATAATATCTATCTATATATATATAGATATATATTTAAAAAACTAAGGAAAATTTTGAAAAGTCTACAAGTTTTGGATTATTTCCTCAAATGTGGTACCTCTCTATTCTAAAAAATGTAACTGCCATAATTGAATTTATTGTGACCGGGGCTTTTTCTCGAAAAAAAAAAAAAAAAAAAACTATAGCATATAAAAGTATGAAAACAGGTAGTTTTATAGAGAAATGTGTGTTATTAGTGATCAACCTCATCTATCCTATGAAAAATAAATAAATAAATAAATAAATAAATAAATAACCAGATGTACCAATCCCAAAACTTTCTTTTATCTCATATATGTTAACACTTCAAAATTCGCTATCACACCGCCAAAAAAAAAAAAAAAAAAAAAAAAAAAAAAAGAGTAATTTTCGTCATTTTGTTGTGCCGCTTGCGAATTGTTGTCGGGTGCCTGGACTGGATGCGAGCAGTCGATGAACTACGAAAAGTCCTTCTGGCCTGTACCGGTAGGAAGAAATAGTCTCCCAAATTTTTTGGTTTTAAGATTTTAGTTAATTTTACTGGAAAACACGAAGCTAAAATGCATGGAACCCGATTACAAAAAATTCATTCTCAGTTCTCGTCAATATTGAATTTGAATGAGAATAATTGCCAAATTAGTTAGCTATATAGACAAGTTGGCTTCATTTATGGCAACGTATTTCTGTCGCCAAATTTGGCTATATTTCGCCCAGTGACGCCAAGCTTGGCGAGAATTTGACGTTGGTGAATATAAATACAGTAAAACCCCGGTTATCCGAAAAGCATGGGACCTAAGGATTTTCGGTTAATCGGGGTTCCATAGGAATTTTCGGATAACCGGGAGGTTTTCTAATTTTATTCTACCAGATGACACCACTCACCCTTCTCACTTCCCCACAGTTAAGTAAAGCGTTAGTGCTTGTAGGTGCAGAAAGAGTCCGTATTCTGTTCGATTTCCCCATTCCTGTTTACACGTATTTTAATTTCCTCCAAACTTTATTTACGATGAGTAATATTTTAAAATACAAACGGGTTTTTATACGCACGAAGAGCTCAACGAGTTGAAAAAGTTGATATTGGCACCTCAATATATTGAAGAGGTCGAAGATGCAACAGGGTCAGATCTGTTGTTGTTTAAAAGGTGACTTGATAAGGCAGCATTGAAGCAATGCGAAGTTGAAGAACAAAAAATATCACAACAATTCATTTCTTTACAATGTTACACTGTTTTGTAAGGAAATGAAGTGTTGTATGTGAATATGCAATAAAATGCCTGCATTTACGCAATAGTCCAAATACGTAAGTTGATGCTGTTTATTTACTTCAAAAACAGCATGCTTGTTTAAAAATAAAAAATTTTCATATTTAAAAGAAAAATAAAGAGTTTTAAGGTTTTTCGGTTAAGCCGATCTTCGGATAACCGGGATTCGGATAATCGGGGTTCTACTGTATATAGTGTTAAGCATATAAGAGTTGGAACGATGGTTATAACAATGAAAGAAAATTTGCCGAAACCATGTTCACCGAAACTCATAAATTAAACCTGTTTATGGAGGAATCCTATTGTCTTGTTTCAAAATGTCATTCACCCTAAAATGTCAAACTGCTGTATCTCAGCTATTGTTTAAGATAGAGGGAAAACAAAAATTGCTCTGGAATCCTTGGATCAAGGCCGAACATTTAACGGTAAAAATTTCTAGGATTTCTATTTTTTTGTACATCTTTTTAATTCGAAAACTTTAAGTGGCTATCGGTGTGCCCCCTTTCGACCGAATATCCCCAAATTTCACTGGGACCTGCAGTCTATAGTCAGAAACATATCCATAAATTTTTTTCAATTATATACATAACTTCATGCACTTTTCGATGATACAATATGAAAATGACAAAAATCGCTATCGCAGTGCCCTCTTACGGCGGAATATCCTCGAATTCAAGGAAGACCTACTGGTCATAGTCAAAAGCCTATAAATGAAATTTGGTTTAATTCTATGCATAACTTCATACACTTTTCGATGATACTATGAAGAGAGACACACGGACATACAGTCATTTTTTAAAAACATGTTTTTCGGAATCTTTAACTCCTAAAACCTGTCAATCCGTCGAAAACCAGAAGTCGAAAAAAATTTCGATTACATTACTTTCTTCTATTATACATAAAATAAAGTAAAAATATTGAAATGAAAGCGAGAAATTTGAAAAAAAGGCTCCCATAGGTTTAACATTAGCTTTCGAGTGCTTTCGCGTGTCTAGTGCAGACTCTTAAGGTAAAAATTAAAAAAAAAAAAAAAAAAAAAAAAAAAAAATCAATTTCAAACACTAGAAAATCATTTTGAAAATTTTAATACACATTTTCGATTTCTAAAGGCATTAAAAAAAAAAAAAAATTAAGAGCGTATTTTAGGAATTTTTCGATCAACAACATCCATTCCCTGTTTATCACGAACGGCTTACATGTTTGTTCACCGAACGCTGTTAAATTCTTTTCTGCATTATTCACGGAATATATTAATAGCTCTCTAGCTATTCGCCAAAATGATACATCATGAGACTATACAAAATATCACATATGTTACGCAAGAAGCAGATGACTGTTCGGGTGATAAACAACAATTCCTGACTTATTTTATTACGATAATATTAACGTATATGTCTCCTGTCTTTCAGATTTTTTTCTATTAATGTACAAAGGGAGGAGACATATACGTTAATTCTATCTTATCTGCTTCTGGCGTAATATATGCGATATTTTGTAATTGATCAAAAGGTTTCTAATTCTGGCAGTTGCTGACTTTTAAAAGATTTTATGCATTACCTTATTGGATTTCTCCGAGATTCAATTATTTTAAAATGAAAATTCAAATTTTAAGCATTATAAATTGCAATTTCATAATGATTAGAAAACTAATTAGATGATTAGAAAACTGATTAATCTAAACAAATTAGATTTTCTAACGCTAGAGAATATTTTAAAGGTTCGTTGCAAAATAAAAATAAATAAATTCGAAAATTTTGGTAAATTATTAACGAACTTTGTTACTTTCTTTCTAATTTCTGTTTAAATATTTCAGTTTATTTGAGTTAAAATGTTCCTTTAAAACTTTTTCACAATGAACCTATAAACAAAATCTGAAGCAAAACGGATATTTCTATCAAGAATTATCGCGCTACGTACATACATACACACATACAGGGGCGGATTTATAAAATGAGGGGCCCCTCTCACTGGAACTTTTTAGGCCCCCCTCCATCTGAAAAATTGGGTATATTTATAATTTTAAAATAATAAATAGTCATTAATTAGAATAATTACAAATTAATTACGATTTATTGAAAGAGTTAATTGAAATTCACTTTATGCAAAGTTTCCCATCAAGACCACTCAAACTGTGCACAGCCAGATTACTCGTTTGGAGTACATAAAACAAGAACAAAGAACTATACCTTTATGACCCATTGATTTCATGTAAAATTCGAAAGAAAAGTATAACGTCACATCCGGTGCAAGCCAAAAAAAAAAAAAAAAAAAAAAAAAAAAAAACACTTCATTGGAAACATGAAATTGGTATTTCCATATGCTTGCAGACGAAGGTGGTCAAAATGTCCACCGTGCATATCGAGCATTCGCGCACCGTGGAATAGGTAATTGCACACATTGCAGCAGCGTGGTGTTCACAAAAGAGTCGTTATTAGATGCAGCATTTTAAATACGCTTCAAATGACGGCTTGACATCATTCCACAATGCGCGCATGCATGTCTGAATATCCGCGGTGGATATTCTGCGTCTGAAAACATATGAAAATACCGATGTTCATGTTTCCAACAATTTTTTCGCTCACCGGATATGACGTCATACTTTTCTTTCGTTTTTTTTCGAAAACTATGGGTCGTAGAGGTATAGATCTTTGGTTTTGTTTTATGCTGTCTAAGCGAGGAATCTGGATGTGCACAGTTTGGGTGGTCTTGATGGGACAACCTATATTTTAATTACATCAGATCTAAATGTTATAAAAATTTTCGTCTGGCTTTAACTGCAGCAAAATTGTCTATGACTTCATTTTAGTTTACCAAGTTTAGAGAATTACACTCAATGTATAATATTGCGAGGTTATTCAAAGGAACTTGAGAAAGAGTTGAGCATAGGTAATTTTTCATTCTTTTTAAAAGCACTAAGCGATCTTTCTCCACATGCATTTGATACGGGTAATGTGAGAAATATTTTAAAAATGGTTTCTTTAATTTGGAAGTGTTTCTTTCAATCCGTCACTATTCACCAGCAATTTATACAATTTTTCGGGCACTGCTAAGTTCTCATCTTGACCCATTACATTACACTTAGAAAATGACGGAAATGCGTTAATCAGTGAACAGTTTTTTATGTATATTTTTCGTATATACTGTTGAAATGGAACTGGTGTTAGTTTTGGGGGTAATTAGGAGGTTCATCAACAAAAAATTCTTTGAATACATTAGAAACATATTCTAATTTTTTTTCTTTTCTCAAGTTCAACTACTAGGCTGTCGCAAATGAGATTCAGGATCTCAATACGTACTCTTAATAGTTTCGAGTTTTTTTTTTTTTTTCAGACTAAATAATCAAGAAGTTTATGGATTTTAAAAGATAAATATCTTAACAGTTAATAAAAGTCAGCTATTATTCACAGCGCAGATGACAAGAATTTTGAGATATGGTACAGATTGTAGTGGGGAACCTTTGGTCTGACGGTCTCGGTATTGATTCGAATGCGGGCCCTTAAGAATTGTATTAATAAATAAAACTGATGAATAATTACTTTGTTAATATACATTTAAATTTTAAACTATTTTGTAATATCCCAAAAGAGTACAGAAAAATTGCTCCTACCGTTAAAAGTTTAGCGGTTAGATAATAATTTTTAGCTGCCACTGGGGCAGTTAAAGCTGGGGATCCCTAGCTTTCCGTCATCTTAGCCACTCGATAATTGCACTGCTGATAATTTATTTTAAATTATCAGCAGTGCAAAATTTAAGTAGGTGAAAAGTAAATAAAAAAGAAAACAAATGCCTTTTCATAGTGCTGTGCAAAATTTAAAATACACAATTTATACGATTCAGGGTTTGACTTTTTATTTTTTTTTACTTGTTATTTATTTTAACTTGCAGAATTTAAATAAAAATCAATTTCACTCTACATTTTTTAATTATTTCATATAAAGACAAAGCTTGTGACAGTCGATTTAAAAATAGCCGACCTTTGGTTATTTGTACCGGCTCCACCTCTCTCTTTGCGACCCATTCCCCTACATATCCTTTGATATGTACAGGGCCCGACCAAGCCAAAGACAGGCCTAGGATCTGATGTTCAATCGGGAACCTGTCACAAAAGAGAAAAAAAAAACTCTTGGAATACAGATTTCAATATATAAATAAATATTTTGATAAACATTTTCTTAAAATCTTATTCTACTCGGGCCCTTATTATCGCGCCCAGGGGCCTCGGACTTCAAGCACCTCCCCCCTCCAAATTCATATATTAATTTATAAAATATTTTACATTTTTTTCCAGTTCCAAGTCTGAAAAATTTCAAATACAGAATAAAAATTTAATCTTTGAAAGATTCTACTAAACTTTCTGAAAAACAAATTTTATTTAGAATTTATAGAGCTCAGTGCTTTTGCAAAGCTAACCTCAATCACTCCGTAACTTTAGCCCCTAGCAGCTATTTTTAATGAGCATTCTAAAAAACAGATTAAATGTAAAAAATATATTAGAGTTACCAATTAGAAAAAAAAAAAAATTGTGCGATGTTTTCTTTCCGCAATCTTTGAGATTATTTGTTGATACAATTTTTCGTTAGCTGCAGATTTTAAAATTAACGTGTTTTAACGATATGCAATTATACTACATCAAAAGCCGCTTGCAGAACCTTTCGAATCGATCATTCATCGATGTGTCTTTAGTATGTGCAGAGAAAAAAAGGGTTTTGACATCAGAAATAATATATGTGATGGTTTTTTACCTATATTCTGTAACTCTAGAAGCTCGGGTTTATGCCCTAGTTTGAATAATGTTGCAAAGATTCGAATGCGGCCCCTTAGTTTATCTTTGCCCAGGGCACCAATTAGTCATAATCGGGGCCCAAAGCCATTAAATAATAAGCCCAGTCAGATAGTGTTAAATTTGTTAGCGACACACTAGCGCCAAACCTATGCTGCGGAAGGAGGACAAAACAGAAGTGGGTCGCAGAGAAACGATACGATTTATTTATATCGATATTTTATACGATTTTTACCGATGTTTTGTTTTTACACTTCCTTTAAAAGCTTGCTAATTATTGGGATCTTTTACATTAAAGCTAAAACTATAATGAAAAAAAAATGTGGAAATTTACTGGATTAATATTTCTATATAAATATAGTGGTGGCGAAGAAGTTGATTTATTTATTAAAAGTTAAATAAAAAGTGATGGAAATTTACATCACTATGCAATTAACCCTTTCCGGCACAGACAAATTATGTTCGTAAAATGTGAAATTACTGACTGACACCGGAATTTACAAACGACTTTCTTAGAAAATATGAACTCCTTATTTTAAGCTTTAATTTTAGAAGCAAAATTTTATTAAAATATTCTTGGTGCCGAATGCAGTACTCCCAACCGCTAGATGGCGCTATTTTCAACTTGCGAAAAGTTTCCCATTTATCTGACTGGGCTTATTATTTAATGGCTTTGTCGGGGCCTGATCCTACTCTATAAATACAAAATAATGATCATAACCGGTAACAAAATAATAGATTTCAAATATCAGCTTTATGAAACTGCGTATCAAGTTTAGGGGCCCCGAAATTAGGAGCCTCAGAGTCAATTCACTTGGCCCGTATGTTTAATAATATATGTTGTCCTGATTTCGGGGCTTCTTAAACTTGGTATGCCGTACATCTATATATTAAAATAGCTGTAAAGGGTCTCTAACGGGGTTCCTTTCAGCTCAGAGCAAAGAACATTTGTCTCCCTTAAACCCCACCCCATCCCTTCACAAATATTCACAGTCTTAATGAATGATAACAGAAAAAAAAATAAGGAAAAACTAAAATATTTCTGGAAATAACAGATAGTAGAAAAAATATCCTATTTATTACATGAAAATGATGTAGTAAAACTAATTGAAATAATAAAACACTAAAAACTTTGATCAAAAGTCACTTTTTCTCTTTGAACATAAAAGAAGATTTGGGGTCCTTCGGTTGCGGGGCCTCTCGCGATTGCGACCATCGCGACCCCTTAAATCCGCCCCTGCACACATACGTACTGTTGAACCACTCTTGAAAGACGGACCTTGGCATGCTGCCAAAAAAATAGACCCATCCGAAGGGAGGGAAGCATTATATTAGGAGGAGACAAAATTCAGGTTTACCTTATCTTGCCTGACCGCTTGTCATTTCTTCACTGGCTGTTCTTGTACTATTAGCGGTTTTTTTCTCTCTCCCTATTTTGTTTGCTATTCATTTTGTATTTGTTTCTTCTTCTATAAAATGGATTTAACAGAATCTAAAAGCTCTCAAGGCAAACATTTTCACACTGCAGTGAAAAATATGTTAAACAATGTTGTAAAATATTGTGATAATGAAGCAGATAAAGGCTGCCTAACTATTCCATTAGCACATGCAACAAAAAGAGCTAGTGCAATTGCCGGTGTTTCGGATAGCGCTATAAGAAGAATTCGAAAAGAAGCTAATAACAATGCAAATAATTTCGCTTCTCCTAAAAAGAAAAAGGCGAAAACAACCATAGAGAATGTCAACTTGGATAATTTTAACTTAGATGTAATTCGAAGAACTATCCAGGACTTCTACACTAAAGATGAAAGAGTGCCTACTGTTCCAAAATTGCTAGCCAAGTTGAAAGAAAACATACAATTTTCAAAAGGAAAAGAAACATTACGTAAAATTCTTCTTGAAATGGGATTCCGCTGGACTTTTATAATAAAACGAAAAACGCTGTTCGATTTCCTGATATCTGAATAAGAACGTCTGAAACTTTCGCGCATTTATGAATTAAAAAGATTTAGTAAAAGGTATCAGAAAACTTAATTTGAATTCGTGAACATTTTTTTTAAATGTTTGAGTGTAAAAAATATTTTTCATCCTTTAGTATGACTCTGTACTCTTTGAACTATTTTCTTTTATTATTAATTGAGTATTTTGTTATACATTTTCGCCCTATTATTAAATGGTTTCATGTAGGAAAATGAACATGAGCAATCAAGGAAAAAAAATGGAATTCTTGCGGTAAAATTAAAAAAATATATATTAATAGACATAATAATAAAAGAACATTTTAAAAACACACTTCTCCTACAATTACATAAGTGTGCCCTATAACTGCAAGGAACCGATATTTAAAATCGTAATTTATTTAAGAAAAAATAAATTGCCATGTCATGTGTAAAAATACAGTAAAAAATAGTATTTATTTACTTAACATGTTTATATCCGATAATTAAATAACCTAAATTATCATAACATGTTTCTTTAGATTGAAGATATCCCCTTCATCGAAGTGAAAACTACAATTTTTATGTGCTTTATTACATAAAAACAAAAATCCTTTTCATAATCTTGTAACAAGTAAACATGAAACTATCGGAAATCAACTCACCCCCTCACGAAAACAAAACTAGGGGAGACACCCTTTCAGTACCTCGATCCCTGTTATGAAGAATAGACTGGTCATATTTGGACCCGTTACTCACGTGACCAGTCTTTAAAATAAATACAGAACCGGCGGGCACATTAGCTCTCAAACTTTGATAGCCTGGAGAGCTAAGAAAAAGAGAGAGAGAAAAGACAAAGAAAGAACGAAAAAAGAAACGAAACATTATCGAGTAGTTTTTACAGAGTATTAAACAATTTTCTCAACATGAAATATCAATTTTTCGGATGCCATTAATTCTCAAATAAACATTTTCGGCTGAGTAACAGAATTTATACATGCAAGAGTAACAAAGTAATGTAAATTTTAATACAATTTTAATGTTAATGCTGTTAATTTAGCATGTTTTTCTGTTGAACATGAAAATATTTACTTCTGAACTGATATACCGTTATAGAAAAACCTATATTCCATGTTCAAAACTCTGATTAATACACTCTAGAAACCATAAAAACTAGGAAACGTTTCCGAAAATCATTGGCAGCAAAGGCAACATTCTTTTTGTGTAAATGCTTCTTTAAATATTGAAAATATATATTAGTTTCTGAGATTTCTAAAGATGAAGAACGCATTTCTTCTGTAGTTTACATTACATTTTCCTAGATTAAGAAACATTTGTCTGTTGAGATTCTTGTTCAGAAAACTCATTAATGCACTGTAAAAATTACTCGGAAACGTTTCGTTTTTAGCTCACAGGCTATCAAAGCCTGAAAGCTAATGTCCTCGCAAGTTCTATATGTACGTATGTACGTAACGCGATAAATCTTGATAGAAATAGCCGATTTCCTTCAAATTTTGTATATACGTTCTTTCTGATAAGGTGCTTCCCTGATTAGTGTTGGGGGTTCATTGGTTAAGTATAAAGGGAGAACGGGATCTAATCTCCCCTTAATTTAGATAAATGGGTTTTTCCTGTAGAATTATCCGATTTATGTTTCAAATATTATATATATATATATATATATATTGATTCTATCTGATAAGGCGCTTCCCTGATTAGTTATGGGGGTTCATAGGTTAAATATAAAGTGGGGGAACGGGGGGTAATCCTCCCCTTAATTTAGACAAATGGGTTTTTCATGCAGAATTATCCGATTTGCTTCAAATTTGGTATACCGGTTTATTCTGATGAGGCACTTCCCTGATTATTTTTGGAGTTTAGTGGTTAAGTATAAAGAGGGGGAACAAGTAGGCTAATCCCCCCCCCCCCTTTAGTTAGATAAATGGATTTTTCATGCAGAATTATCCGATTTGCGTCAAATTTGGTATACCGGTTTATTCTGATAAGGCGCTTCCCACATTAGATTTTGAGGTTCATTGGTTAAGTATAAAGAAGAGAAACGGGAGGGCTAATCCCTCCCCCATTAATTTACCTAAATGGCTATTTCATGCAGAAATAGCCTGTGAACTCAATGCCACCAATTTAACTGGGCACTTTTCTTTTTATTTTAACAATTTCCGACATAGTTGAAAAGTGTTTATGAATTGGGTTTGTCTGTCTGGCCATGTTGTAACTCGCATAAATTTACTCGAGCTGTCATGCAATTGATACATGTTATTGTGTTTTACTATGGCATGTTCGGTATTGAAAATGAAGTGTTTAGCACTTAGTTCGTTTACAGGAACATTCAAAAGGATTCCGTTACGTTTACGGTCTATGGATAAAAATTGTTTGCAGCGTAATTTAATTATGTTAAACTTCAGTCATATTAAAATTGATATATATCACTGAGGTGCACTACAAGATACTTACTGTAGAATACGGTGTACATAACATTCTTCGTTCATTTACAAGGACACACAAAATAATTCGGTTACATTACTGGCTACGAACAATAACTGCTGGAAGTGCGTTTTCATTTGTGGTACGCGTTTTTAAATTTAACTAATTGATTGCATATTACTGGGTGTGTATAAGTTCTATAGATCTTATACAGGGATCCAGAAAAGATCTCGAGTAGATTTCCGTTTATTGACGGAAATTTCTGAAGTGGAATTTTCAACTGTGTTATGTGCTTCATAACAGAACTAAATTTTAACATACTATGTAGTATATATACAAATCTATAGATTATATACAGGGTTGCACAAAAAAATTTTGAATATTTTTCCACTTTTGATGGTAGTTGCTGAAATTGGGTTTCGAAATGTGTTATGCGTTTTCCAAATTGTTTACTTAGACATCATTTTTAATCCTTATTAATCTTTGAAATTTTGTTACAGTATTCTGAATGTGTTTTGGAAAGTGTTTCATAATCTATGTTTGACGCAGGATTTTTTCGTTCTCTTTTTTATTGATTTTTTAAATCTGAGAAATCTATTGATTGCTGAAGTTTCTAAAGATAAATGAACGCTTTTCAGAATCGTTGAAAACTCGGAAGAATATTGAGTTGTCATAAAGTTTTGCTAGATCCAGAAACATTTCAGTTTTTAACACTTTCCAACCTAAAGTGTTTATGACTTCGGTTTGTCTGTCCGTGCTCTAACTTGCGTAAATATACTCGGATTTTCATATATTTTTGTATGTTATTGTCTTTTACTGTAGCATGACACCTATTGAAAATAAAGTGCATATAACTTATCGTTTTTTTACAGGCACACTCAAAAGTATTCCGTTGCATTACAGTCAATGGGAAATAATCGTTTCATGTGTATTTTGGTGATGCTACGCCATTTGAAACATGATGAAATTTATATACAAATATGAAGCGCACTAAAACATGATATTTGTAGAATATGGGGATATTTATTATTCATTTACAGGGTCAAACAAAAGAATTCTGTTGCAAATTGTTCTACGGGGAAAAATCGTTTGCAGGGTAATTTAATGATGTTTCACTATATCAAACATATCGAAATTTATATGCATTACTTTGGAGCACTGTAAATTGCTCACTTAAAAGTATTGCGTTTATCCTTCATTTACAGAGACATACAAAGGTATTGGTTACAGTTACGAGCAATAGTTACAGTCTATATGTGATAAGTGCGTTTTTAACATTGGTTTGGGTATTTAAGTTTAACTAAATTTTTACATAGTACGTGATGTGTATAAATTCAGTTGATCGTATACAGGGCTACACAAGATAATTCGTAAGTATTACAGACTATGGGAGTGAATTTCTTAGGGTAGTTTTAATTGTGTCACGAATTTTTGTACTGAACTATAGTTAGTAGACTTATATAAGTTTGTGGAAAATAAATAAATTCATATACAGGACTACGCAAGAAACAAGATACATTTCCGTTTACGGTTGGTAATTGCTGGAAGAGCATTTTAAGTTGCCTTAAGCTTTTTTTACATTAATTAAGTTGTAGCTTAATATGGGGTATGTACAAGAGACTTTGGATAATATACAGGGTTGTACAAAAGATTTCGAGTGCATTTCCATCGATTAGCGAAAATTGCTAAATGTGAATTTTCTAAATGAACTAAATTTTATCATGCTTGGTAGTATATATCCAAATCTATAGATAATATACAGGGCTGCAGAAAATAATTCGACGACATTTTTAACTATATATAATTGCTAAAACTGGATTTTTAAATGTGTTATATGTTTCCTATAGTGTTTACTTACATATCTTCTTCCACCTTATTTAACAGCGAAGTTTCGTAGCAGTTTTCTGAATGTGTTGGAAAGTGTTTCATAATCTATGCTTGACGCATTGTTTTTTATTCTTGTTACTTACCCATCATACGTAGTATATGGTAAGTCTTGTAATCGTTTTAGAAATCGAAAACTTTTTTTTGACGGATTTACACGTTTTAGACACTGGAGAATCCAAAAAACATAGTTTTAGAAAAAAAAAATTGTCGTCCATCTGCCTGTCTCTCTCTCTCGCTCTCTCTCTCTCTCTCTGTGTATGTGTGTGTCTGTGTGTCTACGCTCTACCTCCCGAACAACTTGAAATTTGGTATGTACTTAGTATGTAATAATGATAAAAAGCTTATTGAATTTCAGTAACCTCGATTATCAGGAACTATTTATTTCGGACTCTCAAAATATTCCTTCTGATAAAAGGTATATAAAAATTTTCGAAATTGTTTATTTTAAGGAGTTTAATAAAAAAAACA
This sequence comes from Maratus michaelseni, assembly GCA_963931845.1. NCBI lineage: Eukaryota > Metazoa > Arthropoda > Arachnida > Araneae > Salticidae > Maratus > Maratus michaelseni. The sequence continues at coordinate 65,989,806 of OZ007588.1, forward strand.
TAAATTTTGCATAAAGATGTGTAATCCTATACATATGTGTAATCATACATATGTGTAATCCTGTTTTTCACACTCTCCGATTTTTCATGACCCTGTATTTCATTCTAATTTCAATTCAAAGATATATTTTAATTGGAAATGAGACGCTTAATCCGACGCAGTAAACTGTTAGTTAATATGATTATCATTTTTGGAGTTATAAGGAGATGTTTTTTTTACGCAATTCAGTAATAGAGCATTTAAAGTTTATGACGTCATCAAGGCACGATTTTATTCGAATTGAAATGCATTTTATAAATAGTTTACACATGTTTTATTTTCATATTATATTATGCATATCCATGAAGGGTAAGTATTACGGTGGCCACCAACGACTAGTGTTTTACAATAAATTCATTCTTTTGAAAATTCTATTTCCGAATTTTAAAGGCTTTTTTTGTATTATTTTTAGAGGTTTTTTTTTTTTTTTTTTTTTTTTTTTTTTAGGAATTTTTAGATCAACAACATCCATGTCCTAGTTATCACTAACTGCTTACATGTTTGCTGATCAAACGCTGTTAAAAACTTCCCTGAAATCTACATCGGACATGTGATTAGCTCTATCTGTATTTGCCAGAACGATACGTCATGAATGATATACAAAACATCCCATGCATTATACAACACGCAGATGATTATTTAGATGATAAATAGTTCTAGACATTGTCGAGTATTGTTCGTTATTTGTGTTTCTCAAGTTATCCCAGTAATGATAAGATATATAATAATAGTGATAATAATATTGAAATGCTAACGGATTTAAAATACTCAAGTCGACTACTAATTAATTTTATAGTGATATTAATTTGAAAGAAATTACATTGTGGGTTAACAGTTTCAAATCTATATTATTAAAATAATGTTTCAGTCTGTCTGTCTATTTTCATAAAATTTGAAAGGACTCGACAAAATTCTACAACGATTATATATATTAAATTTCAAACCATTCGCTTAGGTAGTTTTTGCGCTGTTATATACGGACGGGCGAACAGACGGACAGACGAACGGACCAGATGACGAATGTATTTATATAATATACGAACGCACCTAAAAACGGAACCATTATAAGATCACTTCTGTGTCTGTCCATCTGTCTGTCACAGCACTTTTCCTCGTAAACTATGGGACGTGGAAAGTTCAAACTTGGTAAAGTTATAAAGCCTCCTTTTTACCCACATATTTACAGGTTATTAGCCATTCACAAATATGTTCAGAAAAAATTAGGGGGCTAATTAAGTTACTTGAAAAAAAAGTTTTCTTTTTATATATCGTGGGGGTATCGTCTGAAAGATCTAGTAATATCGAACTGAAAAATGTATTTGTTTTAATTGTAGGTATTATATTTTTAGAGATATCGTCGAAAATGGACTGCAAAAATATGTCCCCCCCCCCCTCTATTTCCGAATCTACTGAAACTAAAACTATAAAAAAAATAGGGGTTGTAGGAGTGTATTTAAACCTAGGAAAATTATGGCGATTTTTCTAGGTCTCGTAGTTTTTGAGAAAAAAATCATTTTTCTGTTACACTCAAACTTTACTTTTCGGTAGGTCAGCGGGGGGCGTTCGAGTTGACGGGCGTTCGAGGTATCTATCGAAGCAGAATCCTCCAAGGATATTTGGTAATGATTTTTGAGAACAATTGTGGGTAATTAGCCGAGATATTAATTTACTTGAAAAAAACTTTCTTTTTATATATCGTGTAGAGAGTATCGTTCGAAAGATCTCGTAACATCGAACTCAAAAATATATTTGTTTTAATTTTAGGTATTGTACTTTCAGCGATATCGTCGAAAGTATACTGGAAAAGTATGACCCACCCCACCCCTTTTCCGAAAAATTATGAAAAAATTGGAGGTAGTAGGACTTTATTAATTAATAAATAGTAATTAATCAATGTAATGTACGGAACCCTTTGAGCGTGAGTTATACTCGTACTTCACCGATTTATTTAGTACATCTACAGCTACAGCACTACAACCAGAAAGAAATTTAGGAACAAAACTTTTCTTTTACAGAGTTAGACTAAAGAAATTTTAGTCTGTCGATAGTTCTACTAACTACCCGTGGATTCAGACTGGCTAAAGTTTTAGTTAACACCGTTAACTCATCTCCATGAGACAGGATATTTCTCACGGCAAAGCTTTCGTCCATGCTTCGTATACTCGTTTTGTCCAGCGAATAATCGAGGATAAGCATTAACAACCAAGTCCTCGATAAGGCCTCTTTCAAAACGCCTATATTCTCCCGCTTTACAGTTGGGATCTCGACTAGATTCTGAAGTATCCATTTGGTCTCAAGGATGCTAAAAATTATTGCATTCTCATGTCAGATTTCGAAAATTCCAAGAGCTCACAGAATTATGATACTTGAGTTGTCAGATCTAAAACTTAGCCGATTCAGTTCAGAGCCTGGATCACTCGTAATAAGTTTATACACTGACAAGGAGACCGCCAAACATGATGCGCACAGATTTTGATGATTTTAAGTATGTTGTAGGGATCATACCCCTAACTATTCAGGTCAAAGGTTTCCTTCAAATGGGCTTTAGTTTTCGAGAAATTTTGGGTTAAAGTTCAGCATGCATTTCAAATGCCATTACTTCGCAATCCTGGACATGGTCTCCGTGGTGCCGTGGTAGCTTTCGCGATTTGGGATCCGCAGATGGGTGTTCTGTCCTCTCCTGTGACTTCTACCTTTTTTTAACAAATTTTATATATTTGTCGCGTTATAAGTTGTATGCAGAATTATGAATTCTGCATCTTTGAACTTTTTGATATTTTCCTAATAAATTCTATTTACATTTTCGAATATTGCGTGAAAATTTATAGTTTTTGCGCGATTTTTATTCGAATATTTCTGCTGACGAAAATCCAAACTAATTTATGTCTTGATATCTCGTCTTTTTAAAATGATTATTGTTTACATTTATGTATATTTACTTATTTATTTATTGTATTTATGAAATAATACATTTTTTTTTAAATTTACATTTTCTATTTTAAAAATATTTAAATGATTAAGAAAAAAATAACAAACTAATATATCCTTTTAATATTTGATTTGTTCTAAATATATTGAGATATGTTAACTGCTGAAATACTAAAATATTTATCATCACCGACATCGACATTTTTAGTTTATTAAATATGGAACTAATTGTGTTATACCTATCGCAAAAATATTCTAAACAAATTTCGCATTAAAAATCGCCTTTAAATAATTGTTTTAACAATATTGGAAGAATGTATAAATTAGCATATTATATATTCTTTAAATACTTAAATTGTGATATTTAAAAATGCATTAAATTTGAAAAAGAAATTATTTCAAACGTGGTATTTGTCTGCAAAGGAAGCGAAACGAAATTGATAAAAAGAAAATTTTATTTATTCTTATATTACCGTAAAAGTCGTTGCAGACGATTTTTTTTTTTCAGATATTTTTTATATGTATTGTAATTTACAAACGATTTTTCATTTCTAGTTGAATTTTTCTGTATGGCATCGACTTGTTAGACTGAAAAAAAAATTAATTGTAATACATTATTTTTATTTGTGCAAATCAAGAATGACGGTGAGTATGTATTTAAATAACATAAAAAAAATATATATAACTGGCTAAAACTTGGATATAATCGTTATTGCTTTAATATTTTATTACTCCTTTCAAGATATGTTTTTGGAATTAGTTAGTTTGGAATTTCGTCAATAGAAATATTAATTTCAAAACTGCACAAGAAAAAAAAAAAAAAAAAAAAAAAAAAAAAAAAAAAAAAAAACACGTAAATTTTTACGAAATATTTGAAAATGTAAATGGAATTTATTAGGAAAATATCAAAAAGTTCAAAGACGCAGAATTCATAATTCGGCATACAACTTATAACGCGACAAATATATAAAATTTGTTTAAAAAGGTAAAAATCACAGGAGAGGACAGAACACCCATCTGCGTCTCTCAAATCGCGAACGCTACCACGGAACCACTGAGACCTTGTCCAGGATCGCGAAGCAATGGCATTTGAAATGCATGCTTAACTTTAAAACGAAATTTCTCGAAAACTAAAGCCCATTTGAAGGAAACCTTTGACCTGAATAGTTAGGAGTATGATCCCTACAACATACTTTAAAATCATCAAAATCTGTGCGCATCATGTTTGGCGGTCTCCTTGTGAGAAAAATGACACTTTCTGCTGTTGTTGTTGTTGTTGGTTTGGCCCATGGGCCCGGTGAGCAGCTTTTTATTCCTATACAGCTGTCTTACTCCGCAAAAACCAGACTCCTACCAGAGGTAAAACAATCCGAAATCACAAAAAACCTGCATCCAGCGGACGCCAAAAAACTCAAAAACAAGGCCTGATACTTCCCTACCCAGCGTCGTCAATCCAACTCGGACAATGTACATAGATCTCGTCCAACAACTGAGAAAGCAAAATAATATGTTCTCCACCTTTACGCCCAGTCGCCCCAAAAATATCCTCGTACGAAGTGTTCTTCGATACCTGCAACTTTCGAAACACTATGTCTCGCAACCCCGAAAATCTCTTGCATCTCAACACCAAATGCTCCTCAGTTTGGTCTTCCAATCCACATAGGTTACACGTCGATACCCCACGACCAAGAAATTTCTTACGCCGGGCCTGAGTTAGAATTGTTTTCGTTAAAAATCTAGCAAATATAACACCACTCTTTCTTTGTAATAACTGATGCGAATGTCCGATGCTACCGTAATCCCAACCACGACCAGTACAGTTTTTCCTATATTGCTCCCACTCCCATTCAGCTTCTTTCTGTTTATTATTCCTCACATTCGTCACCCAATCTTCAGCAGAAAACCACGGAATGCGTACGTTGCTGAAAGGTCCATTCTTAGCCAAATTGTCCGCACACTCATTTATCTCAATTCCTTTATGCCCAGGAACCCAAATGAAAGTCATGTTATACTGTTCCTTACTTTTCCTATTAATCTCTTCTCTCAACTGTGTGATAATAGCCACTGATTTTCGGTTAACCTTTTGTAGAGCCAGTAGAACGCTTTTAGCATCAGTGAAAAACATATAATCCCCCCTGTCCACCGTATAAAATTTAATTGCAACCAATAGAGGTATAGCTTCAGCCGTGAAAATTGTATTGATATGCGGAATATGAAAGGCCAACTGACTACCAGTCTTCTGATTCATCATCCCAATTGTAGTCCTATGAGTATCTTTAGAAGCATCAGTTGCAATGAACTTGCCCATATTTTTGTACGTCTGAGCAAAGTTATGGAAGGAATTCTTGATCACCTCGTCCGGAAAGTCTTTATTTTGAAATGCCCATGTATTGATAATTATCCGACAATGATCACTGATTCTCGTCCCCCACTTATAATTCACCAACTCTTTAATATCCGTGCCATAGCTTCTGAGAGTATGTAGTTCCCGGTAGAGTAAGTCATTTGATAGCATATCCGTATGATCCTGGTATTTCACTTCCGAGATAGACCTTTTGGTAGCCAGATACTCAATCCTCTGTCCACACCTCCACACCCCACTTTCCTGTAATAAGACCGGGATTGGGCACCACTTAGGCAAGCCGCTAGCCCACCGTAAAGCCATATTGTGGATAACCTGAAGTTGCCGACCTTCCGTTTTATTAGCATGCGTTAGAATCCGAGGATTTCCATCTAACAGAGCTCCCATCATACTACTAGTTATACGCAGTAAATGTTTGATATCTGTACCCCAACTCATCCCTGCAATTACTTTTATCAAATTCAGACGTTTGCAAGATTTTGCCCTTAGCATGGCTATATGATCCTTTAAGTTCCCCTGGCGATTGAAATAAACACCTAAAACCCTACGAGAATCGGAAAAACCCACCTCCTGACCTCTCACCTGTAAATGATCTTCCACTACCTCCCTCCACCTACCAATCTTAATGATTTGACATTTATTGGGATTCACCTCCAAATTCCAGGCTTGTAGCCATTGAATAACCCTGGCAATATTTTCCTGTAAGACCCCCTTTAACCAAAACACGTCATCATGAAAACCATAAAGAAAAATGTCATCAGCATAAACTACACAATGTATACATGAATCGAAGATCTCGAAAATATCCGCTAGATAAAGTGCAAACAGTAAAGGGGAGAGAGGACTTCCCTGTAAAAGACCCCTGTGATACTGGAAGGGAGCAGACAACGAACCCCTCCATCTCACCCGAATCCTTAGCTCTTGAACCAGATTCCGAATTAAAACACAAAGATCACCACCAAGTCCCAGCTTTTTTAATTTGAATAGCAACCCATCCCACCAGACATTGTCGTAGGCCCCTTTGATGTCTAATGCCACCAAATAACCTTTCCGCTTTGAATGCCTTGCCCTACTGATATCTCTATAAATGTTGTATGCTGCAGCCTCACCCTCCCTAAATGGGATAAATCCATAATGATTCCTGTGGAAAATCTTCTTTTCCATGCACCAATTAAGTAAAATATCCAGGATCATTTTTTCAAAAATATTTTTGCTAGTGACTGTTAACGCTATGGGTCTATAACCCCGAACATCATTCCTACTTTTGCCAGGTTTCTTGATAGGGAGCATAATCACCTCTTTCCAAACCTCTGGGATATTCTTTTTCTCCAAAATTGCATTGTACATCTCTAGGAGTGTTGTCAGCGTCCTAATTTTCAGTTTTTAAAAAAAGCTCATCTTTATGCCATCAATAGCAGGAGTCGTGGATTTGCTCTTACTGATTGTATTTTGTAACTGCTCCATTGTGAATTTAAGTTCCATTCCATCATTCCCCGAAAAGTCGATTGGAATACCTTGTACCACCGGACTGTTTTGAAAAATTATTGATAGGGCATTCGCTTGGAAAGTTGCGTCAGGCGGACATTTCGGGAAGCAGAAATCCGTGTTCAACTCCCCTTCATTTTTTTTCTTGATGCCACGAATGATTTTGAAAATTTTTGGCCCCCTACCAGCCTCTCTGGCCACTGTATCCCAAATTTTTTTATTGTCCTTTTTTATTTCTTTTCTAAGTTTAGCATTGTACAGCTTGTATTTACACCATAAGTCTAGCTGGCACTCCCGAACCGCTTTCCGATAATAGTATCGTTTCAACGCCAACAGCCGACGAGTCACCACTCCCCATCACGGCGGAAGATTCCCACTACTAATCGGAACCCGCTCCTTACAATTTTCTATAGTCTGGGTAATAGTTTTTGTCCACTTATCCAAATCATCCTCATATTCATGTTCCCCAGCAGCAGCCACCGCCGAGCCAACACGATCCCAATTAACCAGAGTCAAAAATTCTCTCCTGACCTCATAACCACTATTCGATACCTGAATCTCAATGGGATAGTGATCAGAGCCCATCCGATCCGGATGAACTACCACATTGAACTCACCAGCTAACCTACTCGACACCATACTCAAATCTAGGAGAGATCCACTACCTCCGCCAGAAAATCTCGTTACCTGGTCCGTATTCAGGAGCACTACATCATTCCGATTAATCCAGTTAACAAGATTAACCATTTTTTGACCTTTCGGATTAGTTTGCCAGTTGAGAAAATTAATATTAAAATCACCGACAATTAAATAATTATCACCAATCATATCTTTTATGTTTTCCAACCAATTCGTAGCCCCGAAAACGTTAGGAGCGTAAATATTTATGATGGCAATCCACCTCTTTTTAAACCAAATTTTTATCCCTTGCGCCTCATGATCCCGGTCAATAGTAGGCAGGTTAATGATTGTAACTGGAATCTTCTTGTAGACTGCTAAAAACAAACCTCCACCCCCTCTCCCTAAATTTCCTATCCGATCAGCACGAAAAATGTTCCTATCTCTAAAAAATAATTTATGCTTCTCCTTGAGAAGAGATTCTTGAAACGCCCAGACAACACTCTTGCGAAAAAACCCAGTATGAAGCCAGGGTAAGTTGGCCCGTATACCTCTAATATTCCATTGTATCAAAAAAGTATCCATACAACACAACCCGACAAAACGAGTAAAACAACCAACCACCAAAAAAATACAAGAATTAAAACAACAAACACTTACCCCAAAAATGTCTTTACAAAACAACCACCAGAAAAACAAACAGTCCATAAACACATGATTACCATACAATAAAAAACAGCATCACCATTGTTCCAACATCGTTATGTATCTCCCGGATCCGTCATCATGTCTTCACTATCCACAGTTATATGAATCTGAGACTGTCCTCTTTGCTGACTTTGCTCACCCATTTTTAATTTTTTATTTCTCAAGCAGTTATATAGCTCAGTCATGACATCTCTATTGACAACTTTATTTTTTCCAGTTACTTTTTTCGTATTTTCCTCCGGTACGTTTTCTTTTTTAGCTTCAGATTTCTGCTGCATATTATCCAATACTTTCCAAAAGTGCTTATAAAATCCATAATCTGTTGAAACTTATCTTCTATAACAAGAGCCAATTTATGGAGATTACCTTCCATATTTTCTTTTTTCACATGTTGTTTCGTCTTTGCCGCGTAGCTGTTTGCTAGCCTTGAGTTGGATTGTCTACGTGCTTCTGCTAGCGTTATGTGCTTTTCGCATTTAATTTTTAAGATTTCAGCTTCTTTTTTTCTGACTTCGCATTCGATATTGTCTGCTTCGTGTTGCTTTCCGCAATTTGCACATCTTATTTCTATTTCATTACAGTTTATTTCTGGGTGAGATTTTCCGCAGCGTTTACAGATTTTTTCATTTGGACATTTGTTACTACCGTGCGTATAACTTTGGCACACATTACAGCGCCTCGGACGGTCAATAAACAGTCTGATTTTTTGCCGGACATAAAACATTTTTACATATTCCGGCAGTTTATGGCCGTAAATAGTAATAAGCACCGTTCCCGTGGGAACCATTCTTCCCTCTTGTCTTGTTAGGAATCTCTTGACATTTTGGACAACAATTTCATTTTCCTCCTCTAATTCTACCTGGATATCTTTAAGCATTATGTCTACATCCATTCGGAAGATTAAAAATCTTGTGTTGATGTTTTCGTTCATTAGGCTATGTTTGACCTGTCTTTCAAACAATTTTTTTTCTTTATTATTTCCCGCGCACATCATAACTTTTCGTCGTTATCAGGATTTTATTATTTCGAGTGTATCGAAATGTGTCTATCTCACTATGTCTTTCAAAAGTCTTCTGAATTTCACGTTTCACTTGAATGGGATTTAATTTTTGAAAACTTCCTTGTTGACAGTCTGTGATAATTACGTACTCTTGGAGTTCGGGAATAATATCAATTTGTTCGTCTGCTTCTCTACCGTCATTCCAATTATACTTATTGTAGTCTTCTTTGTCCAAAACAGGACTAGCTTTAAATTTGATCTCGGACCCTGCCATCACTGTCGAAGGTATCCTGAGACCTTCTCGCAATAGAGGACTCTATGTCAAAAAAAAGAAAATACAAAGAAAAAAATGCACCAAAACTGATAAATATGACCTAATCCTTTTTGAATTACCACCAAAACCACACTAGCGCACCACCACTAATCAACTAACTCAAACCACGTTTGTTGAAGAACCGTCAGAGCTGGGACAACCTACTCGCTCACCGAGCCCCGAACTCAACATGCCTCCAAATGACACTTTCAAATCTGAGTAAATCGATGTTTTCATTTTGTTATGAAACTTTTTGTTTCAAATAGGACGAGCCAATGCTTTCAATTCTGAGAAATACCAGAAATACTCAGAATATTGAAACGTGGACATACTCAAAACTGAGCACATAGAGGTCCGTTCATACTCCTTTTTGAAACATGGACAATACTCAAAAATGATTAGAATCAGTTCTAACTTATTTTTGAAACATGTAAATACTCAAAAATGAGCACATAGATGTCAGTTAATACTCATTTTTGAAACATGGACATACTCAAATGTGAGCACATGATGTTTTATTCTTGAGTGTGTGCATGTTTTCAGAAATGAGCATATACATGTTTCAAACTTGAGTCATTTTGACTATGCGACATACTCAGATTTGAGTATTTTTTTTCTTTTGCGCATCCCTGTAAACGAAGTATAAATGCAACATACTCCTTAAAAAGCATGTTGACGTTGTCCACCTCAGGGGTTGATATCAATTTCATTATGTTTGAAATATCGTAACACCAATAAAATGTACCGCAAACGATTTTACCTCATAGATCATAATGTAATGGAAAACATTTGTGTGACCCTGTAAACAAACTATAAATGCAAAATACTTTATTTTCAATACGAACATTCTATAGTAAATCTCAATAACATATAAAAATTTCATGTCAATCCAAGTATTTTTACTAGAGCTGCAGCACGACCAGGCACAGGCAGACTTTTCAACACTTTTCAAACACTTTTCAACTATGCTGGAAAGTATTAAAAAGTTTGAATTTGAATGGGAAAAGCTTGAGACCCACGAATTTTTCCTTTTTCAACACATCTGAATAGAATTGGGTAGGTCAACTCTTAGTCTTAATCCCTTGAAAGGCGATGGGATATTTTTTATACACTTAATTTTACTCAATATTTGTACCAGAAGTTTTTAACAAAATTTTATTTTTACAACTTAGGTGAAAAATTGCGATTCCAAACAACATTACAGAAACATAATTACTTACCTGAAAGAGTTAAAAGAATTTGAAGTGATTTTTAGGCTTTCTAATATTTTTGTTGTTACTGAAATTTGAAAAGTTTATGTAGTAATTTCCAGAACAATTCTGTTGAGTGTTAATGATTTTAAGGTAAAAATTTCAAAACTCCTGTTATTAAATACCAGTAGTTCCGTTAGAAGATTTAGCACTGCAGTCTAATATTTTTTAGATACAGGTTTATACCTCTAAAAAAATTAACGACTAAAAATATTTGCAAGCAACATTAGTAAAACAAGAATATATTTTCATTCATTCCATCAAAGTTACAGTAAAAACTGACCAAAGATAAGCGCAAACGCAAACGCAAAAAAAAAAAATAAAATAAAATAAAATAAATAAATAAAATCAATCGTATTTTAACTGCATTAGAGTGTAATATCATCTGTTTCAGAAAATAAAACATGGGATACAGAAAAATAAATTGACCATTTGAATTTAAATTTTGCTTTTTAATCATAAATATTAAATAAACCCGTGCAGCAACTAAGCCCACTTTATTTTTGTTTATTATTATTTTTTTTTATAATCGTTGTTGCGGTATTTTATTTTTGTGGCAATACTAATTTGAGGAAAACCTTTCATTTCATTTATGAAAACAATGCCGATTTAATTTTTAATTGCTTGCAATTTTTAATTAAATTACATGTCTTAACGAAATGTGAATATAATATGTCAGAAGCCGCTTCAAAATCCTTTCATATGGTATCTCATTTATCGTTCTGCGTTTTTTATTTGCTTAGAAAAACGAATGTTGACAACAGAAATAATATATAGGATTATTTTTAATCACTTGAAAATATTTTGAAATTCATTTTTTGAAGTTTTAAATGCATATTTCCGATTTTTAAAATTATTTGAATTATTTTTAGAGAATGAAGGATATGACTATGCGAAAAATAACATGTATTGTGCTACAAGCAGATGATTATTTAGATAATAAATAACCCCAGACTTGCATTATCAGGAATCGTTCGTTAGTTGTGCTTTACGTGTTATCTAATTTTTGATAAGATTGGTAATAACAGTGATAATAATACTTAAATAAACTTGACGAGAGATTAAAATTATTCGATTAATTATCAATTTAAAGAATAAACTAAATTATTGCAGAAGTTTTGTATATTTTTAACACTTTCCAACATAGCTGAAAAGTGGTTATGACTTCGGTTTGTCCGTCTGTCCGTCCGCTCGTGCTCTAACTATCATAAATGTATTCGGATTGCCCTGTAATTGTCATATGTTATTAACGTTTACTATAACGATCCTTATTAAAAACGAAGTGTGTAGCAATTATAGGTTGTTTATAGGCACACTCAAAAGTATTCCGTTACATTACAATCAGTGAGAAAAATTGTTTCAAGTGCACTTTGATGATGTTATGCCATTTCAAACATAATGAAATTGATCTACAATTATGAAGCGCACTGAAACATGCTTTTTTTAGAATATGGGGAGCAAAGTATTTATTTTTCATTTACAGGGACACACAAAAGGATTCTGTTACACGCTGTTCTATGGGGGAAAATCGTTTGCAGTGTAATTTAATTATGTTTCACTATTTCAAACATAATGAAAATTATATTCATTACTTGGGTGCACTTAAATTGCTTGCTAAAAATTTTGGCGTGCATTGCGTTTATCGTTCATTTTACAGGGACACACAAAATATATCGGTTACAGTATACGAGCGATAATTACAGTCTATGTGTGACAAGTGAGTTTTCAACTTTAAATTGCATTTTTAAGTTTAACTAAATATTTTCATTGTGCGTGATGTGCATAAATTCGGTAAATACAGGGCTACACAAGGGGTATTTCGTAAGCATTAGAGGCTATGCGAGAGAATTGCTTAAGAGTAGTTTTTAATTGTGTTACGTATTTTCCTGCTGAACTATATTTAGTAAACTAATAGAAGTTCGTGGAATATAAATAAATTCATATATATTACTACGCAAAGAACGAGATACATTGTTGTTTATGGTTGGTAATTGCTGGAAGTGCCATTTAAGTTACTTTATATCGCTTTTCTTAGCTGAATTAAATTTTAGCTGAATATGTTGTATGTGTACAAAAGTCTTAGATAATATACAGGGATGTACAAAAAAATTCCAGTTCATTTCCATAGATTGTCGAAAATTGTTAAATGTGAATTTTCTAACTGAATTTAGTTTAGAGCAATTTCTATAGTATATATCCAAATAGTATATAGTACTATATATCCTGGATTATATACAGGGCTGAACAAAATGATTCGACTACTTTTTTGACTGTGGAAGGGAATTGCTAAAACTGTATTTTAAGTGTGTTATATGTTTCCTGAATTGTTTACTTACATAATCTTCTTTCACCTTATTTAAAGGTGAACTTTCATTACAGTTTTCTGGATGTGTTGGAAAGTGTTTCATAATCTATGCTTGATGTATGATTTTTCGTTCTTGTTAATAATTAAAGCCGAATAACACAAATAAGAGTGATATTAATAATGATAAGATGACAATGCTTTTATAACAATATACCTTTAATAATAAGGTAATAATGTTAAGATAATACTTTAAAATAACCTTTTTAATATCTTTAAAATAACTTTAAAATCCCTTTAATATAGCCTTTTAAATAATAATACAATATATCTATATTAATAAAGTAATCGTATATTGATATCTTATCATTAAGATAATACCTTCGATAAGAGTAAAAATAACAGTGATAGTAATAATGAAACGTTCTTGAGAAAAGATTCAAAATATTCAAGTTGACTAATTATCAATTTAAAGAATAAAATAAACAAAAAAGTTTTAAAAAGTTTTATATATTTTTAATAATTAGCACCCTTATAATGCTTACCCGATAACAAAATTGTTCAAAAACACAGACGGCGCAGGAATTTGCCCGACAGAGAGTTACTGTCTCTGCGATGGGGAAGGGGGAGGCAAATTGATTACATTATCTATGTATAATGTATAAACAAGGCGTATCTGAACTGATAATCATCACTATAATGGGTGATAATATATGTCAACACAAATAAAATTTTATTAAAGAAACCTGAGTCGCAATCTTCTTATTTGATGAAAAATACAGCATACGTGGCTGTCAATCTTCCACCTTATTTCAAGTCAAATAATCTATAAAGTATGTCTTACATACGATAAAAACATGTTTTATTAAATAAATTTTCTAGTTCAAAGCATGTTTGACTTGAAAAAAAAAATAGAAAGGTTGCCAGCTATGAAATGGCCAATATATGCACGTGCAAACAACGCTGAGTTAGATGCTTCAAAATTCGGAAGGTGCATACGATGTCATGGGCTGAATTATAGTTTAATTCTATAGCGCTTTCTTTGGTGTGTTAACATTTTAAAGGAAACACAGTTATTCTATTCAAGGTATATCGTTAAAATCAAAAATAGTTTATCGAAAATATTATTATAGTATCTTTATTAGTGTAATACTTATGAAAGAAAATACAGGTTCAGCTTAGAGTGAAAAACCTTCATAACTGACAATCTTCCGATATTTTCCAAGTACAGTAATTGTTTTGAGCCAGAAAATTTATTTAATAGAATGTGTCTCATTTTTATGTGGTACTTGTCCGATTTCATTTACTAAATAACATTTCTGGTTCAAAATAAATTTTTTTGACTTGAAAAAATGAGAAAGGGTGGCTGTTATGTGTCCTGTATCTGTCATTATATAAATAAATTTTGACCTCGGTTTCCTACACGAAAATTGCTTGTCTTTCTTGATACGAATTATTATCCGTTACAGATAAAACAGCTATGCTTAAGAAAAGCCAGTGCCTGATTATCAACAGCGGCACACGGAGCATATAATATATCATCAGGGGCACACGGTGCCCCTGATGATATATTTATGTTGTTCTTAAAATGTTATTCTACAGGGGCACACGGAGGGTGTGCCCCAGTAACATATTTTAGGGGGCCCCATAATGTATTTTGTCCACCGTCTGAAGATGCAAATGAATGCAAATTTCCATTTTTAGTTCATAGAAAAAAATAATTTTTCACATTCACGTGAACTGAACTATCTCAGTGTTCTTCACTAACGACAATGAAATGCAAAGTAAACTTCAAAATTCCGAGAAAAAAGGATATTACATCAAACATATTTCATTCAAATCCCTTAGGTTTAGAGTTTTACTCTCTCTAAATAGCATATAGTGCAGAAGATTTTAAATTCCCATAATTTTTTAATGCATTTTTATATGTACACATAATATATTTTTTCCCCCGTAAAGCTATGGTTTAAATTTAAAAACTGAACATAAAGCTGTTTGTCATGTTTATAATGCAATTTTCTTGAGAAAAGAGCCTCACATGCCTTATGTGCCTCGAGTCCCACATAGAGTTGATCAGGCCCTGAGAGCAGTAGAACTATTTTAAAACTAACTACTTCAAATAATTGTAGAATTCCAAATCCAAGACAACATTTTATTAAAAATTAAGACAAATTTTCAATTCTTTTAAAACTTTGATAATAAAATGCAAAATGTAAACTTGATCAGAAAAAATATAAATTTTGGCTTTTGGATCTTCACAGGTGAGGGAGAAGCCCTTCAATAAAATAAATAAAACAACACTGTAACATAACAATTAAATAATAAATCTTTGTATCAATCACCATAAAAGCAAAACAACACACAGGACGTGTTTCGAACTGGAAATTTTTAACCTCTCCTCATCAGCCAAAGCAAACACGCGTCCGTAAGGAGAAAAGGTCACAAATCAACAGAAGGGAAAAGGGGGAACATACAAAGAATGCGATTGGTGCTGCTAGCTGAAAGGAAGACATCAGTCATAGAAGAGCGCATACGGAAGAGAAAAGTATAGACAAAATGAAAGTGAAAAGAGAGAGAGAGAGAGAGAATGAATAAACACATAAAAAAGAACATTAAAAATAAATAAATATATCTATATTAATATTATAAAGTAGTAAAGTTTGTTTTTTTGTTTTTTTGTTTGTTTGTTTGTAGGGGGTAATCTCTGGAACTACTGGAGCGATTTCAAAAGTGATCGTGGTAAATTGATGGTGACAATCCCTGCTCCAACATAGGCTATATTTTATGCCGGTGCCACTACCCCCACGGGGGTGCAGGAGCGAAAAACGTTCTAAAATTTCGATTTTTTTTATACTGAAGGAGCTAGGAACATGAAATTTGGCATGGTAGTTACTTATAAGATGTAAATGCTCTCTAAGAACAAAAAAAATTCGAAATTTAAAAGGGTGAGATGAGCGAAAAGCGTTCCAAAAACATTATAAATTGCAATTTCTATGGAATCTCTGAAACTACAGAACCATTTTCAAAAGTGATGGTGGCAAATTGATGGTGACAGTCCCTGCTCCAACATAGGCTATATTTTATGTCGGCGCCACTACCACAGGGGGGTGCAAGAGCGAAAAACGTTCTAAAATTTCGTTTTTTTTATACTGAAGGAGCTAGAAATTTTAAATTTGGCATGGTAGGTATTTATAAGTTGTAAATGCTCTCTAAGAACAAATTCTAAAAAAATTCGAAATTTAAAAGGGTGAGATGAGAGAAACGCGTTCTAAAAACATTCTAAATTACAATTTCTATGGAATCTCTGGAACTACAGAACGATTTTCAAAAGCGATGGTAGCAAATTGATGGTAATAGTCCCTGCTGTAACATAGGCTATGTTTTATATCGGTGCCACTACTACAGGGGAAAGGGGTACAAAAGCGAAAAACGTTCTAAAATTTCGATTTTTTTTATACTGAAGGAGCTAGAAACATGAAATTTGGCATGGCAGTGACTTATAAGATGTAAATGTTCTCTAAGAACAAATTCTAAAAAACTTCGAAATTTGAAACTGTGAGATGAGCGAAAAACGTTCTAAAAACATTCTAAATTACAATTTCTAGGGAATCTCTGGAACTACCGAACCTTTTTCAAAAGTGATGGTGGCAAATGTTTGATGACAATCCCTGCTCCAACATAAGCTGTATTTTACGTCGGTGCCACTAATACCAGGGTGGTGTAGGAGCGAAAAACGTTCTAAAATTGCAATTTTTTTTATACTGAAAAAGCTAGAAATTTGAAATTTAGCATGGTAGTTACTTATAAGATGTAATGCTCTCTAAGAACAAATTTAAAAAAAATTGAAATTTAAAAGGGTGAAATGAGAGAAAAGCGTTCTAAAAACATTCTAAATTACAATTTCTGTGGAATCTCTGGAACCACAGAACCGATTTCAAAAGTAATGGTGGCAAATTTATGGTGACAATCCCTACTCCAACATAGGCTATATTTTATGTCGGTGCCACTAACCCCAATGGGGTGCAGGAGTGAAAAATTTTCGAAAATTGCGACTTTTTTTATACTGAAAGAGCTAGAAACTTGAAATTTGGCATGGTAGTTATTTATAAGATGTAAATGCTCTCTAAGAATAAAAAAAAATCGAAATTAAAAGGGTGAAATGAGCGGTAAAATCATTCTAAATTACAATTTCTATGGAATCTCTGGAACTACAGAACCAATTTCAAAAGTGATGGTGACAATCCCTGCTCCAACATCCTCTTTAATATAAAGCTATGCGTTGCTGACAACTGGGTTTTTCGCTAATCTTTGCCACAGATTAATTTCGGAAAATGAAACATTTGAAGTTACTGAAAAAAACAATAGCTCGAAAAGTATTTGTCAGAAAATTGTTAGACAAACTGCGTTTGAAAAGTAAAAAATTGTATATTTCTTAATATAAATTTCAAATCTAATGATTATGCCGTTTTTCAAATATTGAATTTCAAAAATTACCAAATTTCACAATGGAGTACCATAGTGAAAAGATAATGATAAGGGCGACGTGTCTTGACGTTTATATTGGATGTAGCACGAGTCACAAATTATAGTAGCCTTATTATTCTGTTAAAATATAAAAGTGAATTATGAAATGTCAATATTTTGTTTGATTAAAGGTTCGTTAAGAGAAATTGACCAGCGTAGCGGGCGTAGCTTGCTAGTATATAATAAATAAATAAATAAATAAATAAAATAAAAGAGACAAAAAAAATACAAAAGTAATTTCCAAGCTCAAGAGAGAAAAGGAGATGATGAGAGATCATTGACAAGATTATCGGAATTTTTAAAAATAAAAAATGCTTCGTGAAAATCTAAGTGAGTGGGAGAGACAGGTGAAGAAATTATTTTGGCTATGAAGAAATTGAAACAGTGACTTGAAGTCCAACAATGAGAGGCAATCGAAGATTTGGAAAATTCTTGATTAGATATATACCTCTGATGCTTGCTTAATCTGAACTTTAATGCTATCTTAGTTTGACAAAGATAACTTAAATTGCTGTAACTATTCAACTGTTAACATAACATTTTAATCTTAAAAATATATACCAAAATACAAGGTGTCCGAGACGAAACGCCCTAATTTGAACAGTCTGTAATACAACATGTAATTGTTGCATTAAGAAGATTGAAGCAACAATGGATAAGCATAGTTATGGAGATTTGTTTGTGCAATAGCACCAAACAGTCTGTAATACAAGATGTAATTGTTGCATTAAGAAGATTGAAACAACAAGGATACACATAGTTATGAAGATTTGCTTGTGCAGTCGCACCAAACAGTCTGTAATACAACATGTAATTGTTGCATTAAGAAGATTGAAACAACAAGGATACACATAGTTATGAAGATTTGCTTGTGCAATCGCACCAAACAGTCTGTAATACAACATGTAATTGTTGCATTAAGAAGATTGAGACAACAATGGATACAAATAGTTATGGAGTTTTGTTTGTGCAATCGCACCATTTCTACACATGTGCCACATGAGTGGCATGGAGGATATCTAAGGAGGATGGTCAGATAATTGGACCATCTCTCCCAATCCTCATTTGTGGGAATTCTGCAGTCAGTGTGTGTTCTGGTCTCCCAAATGCCAGTGTGTAGGTGCTCAATCCTGCCAATGGACTCCCAATTCTGCATAGCACCACACGGTGTGTGCTTTTTCAGATTTCGTTGTCATTTGTCATTTTTCAATTTTCGATTTTCAGCACCTGAAATAACAATCATTGCTATTACATAATGTAAATTTCCACATCTAAGCTACAATGCACCACCTAACAAAATTGTCTCGGTGGTTTATTATCTTCAGTTTACATGTTTAAAATTAGGGCGCTTCATTTCGGACATCCTGTATTATGACCACTCCTCACTGAAACTTGTATTCTTAAGATCGGTTTTAAGATCCATCTTGGTAGAGCATACATATATATATATGCTTTGCGATGATTCTAAGTCTAAGTTGTATTTCGCTACAATGTATTGTGTTATAGATATTCTGTTGCTACAAACAATGCATGTCAGTTGCCTGGCACCTCTACTGTTTACAAGCAATTTTCGCCCACAATTACACTTTCCGTTAGACATTTTTTAGATTAGATTCAATTCTTTGAAGACGCGAAACATTCTGGTGCAAGAAAAGCCTAAAAAGTTAGCGATTTCCGGCATACTGTAATTGGCTATTCTAGCTCCCAGAATCATGTCTCATTCAAAGTCCCTCAAATATATTTTTTTTCCATGAATAAACTGGAGTTTCTGAACAAGAACAAACTTTTTATCAGAAAATCCAGTTTATTACATCAGCGCGCATGTTGCATGGACGAGTCGAAGTTTCAGTGAGGAGTGGTCATAATATTTTGACCTCTCAGCAAAATTATTTGAATAATAATTATTTGAATAATTATTTGAATAAAAATATTATTATTTAATGTCTACAAAACAATTTTTTTAATACGTCCAGAAAGCGCACGACGCGATGTTCGGAAATAATTTGTGTAACAGCTACAATCAAGTACTGAAAAATGTATATTACTGCGAGTCGTCAGAGAGCAAGAAACTATTTTTTATGAAATGCAAAAATTGTGCACTTTATCAATAATTATTATTGAGGCGTATCGTAAAAAAATTAGCAGGTGCTAAGCTCATTATAAAGAAAATATAAAGTGAAAGACTATTTTTTCCACTTACTGACACATAATTTTGAAGAAAGCTAATAAACCTATTGATAACTGAAGTAAATCAAAACAGCAATGGTATAGAATAGATAGTAGCAGAAATCAGGAGAAGAAGACCAAATAGAAATCAACATTCGTGACAACAGATACCAGAAATATGATATAAAATCTGAAATCTTGATTTCCTAGAGATTTCTTGTTTTCACTGTATCGTTCATAAAATTTAATCGTTTAAAGTTTTATGAGAAAATTTTATTTGAAAATATAACAACTTGATTTATCATTTACTGGTATATGCAAGGTGATTCGCTACGGCGTGTACAAACTCTGAGGGGTGGTACAGTTTGCTAAAACGAACTTTTTTTTATATAGAAAAGTCGTGTTGTAATCCATTTATTCAGTGATAAATTTCAAATTGTCTTGTTGCAAATCTAATTCGAGTTTTCGTTCATAGCTTTAACAATAACGAAAGTATTTTACCGATATTTTCAACAGATATACTTTGCTTTCTATGAAATATAATAACGTCCCAAGAATTGCTGGAACTGGCTACGATCTGCATCTAAACAACACTGACCTGGACACTTCGCAATTTGGAATGTAGCTCACGATACATACACTTACTTAATTACTGTGGACTTCCAATGATAGCTTATCACATTTCACACAAATTAAATTAAATTTGTTGAATATATCGGTGAAATATCTTCATTACCGTTAAAGTTGTGAACAAAAACTCGGGTTCGACTTGCATTGGGACACCCTGTATAAGTAGAATGCGGACCAGCTTTACTAGACAAAACTTTTTGTGTATTATGAGCTGTACCACTCCTCAAAGTTTGTACACATGGTAGCAAATCACTGTACACTCTCAGAAAAAACTGTAAATTTATGAGCGTTTGCCCTTCAATTTTCACGAGCAACAGTCTTATTTGATGAAAAAAGGTCTGATCCACTAAATAAGCGGCCTTATCCCTTAGATCTTAGAAAATTAAGAGCAATCCACATATTCTTACAGTTCTAGCTCATATGTTAGCAAAAATACGGTACGACCCCATACATTGTCCTCCACTAGGGTGTAACCCTTCATTTTACTCGTGTTTCGAAAATTTTAACCCGCCAAAAAAGCGATTCTGTGATGATTATCTAACGTGCTACGTGCTACGGAACAGTAAGTAAAGTGTTATTGTGTTTTAAAATGCATTATATCCTGTGCATTATAATGCTGTATTACTTTGCCCCGTAAAATTACGGGCTGCACAAAATGATGGGCATGGATTTTTTTTTTTTTTTTTTCTTTTTCTTTCTTTCTTTTTTTTTTTTTTTTTTTTTTTACAGGGTATGACTGGAATTTCTGCTGCCGGCCTCTGCCCGTAATTTTACAGTTATTTTTTTCTGTGCGTATAATCTAGAGACTGGAATATAGACTAACAGAGAGGAGCGTAGCGGAGTCTGTTGGAGTTGAAGAAGCTTAATTTCCTTGATAAAGATTGGATTCCAAGAAAAAGTGTGTGTTCACGGTCACCCACCTGCTATCACACCAACTGGTGTCTAGTATATAATGCTAACAGTTCATTTTGAAGTAGAGTACAC
Organism: Maratus michaelseni; assembly: GCA_963931845.1. Taxonomy (NCBI): domain Eukaryota; kingdom Metazoa; phylum Arthropoda; class Arachnida; order Araneae; family Salticidae; genus Maratus; species Maratus michaelseni. The sequence continues at coordinate 66,011,115 of OZ007588.1, forward strand.
ACTTCTACTTGGTGTAAAATTTTTTTTTTTTGGAAACAGAGCGGAGGGTGACGACCCAAACTGCCCAAAGTAGGCTTCATCAAAGCGGACTAAATGCATGTAGACCAATGGTGAGATTCCCTTGATTGCAACACAATATGCCGTTCAAAGAAGATGAGCTATTGAACATCGAGATTTGACGTAAAGCGATTTAAATCAGGTAATCCTCACTGACGATTTCTGATTCAGTCTGGTGTATGATAACCAACGTTTTCTGGAATAGGGAAAAAGAGACACTCGAAATAACCCAATACCGACAAGATGATGATCTGGGCAGGAATCAGTATTGATGGACATACGAATTTGCGTATTATAATGTAAGAAATAGCAATTTGATGACCGGAAGAGATATGCCCATGAGATAAACAGGTCTCATGGTTGTTGTTAGAAATAATTCTTCATATTGGATTCAATTAGAATCTCTGCAGGCACTCGAAAACACAGATGTTCAAAAAAGAAAATGCAGCAGAAGTTTTACCTCCACTTAGTGAAATATTTCATGAACAGATCCGCGAACATAAATATCTTGTTGACTATTACATCCAATTATTTTCAAATGCAGTACCCAACTTATCATCTTCAAAAGTGATAGTGAATTAATGACTATTTTATTTTATATCAGCAAATAATGAACAAAGTGAGTGAAAACATAGAACTTGTATAATTGGTGCAACAAGTAAGAAATCACAGCTAATTAGTGGTATATTATATGTGCTTCGTCATGTGTGTTCTTCTATTTGTGAAATATGCCAGAAAACTCCAATTAAAGAGAATCCCATGACTCTAAAACAGTTCAAGGACTAAAAACAAGAACATTCTCTTTCTTTTGGACTGAAAAGCATTTAAGTTAATCTGCCTACAAAACTCATCCGGTCAACACATTTAAAAAGAGCGAATGGCTCTTGTAATTTCTAAAATATGAATATCTTTTTGTAACTTACTAAATTTAATCTAAGATTTAAATTCAATTAACTGTAAAATTACGTAATACATATTTTTTGCTTATACACAAAATGACTTATTATTTTAGTCAATAATAATTTCCTAAATCAGTTCTTTTTTAGAAACATAGTCACAAACGATTATAGTGATTTATTACGTGCATTGTGAACTTGCCCTGGATTACATTCTATCTTGGATATTACTATGGCGATCATCGAAAGAAAAGGTAGGACAATTCCAATTTCATTTCCCAATTGTTGATCAGTCTCAATAGTTATTTACTTTCTGAAAAACCAATTCTTTGAGATAACGCGCAGTCGAACTTACACTTCTAAGAGTTGTATGGCTGTAGCGTAAGGATACAGCCATAACAGATTCCCTTATCAAATGCACGATAATTATAGGCCTTACACAGCTCAATTTCTGAACGCATGTAATGCATGGAGATGCTGGCACGCATTCTTGATTTAAATTAGATCGAAAACGATTGGGGCACACTAGGACAAAGTTGTCGAACCTTTTTACACCCGCGTGCCAAATAAAAAAAAATGTGTATATTACATGACCATGACGTGACAACTAAAGAATAAATGCAGTGGATTGAAAAATAATGAATCAAAATTAAGATCTAAATACATGGGTAACATACATGTAGATTTAATATAAACAATTATATTTTATATAAACAAATATATTTTAACAGCCATGTCAAATTTTCCTTTTCTGTCCCTGAGAATTCCAAATAAATCGTAACTTAGAAAGTTTTTAAACGTCTTGCGCTTATTTCAGCTTTTTAAATTTCGATTTTTTTAGAAACCGTTCTCAGTGAGCATTTATATCTTGTAAGTAAACAGCATGCCAAATTTCAAGTTTTCAGCCCCAACAGTGTCACAGAATTTAAAATTTTAGAACGTTTTTTTCCTGCACACTTGTAAACTATGACTTAAAAAAAAAACTGTTCTGTGCGATCATTTATGTCTTAAAAGTAACAACCCTGTCAAATGTCAAGTTTCTATCTCTATACCAATTCCATAGAAATCGTAATTTAGGACGTTTTTAGAATGTTTTCCGCTCATGCCATCCTTTTAAATTTCGATTTTTTTTAGAAATCATTCTTAGCGAGCATTTACATCTTATAAGCAACCACCATGCCAAATTTCAAGTTTCTAGCCCCTTCAGTATCACACAAATCGCATTTTTTGAATGCTTTTTGCTCTTTGCACCCCCATTTGAGAGTAGTGGTACCGACATAAAATATAACATATGTTAGAGTAGAGACTATCACCATCATTTTGCCACCATTATTTTTGAAATCGGTTCGGTAGCTCCAGAGATTATCCCTACAAACAAACAAACCCACAAACAAACAAACGTCACTTCTGTATAATAATGGTATAAATTGAAGACAGAACATAGTAATCTTTTTAATAGCCCATGTGGCTTAAAAAAATTATCTTCATTTGCTTCTCGCCCCCCCCTTCTCCCCATTCTTATGCCTCTGTATGCTTCATTTACTTAGTGTTCGTTGTGTTTCTGTCATCAATTCGAATATTTCTTTTCAGATTTTAAACCCTATTTTAAATAGCGAGCATTTTTTAGCGAATATCTTGCTTTACTCATTAAAAGTTGATTTATGATTAATTAAAAAATTAATCACTTTTTGTATAACGCGGTGAATTATATTGCTCAGTTATTTGAATTTATTTCAAATACTTAATGCTTAAATTTTTAATAATATGAAATAAATAATCATATAATTATTTAGCGAATTTTAGTGTTTTTTTAAAGCCACATGAGCTATTAAAAAGACTACTATTTTCTGTATTCAATTTATACTATTATTATAAAGAAGTGACATTTGTTTGTTTATGGGTTTGTTTTAACTGGCTGAAAAAAGAAAAAGATAAAAATAAAAAGTCTGTCAGTAACTATGAGAAGACAACACTGCTTCATTCTAAAACTTTTTCAAAATTATCTAAATATCAAGAAGGCGGGGCTTAGATTTGTTTACAAGAATTTTTTATCGGACGTTTCCCGGAGCTAATCACTGAGAAAACTTATCGAAAAACGGGGAACCGAAATTCGACAAGAAAAGATCTTTGACGTTGTATCGTGGCGGTTAAAATCAATCAACAATGAAGTCTGTGCTCAAAAATGGCGTTTTACTTGCTTTTGCATTCAGCCTGATTGGTTTTATTTCTTGCGATATACCTGTCAATTGCACCTACGATGATATTGTCGGAGGGTGGCTATTTTATGAAGGCGAGCGAATGTCGAATTCCAGCCTCGACTGTAAAGATTTTTCAGGTACGTTTCCAAATTTTATATAAAAGTGAGCGGTCTAAAAGTAGCGGTTCCCTGCATCGGGTCGAATAACACACTAATATCCGAACCCGACCCGACTCGCAGGTAGGATTGGTGTTGTATTTTTCGTTGCATGTAGTTTTGCTAGTGGGCTACTTTTTTTTTAAATTTATGTTTCTTGATTGCCCGGACTTAAAACTAGTCGTTGGGGGCCACCGTAATACTTACACATCATGGATATGCATAATATAAAATATGAAAATAAAACATGTGTAAACTACTAATAAAATGCATTTCAATTCCAATAAAATCCTGGCTTGATGACGTCATAAACTTTAAATCGAGGCTAACGAAAAAGACAGGCTACCGCGGTGCATTCTACTTATCTTTTTTTACAGACCGCTAGAGTGACGTGATGCTCTTTTCGTACACCTGCATTGGTGGATTCGAGCCTCACGTGACTCCCGCGGTCTGTAAAAAAAGATGCGCGTAAAGCACTGCAGTAGCCTTTCTTTTTCGTTAGCCTCGCTTTAAATACTCTATTGCTGAATTGCGTAAGAGGCCAACGATAAAAAGGGGCCGACTTCTACTATATGACTATAAGTTTGATACAATTATAGGGGAAGAATATTCTTTTGATGCTTTCAAAGTTTAAATTCGGCTTTTGTGTAGAATGGGAAAGAAAAACACGTACTTTTTTTTGTTATAGAGGCCTTGGCGTTTTTAAAAAAAACTTGGCGCAATTCAGACTTAAGAAAGAGAGATTTTGGCCAAAGGATATAAGCAGCTATGAAAACAAACCTGATAAACCTTTATACTTGTTTATATGTATATAAATTCTATTTATATATATGTTATTGTTATTATTGTTTTTTATATACAAATTAGTTCTGTTTGTACATAAAAATAGATAAATGGCTTCTTTACAGGAAAATAAATAGTATAAATATTGAGGAGAAATTGTTTGCGTGCATGCAACAGCGAATAAATTGCCAAAAAATATACATGATAGACCGGGAGGCGGCAGCACAGACAATCACCTCATCGAGTTCACGACTGATACTAATTCTGGATTCGCATATTAAAACACAATCTGTCTGCCAAGTCATATCTTGGTGGAAAACACCTTAATACACGATTTTAATGGTTGACTCGTAGTTTTACCATTGTGTTTTCCTGCACCCAAAGGTATGAAAACATGGAGGACTGGGAACAGGAACACACAATGATAAACCTACGAGACAACCGCTAAAATCGGGTTTTCGAGTATTTTCCACCAAGATATGACTTGGCAGACCGACTGCGTTTTAATATGTGAATCAAGTTTTAACTAATTCTGGAATTTCAGCCGTGAACTCGATGAGGTGATTGTCTGTGCTGTCGCCTCCCGGTCTATGAGAATTTTCCTTTTCTTGCAAAGGTAACTTTCTCTATCTCGCCAAGGCCCCTATGTCAAAAATGTACCGAAAAATACTTTGCTGAAAACAATTTATAAGTTTATTCTGATTTAAAAGAGTCTTTATCAAAATTCACGGTCAAAGACAACATTCCACGTAAAACGATATGCAAAACGATATTGCACTCACTATATGCAATATTTATGCCTACGTTGGTGAGGAAAACTATTTCCTATTTGTCTCTGTAGCTTATAAACACAAACATACAGTTACATGAGCATATAATCATCTGAAGGTATGTATTTTGTATTGAAATCGCAAATAATGCAAATTTAACTGTTAAAAGTTAATTTGGTTAAAAATTAAATTAATTAATTAAGGATAAGTTATTAAAAAATATAAATTAATTAAAAATTAATTAAATCTATTTGCAATATTTATGCCTACGCTGGTGTGGAAAACTATTTCCTATTTGTCTTTGCAGCTTATAAACACAAACATTCAGTCACATGAGCATATAATCATCTGACGGTATGTATTACTTCATACCGGTATGTATTACTTCTTACCCATCATACGTAGTATAAGGGTAAGTCTTGTAATCGTTTTCAAAATTGAAAAAAAAAATTTGACGGATTTACACGCTTCAGACAATGGAGATTCCGAAAAACATAATTTTAGAAAAAAAAAAAAAAAATTGCCGTCCGTCTGTGTGTTTGTGTGTCTGTAAACTCTCTATCTCCCGAAAAAATTGAGACAGAGACTTGAAATTGGGTATGTACTTAGTATGTAATAATAGGAAGAAGCTTATTGAATTTCAGTAACCTCGATTATCCGGAACTATTTTTTTAGGACTCTCGAAATATTCGTTCTGATAAAAGGTACATAAAAATTTTCGAAATTGTTTGCTTTAGGAAGTGAAAATAAAATACAATAAAAAAACATAAATTTTGCATAAAGCATGAAGTCGATTGGATAATGAGTTACCGAGATATTCGTAATCCTATTTTCCGCACTCTTCGATTTTTCAAGACCCTGTACTTCATCCAAATTTCAAGTCAAAGTTTTAATTGGAAATGAGACGCTTAATCAGATGAAATAAACCGCTAGTTAATAGGATTATTGTTTTTGGAGTTATAAGGATGTTTCTTTTAAGCAATTCAGTAATCGAGCCTTTAAAGTTTATGACGTCATCAAGCCACGATTTTATTCGAATGGGGAAGATGCACTCACTTTAGATTATGCATTCTTTTATGTTTAATTGATGAAGACAACTTTACATACCTCAAAACTTAACTCAGAATCGCAAAAATAACTTAAACTATGTAGTTATTGGAGTTTTAAACTTTGTTAAAAGCAAAACAAAACCACGTGATCGGAAAACGCGACGGGATTGGTTTGACGTCACTACACATGAAACGGGGAATTCTGCTTAGAGCCGAGTGCACGCAGGCCGTTTTATATTGCTTTCTATGTACTATAGACATCTTTTAAAGACTCGTTTAAACAAAAACTAAAACAAAAATTAAAGTCAAAATATTATTTTATCATATCTAAATATAATGCACTATTAATTTATACATTTGCATTAATTTTCATTTAGAAAAGCGTTGAGGTTGGTCGGATTCGAAAAATACAAAATTATGTCTTTCGGAAATAGTTTTTTTATTTTTTTTAAATTCAAATTTGCTTTTAGGACAGAAAAACTGCATTTCATGTGGGTAAAAATACAGGAAGCTAAAGCTAAAAGGCACGTATATTGTTCACTTACTCTGATTTATTTAAACGAAATAAGAATGATACTTTTATTACAAAAGAAATCGTAAGTAAAATCGCATTTATATAGTTCTTGAAATGCATTATTTTCTTAATTCATTTTAATGCTTAATAATTCGTTTTAATATGAATATAATTTCGTGTTATGCAGGTTATATTACGGATAAAAAATGTACTCAAATTAATTATGAGAAAACCAAATTTTGAACAACAATGCAGGAAAAAAAATGCTTTATTTAATACTGATTTATTGAATAAAATTTTTAATTAAATACTGACAATAATAATTGTGTATTCACTCTTCAGAAAAAAAAAATTACTGCAACACACGTGAGTGAATTTATCACTATTGTCTTTTATTTTCTCTTTTTATGTACTTACTTAAAAATAAGTATTAAATTAAATATATTTTTTAAATACACATCTTTTATAAGCATCCAATGTTTATTTTGATAATCACGCCTCCTTTTATGATTGGAATTCGTGATTTTTCAAAAAATGTCCAATATAATACTATAATTTGGCGTGGACACCGAAGCTTAATGGGAAAAAATCACCGTTTTTTTTTTTTTTTTTTTTTTTTTTTTTTTTTAAACGCTTGGTAGAAAATAAGAGTTAATAAATTTATTATAATAAATGCATAATCTTTGCTTTTTTCTGTTTTAAGGTATGGAAAGAGGAAATTAAAAAAAAGCATTATTTAAACTATCTTTTTAGGATTGCTAAATTGATTTCTTAACGTATAATCATAATTCAATTAATATAGAAAAGTGTAAAAATAATTTAATTATCGTTTTATTATTATTAACTTACGTATAATTTTTGAATGGATGCAGTACTTTTTGTTTGTTTGAAATATAGTTTCTCAGAATGTCCTATTTTTAGATTTATCAGGTTCTAAAAATTCTATATCTTTATTTTCCTCAATGTTCTAACTTTCGTAAAAAATAAAAATAATGAAAATCTTTGAAAATCTTGTTAAAGAAAGCAGTATTTTAATTTTGAAAATAAGCATTATACTGCACAAAGCTTTTTTAAAACAGAGCGAGATGTGCTGAGAATTTGAATATGTTGTTGAAGTAGAGCCCACTCTTTTCACTTTTGAAAACAGCCATCTCATTACACGTAAACTTTTTATAGTGATATATAAAGAAATCAAGATATATTATAATTCAAGCTTTATTCTTTGTTTGAACAATGCATTAGTATCATAAGCAACGAAAATTTAACATAGAACCAAATAAAGAAAACATTTACAGATAATGAACGAAAATTCAAACATACTACCATTCTTTTAATGTTTAAAATGTTAATAACAACAATGAAATTTAAAATATACATAACATTGCTTCAAATACATTTAGAATTATTATATTTCTGCATAATAGTTCTCTTTTGGCCTTTTTAATTTCCATAGAAATAGTGTTAATTTATAACAAAAACTAGCTGTTACCCGTGACTTCGTTCACGTATCATTAAAAGAAGAATAAATGCATTAACTAAGCAAAATATTTCATTCCCTATAATTAGAAACGTAAATAATTAACTAACTCTTTATCACATTCCATAGGAGACAATACAGTATTTCTATGTTATAGAGACCTTGACATAACTAAGTTTTAAAAAAGTGAAATTTTGTGACAAATAATCACGAAAAGGAAACTGCAACCAATGAAAAAAGGCGAGCCAAATAAAATCGTGGAAATCGGCGAATTGTGTAAAAACATATGTCACTTTTACCTGGTAAACCATTTTACTTTTAACGATTTATGAAACGTTTTAATAGCCATCCTTCAAAGATAATGGAAATAGTATATTCTTTTTCATTAAATTCAATTCTTGTGAATATAGGGACCAATTATTCTAGACCTAAATGCAAGAAGCTTAAATTTGACTGCTTGATTAATCTATAACTGAAAAAAAAATTTATTTCTTATAAAATATTTCTCTAAAATATGTTGACAGACGATTTTTGTTCTTTAGAATAAATTGATTCATAAAGTTTGAATGTGTGAAAATACGTTTTTATTTTTCAAAATTTTTACTGTAATCAAGATTTTTTTTCTTTCACCATCTATTCAAATTGAAAATAATTTTTTTTCAGTTTTAATGAGAAAAAATATATTAATCCGTTTTATTTCTTCTTTTTTTATTCACAAAAGGCACGTTCACAGACCGAACCCCGAGTTACACAGGGTAACACATGGGTAACCCGAAGCGTTCAGAGAGCGATATTACGTGACATTTTGCGAGTTACCCGTAGCGTTCAGAGCTGGAAATTACTCATACTTCGGGTAACCCACATTACCTGGAGAATTTTGTTGGGTAAAGTGATCACGTGGTTGGGAAATCTAATTTGTTTGTTTGCTTTATAGCTAACTGCAACTGTTAACTGTTGTTCTTTATGACTCCTACTGTACACTTGAGTCCTGAATATTTGATTGGTCTACCTTTACCAGGACTATGATATAATTGGCCAACATCGGCTAGGATGGTTACTGAAATGTTCGTACAATCAAAATGTAACGGTAGATTGGTTGACGGAAGTGTTTGATTGTAAATATATCCATAACTTTACCCAAAAGCGTTCACAGCCGTTTTAACCCAACTGTACCCTGAGAAAATCAGATGACGTCATTCCCCAACTATACGAATAACCCGAGATTCGGTCCGTGAACGCGCTCAAAATTGGAATAATTTAGTTGCCATTTTTAGAGAAACTTCGTTAAAATTTACAAAAAAAAAAATAAAATAATAATAATATCTCGGAATTTCAATCATTTTTTTTTTTTTTATTCTGAGAGTTTATGACATCCTCTGATCAATGATAACCGGTGTTAAGTAAATCGCGTTGCGTTCGACAATCTGAAAGGAGTAGTTGCGAAATACAAACAGGCGGTCAGATTTTAATATAATAGATTCGTATTTATTTTTATTTTTCTAACAATCATGGTGTGGTTTTTGGTAAAAAACTATCATCTGTATGTAACTGACATTCATGCTTAATAATCGCAGGGGTCGATGGAGGTTTTTTATCTTGGGGCCCATTTTGTGAAAAGTAAAGGTTATTTTTGTGAAATTTATTATATTTTTGTGAAAAATAACATTTTGTAACGAAGGTTGAAATCCAGCTAATCAAATTCGAGCCAAGCATTTATAAACAAAAACTTTTTTAAAACCTTTTTCTGAAGTTTTCCTCTCTTTTGAACTTGTTTGTTTACAAATTACACATTTTAAAACATCACAAAATAATAAATAGTAAGTGTTTATGGAATAAAATTTTGTGAAAGGATCAATTTTAGTAAAAGGAATTTTGTGAAGGGCCCATTTTATCTTATTGATTTTTGTGAAGGGGGCCATTTTATTAAATTGATTTTTGTGAAGGGACCCTAAATAGGCCCCAAATTTTGTCTGGATCGAGCTCTGAATCGGTATAGATAAAAAAAATTAATAATAATTTTGCGTTTTAATTATGGCGTGAAACTCATTTACTTTCTAAACTTACCGATCCTTGTATTATTAATGTAAGGAATTGATTCCCGCTCCTTGTAAACACATTTGAAAATTCCCGTTTTATTTCAAATATGACGTAACTTTTTCCTCAGAGAAATCTCTTGTAAATAATTCTTGTTAATTTTTTTTCTTGCAATCAGGACGTAAATTTTAGCAGAAAACTCACATTTGTATGTAACTGGTATTCAAGCTAATTATTAATCAGTATCGATAAAAAATATTTTAGTTTTTAATCTTAAATATTACGTCCATTATCTATTTACTTTCATTATACATTGATATTAATGTTCCTTGTATTATTACGAATATTTGAAAATACATGTTTTATTTATGACGTCATATTTGTCCAAGCCGAGGAGAATCCTTTTCATAGTTCCATGGTCCAAGCGAAATCTATTTTTAATAATATAACTATTGTTCATTTTCCTTCTAACTATAACGCAGTTTTTGACAAAAAAGATCTTTTTAATGTAACCGATATTCATACTTCATGTATAATAACAAATACTCCATATTTTTGTTTCAAATATCACGGAAATTCATCTTCTTTTGAATTCTTTTTAATTTTCCGTTTTCACGTGAAAATCATTCAATTGAAAAATTAATTGTTGAGGAAAATGTATTTTTCCGTGTTTTTATTTATTGGCAACGATCAAAGCCCTAGCAACGATAAATTTAAATGGTTAAATTGTATTGAAAATGTCCATTTATTCTCTATGAAAATAATGAAATTTTTAATTATTAAAGAAAATGTTTGAATAAAATAAACAAAAATCAGCCTATATTCATTTGAGGGTTATAATTTACATATATGCAAAGAAACAGGATCATTAAATGCTCCATTTGGACGCTGGCTTCAGCCTAATATTTGCACACAATCAGATTTATAATATTATTAGGATAAAACAGATAATTTTTAAACTAAACATCATCTCTAATCTGCATAGTTCTATAAAGCATAAAACCTTCAATCACACATTCTGAAAATTTCACAAAACTGACAGTATTTAAAATTACTACTTGATTGTTTTGATGTGTGTAGTGTAGTCCAGAGATCTTTTTAGGAAAAAATTGAGTCCTTTAAAGGACCCTTCACAAAATTTTTCATATTAAAACAGGAACCTTCACAATACATTCCACCTTAAAACAAGACCCTTCACAAAATTTTTTGTCTTAAAAATAAACCTTTCACAATTTTTTTCATCTCCAAACTAAACCTTTTACAAATTTAATTATTTAAAAGAAAAATCTGACCTGACACAAAACAACTAAAGCCGTCAAAGAATCTATTTATGTAGCTTTTACATATATAAAGAATCTTGTCAATAATTCATAAACAAGAAACTGAATATAACAGTTATTTCAATTCACAAAATTATAATTAGTTTTTTCACAAATATGAAATACTTTTCACTATTTCACAAAAAAGAACCCTGTGATAAAAGTCTGGATAGGTCCCTGGAAAATTTTTTTGAAAAATTTAAACTTTTCTCGTGTATATTTATATAAAAATTCTGTAAGGCTGTCTTAAAGCTATCTTAGCACATTTCGCTTTTTCTAATAACTTTAACTGTTTTTCAAAGATTCAAAACAGTTTATTTAACAATTAAAGAGATAAAACATATAGTGGAACCAAGCAAAATTCATAATTTAAGTATAAAATATAAATACAAAAACCCTTTTATAAGTTGACTCTACCCTCCCTAATGAAATAAATCCTATTTGTACCAGTTTATTTTATATTGTGCAATATATATATATATATATATATATAAGTATACCTTATTCTATAAAATACAATATTGTAGTACGAGTAAACTTGTACTAATACTTTATTTCTACATCGAGATCTGGAAATGAAAATTCTTAGAAACGCGATGGAATAAAAATATCACCTGGAATTCACAGTATTATTTATTCATTACAGCAATCTACAATACTTTTAATTTGTTATACTAATCATTTTTAAGAAAAGAAAAAAATCGTCCAGCGTAAAGCAAGCCGCCCCCATAGGAAATAACAGGGAGAAATACAGCGAGGGTTTGTTTACATGTGTAGTGACGTCAGAACAGCTCTCGTCACGTGACGTGGCTTTTTCCCGCCACGGCAAAAACTGCGTTTTAAAAGTTAATTTAATGAATTATACAAGTTTCAAATATATGTAAAAATGGTATCAAAATGTTCGTATTTTTACACTCTATCATATGCAAGTTAAATTGAAAAACGTGCAATTTCCCCATTGCAATGCATTTTATAAGTAGTTTACACATTTTTTATTTTAATATTTTACAATATGCATATCCATGATGGGTAAGTATTACGGTGGCCCCCAACGACTAGTTTTGTATTGAAATCGCAAATAATAAAAATGTAATGTTTAAAAATTTATTTTATTAAAAATTAAATTAATTAATTCAGGATCAGTTATTAAAACGTATAAATTAATTAAAAATTAATTAAATCTATATGCAATATTTATGCTTACCTTGGTATGGAAAACTATTTTCTATTTGTCTCTGCAGCTTATAAACACAAACATACAGTTACATGAGCATATAATCATCTGATGGTATGTATTTTATATTGAAATCGCAAATAATACAAATTTAATGTTTAAAAGTTAATTTGATTAAAAATGAAATTAATTAATTAAGGATCAGTTATTAAAACGTATAAATTAATCAAAAATTAATTAAATCTATGTGCAATATTTATGCCTACGTTGGTGTGGAAAACTATTTGTCTATGTAGCTTATAAACACAAACATACAGTTACATGAGCATATAATTATCTGATGATATGTATTTTGTATTGAAATCGAAAATAATACAAATTTAATGTTTAAAAGATAATTTGATTAAAAATTAAATAAATTAATTAAGGATAAGTCATTAAACATATAAGGAAATTAAAAATTAATTTAATCTAAAAATAACGAATACAAAAAAATATTATTAATACTAAAATTCCCTCTTTTATATAAATAGTTTATATCCCTTCCCATTAGAAACTTTGTCTGGGACTTAACTAGGCTCTCTGCTCCTCACCGGCGTAGTCTGGTATTAAAAATAGCCGGCTCGAGCTCGTAAGCCGGCGCAGCTTGCGCAAATATCTATGGAATTAGGCCCAATTAATTGCCTCGTCCTCCCGACGCATTCTTTGATGTATATTTTACTGCAATCATCACCATCTCTCATTTTCCGGTGGCATCTTCTGAAGTCGAAGATACCCGTCAGTCTTCTGTAGTCGAGGGTTCTTTAGTCGGGGTACACCGCGACCGATGTTATACACGGCCGGTAAACATGACGTTTAAAACGTCACATGGAATGGATCATTTTTACGCGGCGATTGGTGCAAAGCGGCGCGTCCCTCGTTTTGCACCAATCGCCGTGTAAAAATGATTCACTCCATGACGTTTTAAACGTCATGCACCGGCCGTGTATAACGTGGGTCGCGGGAACACAGACGACGGTCGTTATAGGTGTCTATCAACCGACGCCTATTCGCCTATATCGACCGCCGCCTGTGCACCTACGGAAGACTGCACTACACTACAGCCTGTAATGTCGAGTTTGTGTCCTGTTTTCTTGACTGTAAGCCCTGAGATGCTATATAGCATATGTCCCGGTTGCTTTTTTGGAAAGCTAAACGTTTTCAGCACCAGCTTGGCTTAATTGGCGAAAGATAGAAAGCGTAACCAGCTCTATCGTCAATCGTTGTCCATGTTTTTTTTTTGTTTTGATCGGAATTTGAATGTGAAATGGCGGCGGACAAAAAAAGTCCTGTGTGTGTGTGTGTGTAAAAGAATATTACTAAACTGGAAGGAAAAAAACTTCGTTATGTTTGAATTATATGTATTCTGAAATTCAAAGGATTTAACCACGGTAAAATAACATTTCCTTATACTATATTCTCCACTTGATAACATTTCGAAAAAAACAAAAGAGCGCTGAAAACTACCCCCATGAAAAGTTCCCCCATACGTCATTTTTACGTCACAGCAGATGGGGGTAGATTTCCAGTCATAGAGAATTTTACTTTCGTCGAAAATTGGAAAACTTCCCCCAAACCAGAAGGAAGAAGTTTTCCAGTGCCAGGTAATTTTCTTCTTCACTGAGTTCTTGAAAACTTCCCCCATGAAAAGATGTCCCCATACGTCATTTTGACGTCACTACAGATGGGGGAAGATTTCCAGTCCTAGAGAGTTTTGCTTTCGTCGAAAATTGGAAAAGTTCCCCCATGAAAAGTTCCCCTAAACCAGAAGGGGGAAGTTTTCCAGTACCAGGTAATTTTCTTTTTCACTGAGATCTTGAAAACTTCCCCCATGAAAAGTGTCCCCATACGTCATTCAGATGGGGATACATATCATGGGGGAACTTTTCCAGTGCTAGAGAATTTTCTTTTTACTGAGAACTTGAAATCCATCCCCATGAAAAGTGTCCCCATACCACATTTTGACGTCACAATATAGAGTCACATATCCAATGCTAGAATATTTTACTTGTTTCGAGAGCTGAATATCTGGCACTCGAAATGTGTTTCTCTTTTATGTCTAGTTACTATTGTTATTGTGAATTATTATTATACGGACTTGAAGAAATGCGCAGAAGAGATTTAGTGCGTAATGTAAAAGTATCTTGCTTACTTTTCATATTCGGTTATCAAACACATACTAGGCGGACAAAAAGGATTTAAGTATTAATGTGATATAATATTGCTCAAAGCATAATCTGTTAGAAGGTTCATGGAAACTCGACGAAAACAAAGATTTTTGTTATGTTAGCGGAAAGTGTGTGCATGTGATATTTGTTGTTGAGTAGAGCATCAAATGTGAATCTTTAATGAAAAATTCACATAAGTTATTTACTTTTTTTTAAATTTTTTTTAAATTTTTTGGAAAAATAAGAATTTGCTTTTTTTTTTTTTTTTGGAAAAATAAGAATTGCTCTTTTTTTTTTTTTTTTTTTTTTTTGTTAATATTCCAAATCAAATATCCAATATCAATAATTTGACACAAAAACAAATAATTCTTGAATCAGCAGATCAGAATTTAGAATTGAAATCAACTATCAACTTCTTTATTATTATCTTTAAAATTGTGTTTTTTAAAAAAATAACCATATTAATTGAAAGGTAAACAAATCTTAAGAACAAACTAAAAAAGATACTATGTCATTAGTGTACAACAAACTTACAAATAAATAATTATATAACGAACATTAGCTTCAAAAATATAAATGGAATTTTAACTTTTAGTAGACCATAAAATACATAAGAAATCTGATTTTTGAACAGAATTTGTAACAAAATTACTATTTTTTTTTAATTGATTAATCTGTGATACCCCATTTATATGAGCAAATAGATAAATAAATAGAATGCTAAATTCATCTTTAAAAGTTAGACTTAAAATTATAGAATGTGCTGATTAATTAAAAGATGATAAAAATATTTTTAAAACAATTTAATTGGTTTATTGTATTCTCTGACGGCGGCTATGCTTATGCCTGAAAGTACTGTGAATTAAAATAATTATAAAAATTTTCTTTCAATATTTCTGTCATCTTTTAAGTATTTAGCACATTGTGTAATTTTAAGCCTATTTATAGTTTAAGAAAAACTATTTTTACCAAATTGTTCTACGATTGTTGAGGCAAAGGCAATTTTTTTCAGGGCTTTGCTTTTTTTTTTTTTTTTTTTTTTTTTTTTTCAATTTAAAGCGACTAGGAACAAATCGTTATTATTATTAATTTTTTTTTTCATTTTTAACATTTTACGAAAACGAAGAGCCTATTCTCAACAGCTGTAATTCTTGAAAAAAAAAATCGAGACACATTAAAATAAAATCCTCATAAATACTACAATTTATTAGCAAAGCAGACATTGGATGCATTGCCGCGTTAACCTGTTAACAATCGGGGTCTTGGTCTAAGATCCCAACCTCTCACAGTTGTCTGGATCATAATGCATTTTCACGGTTTTGAATTTTTATTTTAAAAGGATAAATTATTTCGAACTACTAATAACCCATTGAAACGAATTTAAATAGTAAATTGAACTTTAACTTTTCTACTATTACATAAAACCAAGTCATTAAATATCTATCATAAATTTATAACATCTATAACTGGAAATTAAAAATATGTTTTCTTTACATCCTATCCTAATAATATTATAAATCTGATTGCGTTCAAATGTTAGGCTGAAGCCAGCGTCAAAATGGAACATTTAATGATCCTGTATCTTTGCGTATAGGTTGATAATAACCCTCAAATGAACATAGGCTGGTTTTTGTTTATTTTATTCAAATATTTTTCTTAATAATTCAAAATTTCATTATTTTCATCCTAATAATATTATAAATCTGATTGTGTTCAAATGTTAGGCTGAAGCCAGCGTCAAAATGGAACATTTAATGATCCTGTATCTTTGCGTATAGGTTGATAATAACCCTCAAATGAACACAGGCTGTTTTTTGTTTATTTTATTCAAATATTTTTCTTAATAATTCAAAATTTCATTATTTTCATAGAGAATAAATGGAAATTTTTTCGTATAATATTTTAAAATGGTTAAATTTACTTTACCGTTGCTAGTACTTTATCGTTGCGAAAACTAATTCAAAACCCGGAATAATAATTTTTACTCAACAATTTAGTTTCAACTGAAAAATTTTCAATGAAAAATGAAAATGAAATAAAAAAATTAAAGAATTAAAAATAAGATAAAATAATATTATTAGAAATAAAACGTACTTTTTTTAGTTTTTGATAATAATACAAGGTCTCAATATGCGTAACCATATGAAACAGGCGAATATGACGTCATTCATCTAAAATAAAGCGGATATTCATCTAAAATAAAGTGGGGAAATAAAATGATCTTGGGTTTTTTTCTTCACTTTTTTTCTTTTTTTTTTTCTTTTGTATGGTAACAATACTTGACGTTTTACCGTCTGCGCACGGCTAATATAACTAAACCGTATTTTTTATTTAAATTTTTAAAAAGTAAAAAGAAGTTTCAAAAGAAAATGGTTAGCAAATGTCATTAATATGCTCCGCAAAATTATCCATGTCGAAAATGATGTCATGGATAGCGAGAAATAGTTATTTCATTCTTAAAACTATTTCTTAAAACTATTAAGAAATAACTCGATTACCTAAAAAAAATGACGAATGTTAACAGTTCCATTTTTGTTGATAAAACCTAAAGATTTAATATTATTTCGTTAAAATGACTTAATTTCTCCTATGCCAGTATTGAAATTAATTGCCTGGAAAAGAAAATTAACAAGAATTATGTCATTAAAAAGGGATTTCTCTGGTGAAAAAGAGACTTCATATTTGAAATAAAACGGGAATTTTCCAATATGTTTTAAAATGAGTGTGAATTAATTCCTTACATTAATAATACAAGGATCAGTAAGTATAGAAAGTAGATGAGTTTCACGCCATATTTATAACGAAAAATTTAAATGTTTTGTTATCTATACTGCTTATTAAGCATGAGTATCCGTTATATACAGATAAGAGTTTTCTGCTAAAAATCACATCATAATTTTAAGAAAAGGAAAATGAACACGAATCTATTATATTAAAATCTGACCGTGTTTTTGTATTTCGCAACTACTCTTAGATTATTGAACGCAACTCGATTTACTTGATCCTAGGATGTCGCACAAACTCTCAGAATTAAAAAAATTAAATTATATTCCAAGATTTTTTTTCTTTTTCTTTCTTTTCTTTTCTTTTTTTTTTCTTTTTTTTTTTTTTTTTTTTTTTTTTTTGTAAATTTTAACGAAGTTTATCTAAAAACGGAAAGGAAATTACTCCATATTTGTGTATAAAAAAGGAGAAATAAAGCATATTAGTATATTTTTTACACCATTTTCTTATTAAAACTGAATTGATTTCAGTAAATTTTCCGAAAAACAAAAACATATTTTCACATATACAAACTTCATGAATCAATTTATTCTGGAGAACAAAAAGTACCTGTCAACATACTGTCATTTAGAAAACAAGATTTGTTTCAACTATACATTAAACCAAGGAGGCAGAATTGAATTTAAAGAAAAAGCATATACTATTTCCAATTAAGGTTTTTTTGAAGGATGTTAAAACGTTTCACAAAGACTTAAAAGTAAAATTTTTTATCAGGTAAAATTGATATTTGTTTTTACCCAATTCGTCTATTTCCACGATTTTATTTGGCCCTCCTTATTGCATTGGTTGCAATTTTATTTTCGCGATTATTTGGCAAAAAATTTCACTTTTTTAAGACTGGGTTATGTCAAGATCCCTATAATAAAAAAATGAAATAATTTTCTTAATTAATGTATTTATTTTTCTTTTAATGTTGTTAAATGGTAAAGATTTGTAAAATTATTTTAGAAGTGTTGTAAAGTGTTACAGAATCTATGCTTGACGCATGATTTTTCGTTCTTGTTTAAAATTGAATGAATAAATTTTTTTTCATTTATTCTTCTGAATGAAAAGTGAAAATTTTGGTAGAAATACCGTTCCGAGTAAGAGTCCTATAATAGGAGCTCTAGTTCCGAGAAAAATCACTATAAAAGGAAGAATGTACAGAGTTCTAAACCCGTTTTCCACTCTTCATCTTCTGTATACGTTTGAATTGTTAGCGGAAATATAGCCTGGTCACTCAATAAGTCATTAACAAAAGACGCTGAACGGGCTGTGTGAAGCAAACAGATGCCTCGCCTCGGGCGGGGTAGAAAACAGTCTATTTGCAAGTCAGTACTTAGCGAAACAGCTTAACCATGAATTTTTTTTGGGTTGAAACTCAAACTCTATTTAATATGGATTTTTCGATATTATCAAAATAATGCAAACTTTTTATATATATTCTTATGTAAGATATGAATATTTAATGTGAATAATTAACTGTGAATCCTATGAATTATATGAAACGATTTTTTCCCCTTGTTTTCTGTCTTTCTTATCTTATTTTCGCTAGTATCTCAAACTTTATGTATAAAAGATGCATCAATTATTAAATGCATTTTTAAATACTATATGATATAAATAAAGTGAAACATCACTATAAAGTAATAAGATATTTTTAATTATAATTATTTTTAATTATAAAATTAAACGGTCATATAATTTTCTTCGAAAGAAAAAAAAGGAAGAAAATATTTTAAAAATACCGTATTTGCAGTAAAAGAGTTGAGAAATATAAAAGATTATCTGAACGGAACATACACATGAAAGCATGAAAAACATTAATTCATTTTCTATTTCTTATTTATGTGAGCAACGAACCAGATCGGCTATATTATGAATTAATTGGCAGAGTTTATCGAAATATTTTATTCAGCTTTCAGTAAAGAATATTATCTTTAAGATTTTTGAAATGTGTAATCTAATACAGACAGAGTGGGTGCCTTTGAGCAGGGCTGTCCACCGCGGCGATGGTAACTGTACTTTTAAATGTTTTTCTCATTTTCATGTAAACTGCATCCTGGCCTGACAACCTTTAAAACGTGCAAGTTTTATTTTTTAATCACTATATGCCATGATATTCAGGGATGGGAATTTTATAAACGAAGACTCCGTAAATTCAATAAAATAAAATATATTATTCAAAATATGCTGCACATACGTTAACTGAGGATACAGTCTTTAACAAATAAGCTATTTTAGAGGAAGCAATCACAATAGTATAGTTTATATTTTTCTTTACTTTATTAAAAAACTTTAATCTTGAATATCTCGTAATGGCATTTTTTTAGTTACTTGTTTTACAAATTAGCCCTTTATTGCATAGCATTATGGCTGTTTTCAAATCCAAAGGAGCTACATTCTGACAAATTTCTGAATTAATTTTTGTTCGGAAGCGCATGAAATGGGCAGGTGTTCTTTATTCAGAAATTATGTAATCGAGTGGTGTTTTCAATGTTTTAGTAAAGGCAGGTGATCTTTCAGAAAATACTGTCAAAGTTGATGTTTTGTACATAATTTACGGGCGCACTAAAGGATAAAAAATCTATCATCACGTGACAGCAATTGCTTTTAACTCAATAAGTAATTTATTTATCAAAAAATGAAAACGCCATTCGATTCCAAATCGCAGTTCATTCAGCAGTCAGGCCTGCCAATTTTATGCCATGACGTTTTGAAAGAAGTAAGAAAGTTTGGCGTTATTGCGCCGGGAATTTGATAACCACTTTAATCAAGAAAGGCAATTCAAAAAAATAAATAAATAAATAAATAAATAAATAAATAAATATGGGGTTATTTTAGTTTTCTTTTAAATTATAAAAGTAATCAAATCAGGATGCTCGTAAAATAATTAAAATTAAGGAAATAAAAAAATTAGGAAAATAAAACAACACTTCATACTCTTGATTCATTATTTTATATTTATTAATTTGCGTTTTCCGAAAAATCTGGAACTATAAAGTTAACGATATAGTCTTATTTTTTTAACACATTATCAAGTCAACCCTTCGTTTTGGCTTCAAATTGCTAGTCCTTTCTATGTGCTTCTTTTTCCTTTCTCCTGAATTATAAATACACATTAAGCACTTTTTATATTTCGTTTTTCTTTATGTCAAATTTATACAGTAAAAAAAGGGTGATACAGAAAGAAAGAAGTAAGATATTCATGGAAGAGTTTGAGTCCCGAATAAAGAATAATTCTAAAATATTTTGTACAGAAATTAATATAAAACTTACTAAAAAATAACAAAAATAAACATTTGTTTAGCTTAGCAATGTAGCTACATCAACCATAATGTATCTTAAAATAACTCAAATATTATCTGTAGAAAAAAAAAAGCATATGTGAAACTTAGTACATGCTTTTTTTTTTTTTTTTTTTTTTTTTTAATAATAACATTTTATGGAAGCTTATTCAATAGAAAAATAGAAAATAAATTTCAACTTCTTATTTTTTATCTGATACGTCTATTTTAACCATATGATTTCTGACAATCTATAAAAGTTTTAGTTTAGAAACTAAAAAAGAATTTTTCAAACAATTTTCCAATTTTTTAAACTAGAAAACCATTTTTCTATCTCTTGAATTAGTGATCTTTTGAGTTTAAAATAATATTCTATTTCTATTACTTTTTTCAGACACGTTAAACTCTAAAAAACTAATAATAAAGATATCTAAATTGTTAAATTAAACCCAAAAATTAATAGAACGAATGGTTAGATTCGTTTTTGTGTCTCAACAAACAACTAATTAAAAACATTTTAAAAATTTGGAAATATTTCTAATAAGTTGTCACCAGATGAAGCTCGTAAGATTTTTCCTGTTTTGGTGGGGGGACAGAGGTTTTAAATTGCTGTCTCCTAGTAAAAAAAAAAAAAAAAAAAAAAAACAAGAACAAAAAATCATGCGTTAAGTATGGAATATGTAAAACTTTTCAACCCTTCCAAAATGCTTTTCTAGAAATCTTTACCGTTTAAGAATGTCTAAGTCTGATGCTAAAGTTAACAATTTGGAAAACGCATAACACATTTAAAAATCCAATTTTAGAAATTACCAACAATATTCGGAAAACGATCCTAACTATTTTGCGCAGCCCAGTGTATGATCTACTGATTTTTATATATACTACATAGAATGCAAAAATTTAGTTCAGTTAGGATACGCATAGCACAGTTGAAAATAGCCCATCGGCAATTTCCGTCAATAAACGCAAATGCATTCGAGATGTTTTGTGCTGCCCTGTATATAACCTATAGGATTTATACACATCAAGTATAATAGGGGGAAAAAAAGTTCCATTTAAAAACGCAACTGAAAACGCATTTCCAACCATTATTATTAACAGACAGTACTTTAACAAAATAATTTTATGTGACCCTGTAAATGAAGGAGGAATGCTATACACACAATATTCTATAGTAAGCCTCTTGTAATGCACCTCAGTGATAATATCTGTTTCAGTATGTTTCAAATATTGAAACATTATAAAATAAACCGCAAACGATTTCTCCCCATAGACCGTTTTGTAATGGAATTCTTTTGAGTGTCCCTGTAAAGCAGGTATGTCAAACACGTGGCCCACGGGCCACGACTGGCCCGCCGACAACTTCTCTGTGGTCCGCCAAGCCTTTGGCATTTTACCTGTGCATTTATTTTGGCATTTATTCAGTTGCTCGAACACGCATGCTGAAAATACACTTTTGAGGAACTCACCTACACCAAATAGTCTTAGAGATGGCAAACATATGTATGTAAGTATTGCCAGTTGCTTTTTTTATTCACAATAGCTACCACTTTTTTTAGTAATTTTTGTCTTATTTATTTCGTCATTAATTAAGGGAAATATTTTTCTTCAAAATGTGGTAGTAAAAAAAAAAAAAAAAAAAAAAAAAAAATCCGCTCATTTGGCATAACTGATGTATATAGACAGATGTAGCTCAGTTTTAAAGTTTTAAATTTTAGCTCCAAGAAATTGCAGATACACAGTTAACTAATCGGAATGTAACAAAGTGCGAAATCTCGAGTCTAAAAATTTAAAGATTCGTAATTTTTTTACAGTATTTTTCTTATAATATTTATGTGTTTTATAACGAAACTATTGCTTTATTAGGTGCGTTCGTAACAGTGGCGCAGCCAGAATTCGGTTCTAGGGGGGGGGTTTGAGTTTATAATAAAGATGGTCGCCGGTTATATGAATCATCGGTTAATGGAATCAGCCTTTTAAATGAATGAAATCATAATGCTTTTCTCCGCAATTAAGTTGGTTATGATTCATTTAAACAGCGTTTACAATATTAGAGTTACAAACTATAAAATGCACCAATGAAATAACACAAAACTATTTAGATTTATAAAGTGTTTAAAAATGATAAGGGGAAAACTTAAAGATGGAAGAACACACTACAGAAAATAATTTTTACATAGAAAATAACAGAGTTGGAATCCATTTGTTCAATCAAAAATACACAAGGTTTCATTACAAGAGAATCACGAATTCTTATTCCTAACTTTAATAATAATGAAGCAATTTTAACAAAATTTTCAATAGACTTACTTACCTTGCTTTTTGCCAAATGTAACAAGTCATTTAGAACTTTTAGGGCTATAGTCTTGAAATTTTATATGGATGTTACTTAAAAGACGTAAATGCTCCCCAGAATTTATTTTTTCAATTCGAAATTTAAAAGAATGCAAGAGTAAGAAGCATTCTAAAATTGCGATTTATGTGACACAATTAGTATGAAAACTTGGAATTTGACATGATGATTACTTTTATGTAGTAAATGCTTCCTTATAACATTTTTAAAAACATTTAAAAATTTAAAAGGACGAAATGAGCTGAAAACTTTCTAAAAGTGTTCTAAATTATGATTTAGTTGAAACTGTTAGTGTTAGAAACTTGAAATTTAGTATAGAGATTACTTTTAAGATGTTAATGCTTGGCATAAAGAATTTATTATAAATGGTAAATTTAAAGGTGTGAAACAGCTGAAAGCATTCTAAATTACGATTTATTTAGAACCTCACGTCATATCGGGCCTTTCGAAGACGATCTTTTTTCTATGGTAAAAGTAACTAAACGTCTGTATTTCGACACAATCCATTAAAAGCATCTTGGAAGATCAAAATTACAGCGCCTACAAAAATTTGGAAACGTTCTGATGAATAAAAGTATTTAAAAAAATCTGAGAATTTTTCGATGACAATGCAAAAAGAAAGTTGGGTATTTTGGCGTGGGTTTGCTCGGCGTCGGCTCATGTTTTCAGTATTAAATGTGACTTAGTCTTTTTTGACGTGACTCTGTTCTCTTCGACTTTAGTCAAAGACTTAGACTTTTTTCACGGAATTTTAAAGAGGGCTTGGATACAGTTATATTTGCAATCGAATAAAATTTCAGAGAGTTCGGACAGTAACTTTTTTGTGTTGTTATTTTAAAGGACACGTCGCAAAAAAAAAAAAAAAAAAAAAAAAAAAGGCGTGAGAAGAAAGCATTTTTTTTACAGCTAGATATCAATATTTTTCCACGGTCTGTAAAACCATTATATTTATAACCATGGCTTTGCAAATTTGATAAAATCTGGTAGCCAGTAAAAAAATTTTAGTTACCAGTAAAAAAATATAACCTGCTCCCCTCCGAAGTCACTAATTTTCAAAAGCACAAAAGTTTTTTATCAATTAATTGAGAAAAATAATAAGCCTATTGTAGGATTATTAGTTACATAGTTTAGAACAGTTACATCATTTAAAAAGATGGTATAAACAAAGTTTTCTAATGAAATTTATCAAAATTATTTATCTATGAAAAAAAATGTAAAGGCTGCATTAACCGGTATGTTCAGGAAATGCTGATTGCCGAAGGTTTCAAATGTCTGGATAAGTGAGTGCTGAAAAATCTATATCTGATGAGGGGGGCATGGATGAAACAGTGAAGCAGGAAAACAATTTCTGCCTATTTTCGTGTCGAAGTCAGTCAAATAATTATTTTTCATTAATTTAAAATTTGCATTTGTTAAACTTATTTTTACCTAATTAAAAATGCCGAAAATGAGAAAAAATGCCATTTATGGTCATTTCTTAGGTCAATTTTTGTACAAAAAATTATAATAATAAAAAACAAATCGGGTTAAATAACTTGGTGGCTAGATAGAAAAACTAGGTCAAGAAGGTGTCTTTTAAAACAAACAAGAAGGTGTCTTTTAAAAATGCTTTTCTGTCTAATAATCAATATTTTTTAGTGAAAATTTCATTTAAAAATATAAAATTTATATAAGATATATAATCATACACATTTGAGGTAATTATCATGAGCCCAGGCACCGCCGGACGGGTCAGCTAGTATAATTTTAATGACATGCATTCGTTAAAATGTAATAAGTGTAAATCAATGCATAACTAATATATTGCTGATCAATTTAAATTAATGCATGGTTAGCGTAAAATTGTGCGTAATTATAGATAGTATTTTTCTAAAAAAATGCATTTAACGCCTTTTTTTTTTTTTTTTTTCAAAATCCATACTCACAGGCAGGTCTTAAATTCTAGGAAAAAAGAGTATCGGAGCTCATACATATACGCTATAAGCAAGAACCCGAAGGCTCTCATCCTGTGAAGAAACATATCGGAGACTTGAGGCTTCCATGAAAAAAAATATTTTATTTGAAGAAAGATAATTGAAAAAATGAGGCGGTCCCCCAGCACTCAGAACGTCTATAACTTCACATCATGAAAACTCAAAATCGAATGCCTTTTTTTGAGATGCCACAAACTTATCCGCGTCGACCCATAGGGTACAGAAGAAAATTCGTTAGGGAGAAGCACATTCTAATTTTTTTTGAACGCAAACCGCCAAACCAGATTACCATATATCAGCATCTTTATAACAACAGAAAACTAACTTTCCGAACTTAACATCTGCAGGAATTTTAGCATGCAGATGTATCGAGAAATAGACGTTGCATTTTATCTTTCTTTATTTATTCTGTGATCCAAATGTATGCTTTAGGAAAGCACGCAGATGCCAAACTGAAAATGATTTCATTTCTCATATGAAAACCGCAAGCACATACGACAGAAAGAATTTAGACATGTATATTAAATGAGAAAGGATCACTTCAAGCTGCGATAAAAGAGTTTAAGAATTGTTGAATTTTAAATAGGAAGGAAAGAGATTTTCTTTTCACAGAAGCGCGATACAATTAAAAATAGCTAAAAGAAGAACCACAACTAATTTATAAAATTTTAACGATAAATACATGAATCTCCATCATAAGCAAGACGTCGTTGCTACATTACCAACAAATGAAATAAGTCTTTAAATTTGTGTACAGACCCCCTACGAAACAAATTATTCGAAAGAAACACCGATTGCAAAAATCTGCTCATAATCGAAAAATAGCTTTTTATGACTTTAAGTACTTTTTTAAATTCTTACTTTTGCAAAGATTTTTTTCCTGGGTACGCACATAGCTTGGTCTTAGATATAACTGAGAGCAAAAAACGCAAAAAAAAGCCGCTTGAAACTGAGAGAGACTTACAAAGTGTATGTTTTTATTTTCTCTGGAATTCGATGATCTGTTATTGTTTCAAACGTGGAACAAAGACAGAAATGCAATTAAGAAACATACCACTGTATGCTATATAACTCAAAGCGTCTGTGTGAGAATATATGACCCATCTTGTACTATAAGATGTCTCGACAAAGTGACGCAGCCCAAAAATCAAGTTTTGACATAACCTATGCGTGTAATATGCGCTTTCACAGTTTTAAGTAGAATTTTCGCCATTTAATTGAATCACATTGTTGAATAGAATTTGATTAAAAAAAGCGGTGGATTCTGCCAAGGCGGAAAAGCCAAAAAACTTAATTTTAACTTTAGTAGTTTTGATTCATATAAGCGGCAATTATAGTAATTTTTTTAGCTCTGGGGGATGTTTTAACCCCCAAATCCCCCCCTTGGCTGCGCCACTGGTTCGTAATTATATAAATACGTAGCACCTATTGTCGTCGTCTGGTCCGTCCGTCTGTCCGTCCGTCTGCATATAGCAACGCAAAAACTACCCAACCGAATGGTTTGAAATTTAAGATATATTATCTTTGCAGAATTTTATCGCGACATTTCAATTTTTTTAAAAATTGAATCAAAACTTTAGAAAATATTAATAAAAACATTTATTAAGAAATTTGATTTTTTTTTTTTTTAAATCGGTGCTTTCTTTTTATAGGAGCTTTCGAAGTTTGATCGCCAAGCGACCGAGAAACTTATTTTATTACAGAAATTAATCTGCAGACGATATAATTCATTTCACAGAATTAAAAATCATCAAGATCTGAATATTTATAGAACTATAACTTTTATAGAAGTATAACTTTTTTTATAGTACGAACGCACCTCGTTTGTAACGTTTGACGTACAATTTCCAACTTGTTTTACTACTCTCTTCAATTTTACACATGCTATATTTATTAAATAATAAGAAATGTATAGTAAAATTAATAAAATTCGGGCTAATTAAGAACAGTTGCAACTTTTTTTTTAAATCAAAGTATAAAATTAAGTGGCTTTTAAATGATTTGCTTTCGAAATGACATAAATTATCACTTTGCTTGAAGAAAAACCCCCGAATACGTCATGTCATCTAGTTTCTCCACTCTTGTTTTACAAAAATATTTTGGATTTAAGTTCTTTAATTATTTTCATTACTTAGGTTAGTAACTGTGTCATTGTTAATGAAACCTGCTTGATCTTTCTTTCTTTCTTTCTTTTATTTTCTTTTATTTTATTATTATTATTATTATTATTATTATTATTATTATTATTATTTTA
Organism: Maratus michaelseni; assembly: GCA_963931845.1. NCBI lineage: Eukaryota > Metazoa > Arthropoda > Arachnida > Araneae > Salticidae > Maratus > Maratus michaelseni. Next base: position 66,038,378 of record OZ007588.1, read on the forward strand.
CCGATTTACACATATTTTAATAACATACTGATAAACAACCTAGGAATTTTTTTTTAAGTTTAAACTCTACCAGTATGAATATATATGATTGACGAAAAATAAAAATTAAAAAAAAATTAAGTTGATTCACAATACCATTATATTAAAAGAAAAACTGAAATTATATGTCGATATCCAAACATTGTTGGAGTTTCGAAAGAATGGAACATTAAGAGATGCTACAGGACAAAGCATTAAAAATCTGGCCAAACATCAGAAAGAAAAACTGTCAGAATTGAAATTGACACTTCTTAAAAGAGAGTGCTTTCACCAAGCCTATTGGAGAAAATACATTTACTTTATAAAATAATTATTGCATTAAATATCCCGTGATTCAAAATCATTTACTAGGAAATGGAAGAAAGGATGCGCAGAACAGTTAAAGAAGTTTGAAAATACTATAAGCAAAAGTACCATTGCTAAAAAGTATTTTGTATAGCCGGATCGATTTATAAAAGCCGGATACATGTTTATAAACTTATATCATATTCGTACGCACATGCTTAATCATCGTCAATTTAGAAAATATCTTGATAATATTGGTAACGAATATAACCAGATCTACCTTCTTATACAAAAATTTGACGGCTTTCCATCATGAAAGTTTAACTGTTAATTACGAAATGTTAAACAAGGTAAGCATTTTCATTTTAAATTGACAAATTATGAATGTGAATTATTAAAAGACCACCAATAGACAAAATACTTGGAGTTTTCATTTTTAATAAAAGCACCTGAGTAAACTTCAACCTCAGGGCAAATTTCATAATTTCATCATGTCATTTGATAGTATTAGCATCAGAGCCGGATTAAGCATTTCTTTGGCCCGGGGCTATTTTGGACATTTTGCCCCCCCTCTTCCCCTGCTACTGGAAATTTTGTGCCCCTTCCCACGATACTGAATATTTATCCCCCCTCCCCCCCCCCACACACCTTTTATTATTTTTTTTTTAATCCTGAAATACAAATTTTAAAAATGGAAATATTTATATTGTTAATCAAGAGCGTTTTTTTGTTTGTTTGTTTGTTATCTTCAATAGTGCTCTTAATTAGTTTGTTTAAACATATACAATTAACAAATACTTTATAAACATTAAAAAAAAATAGAAATATTCCAGGCGTATAAAAACTGAATACATTAAAAATAATTTCAATACATCTGTTTATTGATATAAATAAATTTAATTACATGTTTAAGCTTTTTTTTTATTATTATTAGATTTTCATTACTAAAAATTAAGTTAATTGAAAAAAAAAATCCTTGTATTTAAATTTCCAAGTGATTGCAGGGCATCATGAAATGCAAACAGTTCTGTTATGTCATTATCTAGTGACATTAGTGTTAAACCGCTAAGTTTGGGCTCCAGCATAAACGATCATAGTCTGTTCTTTATTAATTTTAGTTTGGAAAATGATCATTCTGCTTCAAAGTTTGTAAGCGGTACTACTATATACTATAATTGCAATATGCAGTACATTCGGGAAAACAGATATTAATTCTTTATCATTGATTAACAGCATCTTGACAGCATTGGATATCTACATTTCTAATACATTCCGAGAAATATTTCATTTCTATTTTTAAAATATCGCCAAGATCCTCGTAATAAAATGTTAAGCGTCTAGAGAATCTTTATCTATAATGTTTGAGTATTGTAATTGACAGAAAAACATGAAAAATGATAGTTTTATAGAGAAATGTATGATAAACATGGTGAAACATAGAGTTTTAAAATCGAATAATTATTTTAAGTGCCTATGTTTAATGTTGAAATCGGTGAATATAATTCAGTTACATAAATTTTATAGGATTAAAAACTATGCACAGCAATTTAACCTTCTTTTGAAGGCATATATATATATATATATATATATATATATATATATATATATATATATATATATATATTACGTGATTAGATTATGAAATGCTGTGTCGAATATATATATATATATATATATATATATATATATATATATATATATATATATATATATATATATATATATATATATATATATATATATATATGGTGTTACGGTAATGTTTCATTAATGGTTATATATATATATATATTACCTTTGGTGGACAATATCATATTTACTTCTAAGATAATGTTTACTTTTATACAGTGTTAATATAATATGTTTTAATTTTATTAAGTATTTTTATTTAATTTAACTTTGTTTGAAGCCACATTATTTGTGACTAATTCCTTTCAATATTTAATCAATATTAATTTTAAATTTTTTGATTCTTAATTCAAATCTTTAGTATTTTAATTTAAATTATTTTAATTGATGTTGCAATTTTAGTACAGTTATTTAATCGTTGTTGTCATTTAATGGTACATTTTTAATGTTGCATTAATTATTAATTTTTCCATATTACTACTTATTTATAACATAGTATTATTAATTGATACATCCATTACTTAGATATTATTCAACATTCTATTTATTAATTAATTTCATTTATTTATTATTTAACTTATGGCTATCATTAAGATAGTAATTTGGTTTAATTATTAAACACTAATTTTCATCCATTACTTTATATTTACTTTTACCACTAGAGGGCAGCACTATTTTAAGTTGTTTTTTATTATTAATTTTTCCATCTTAATACTTATTTATAACATAGAATTATTCATTAATACATCCTTTAATGTAATTCAATTTTCTATTTATTAATTAATTTCATTAATTTATTATTTAACTAATTGGTATCAATTAAGATAGTAATTTGGTTGATTTATGAAACATTTATTTCCATACAATTCCTTCGATTCAGATTATATTCACTTTTACTAATAGATGGCAGCACTAATGTTCCTGTTTATTTTATAATCCATTATATTTTAACATTATTTCTGGCATCACTGCAAAGCAATTTATATTTCTAAGCAATTTATATTTCTAAAATTGGCAACATGTTATGATTTTTTATGCAATTCATTCCCCAGTCATGTTGGAGTTTTCATGATGGTTCATGAACTGCAAGGTATCTTATTTTTATCTCTTTTCATCTTTATGGATTTTATACTTAATGTCTCTATTAAATGTTCTCTCTGTAATTTATAAGTATGGCTTCTTTCCTTTTTTATATTGTATTTTATTTTTTATTTTATCACTGATTTGAATCATTGTATTTGAAATGTAGTCCCAATATCATATTTTTTAGCAATATATGGCTAATATGATGATGAAACATATCATTTCATTTTATTTGTGGTATTTAGGCAATTGGGACTTGATAATTCTGTCTAAATTCCACAAATTTCATTTCATTTCATTTAATTCATTTAATTCCATATATTCAAATTTTTATTTAATTTCTTATTCTTTCAATGTTTTTGATTCCATATTCAGTGTGTTGGGGAATCTTTTATTGTCAACTAATTATTTCATACTTAATTAAATAAATGTTTAAGTTGGTGTTATGATAATGTTTCATTTATGGTTATATATATATATATATATATATATATATATATATATATATATATATATATATATATATATATATATATATAGTGTCTAATTTTATGTTTATGTTTTTTTTTTCCCCTTAATCCAAAATTTTATTACTTGAATGGATATTTATTTCTTTTTTCCAAAAAGCCGTTTTTTACCTCTGGTGCTAGATGTTTATAAAGCCCAAGTAATATTTCTAAACATTTTCCATTTGCAAAATATACTTACACGCGAATATTAAAAATGACAGGAAAATTTAAAACAATTAAGTTATTATGTGTGTAAAGCATTTAATGAAGAAATTTGCATTGTATTTAAAAACTCCAAATAATAATATTTCCAAATATTTTTCAATTCGAAAAAATATTTACACGTGAATATTAAAAGAGAAAGAAAACTTTCAAATAATTACATTTTTATGTGCGGAAAGCATTCAGTGGTAAAGATTATGATTGATATATATATACATATATACATATATATATATATATATATATATATATATAATTATAATATCTATGAATTTCAAAATACATATCAAGTTCTAATATCATTCTACATTAATCTACAAAGAGATAAATAATGATATTGTGTAAACAGAATACCACATATCTAATAATTATCATGTGCAATCATAATTTTACCATAGCATGTGCTTCAATGGTAATTGGCCAAATTTACTCATACCTGAATAATATTTAAAAAAGAAAGAGAGAGAAAGGGGGAAAAATATAGAGATTGGAGTTGCTATTAAGTAAACACAAATGGATTAATAAATCAAATATGAACATTATACAATGGAAAACTGGACCACAAGAGAACAAACAAGAATTGGATATGAAAAAACACATGTAGATGTACTCGTCAGCTTGGTTGCACCCACATATGTTTTAAAAATAATTCAGTATTTCATAATTCTACTGGCATGATGCTAAGAACAGTAGAATCAACCAAGTATACTGAATTATTACCAGATAACAATTGGAAAAAATAAGATTGGAAATATTTAAATTGGAAATAAAAAACCATTAAGAATATATAATATAATTCACTTACATCGATGATCCCAAAAACATTATAAATCACCTCACCAAATTACCACTAGATATTATTTTTGAAATAATATTGGAAATTAGAACCTTTAAATTGTAGATAAAATATTTTTACTCACAATAATTATCCTGTATGCACAAAATATAGAAACTTCTGTATAATATCCACGTCCACATGGCACGCACATAATTTTGAATATTTTATCTACAATTTAAAGGTTCTAATTTCCAATATTATTTCAAAAATAATATCTAGTGGTAATTTGGTGAGGTGATTTATAATGTTTTTGGGATCATCGATGTAAGTGAATTATATTATATATTCTTAATGGTTTTTTATTTCCAATTTAAATATTTCCAATCTTATTTTTTCCAATTGTTATCTGGTAATAATTCAGTATACTTGGTTGATTCTACTGTTCTTAGCATCATGCCAGTAGAATTATGAAATACTGAATTATTTTTAAAACATATGTGGGTGCAACCAAGCTGACGAGTACATCTACATGTGTTTTTTCATATCCAATTCTTGTTTGTTCTCTTGTGGTCCAGTTTTCCATTGTATAATGTTCATATTTGATTTATTAATCCATTTGTGTTTACTTAATAGCAACTCCAATCTCTATATATTTTTTTTCCCTTTCTCTCTCTTTCTTTTTTAAATATTATTCAGGTATGAGTAAATTTGGCCAATTACCATTGAAGCACATGCTATGGTAAAATTATGCTGCATTGCGCAAATTGGTATGGAATGGTTTTTACATATTCTTTTCAATATTCTTTTCAATTATAGCTGGTTGAAAGTATTGTTTTTTATGATACCATAATTTAGCCTAGTTGGCACATAAATCACTTTGATTAACTTCTATATATATATATATATATATATATATATATATATATTTAAAACTATTTTCTTATGGCGTCTAAAAGAAAAAAATCTTCCAGCAGTTAGACCGTCAGCAGTTGCGACAGCGGTGGATGCGGCCCTGGGAATGTTCAAGTCAAAGGGAAATGAATAGATACCCGATTATAAAAGATCACTACTGGTCGTGTTAATATCATCCAATCTTTCGTAATCAAGTAATCTTTTTAAAACAGATTATATCATTGTGTTTGTAGAGCCTGTGAAGTCTTCGGAAGTGTAGCTCGTTGGGGGCGGAAATTCCTAGTTTTGTTAGAAAATGTAACTGTGAGTTAAACTTTTATTACAAAAAAAAAAAAAAAAAAATTCTGATTTTAAAAAATGGCACCACTTCAAACTTTTTAGGACATTTACTTTTAAGTTAAATTTATATCTTGACAATGAGCAAAATGTTATAAATATGCATGCTAAAATTTTTCAGTTTGACTAAAACAAGTCAATTTTTTTGCAAAATATATGAAATTTTATTAAATAAATTCATTGTAATCAGTCTTCCGTAATCGGATAATCTTTTTAAAATAGAAAAAATTAGCGTGTTTTTAGACCAATTAACGTGTTTTTCGATTCTGCGGGGTATGCACGGGAGTTGGCGAGCGTAGCTTGAAGGGAGCAGAGCCCACTAGTTTTGTTAGAAAATATAAATGTGAGATAAAACTTTTATTACAAAAAGCAATTTTTTTCTGATTAAAAAAAATGCAACACCTCAAACTTTTTAAAAAAATTTACTTTTCTAGTGGAATCTATATCTTGAGAATGAATTAAAATATCTAAATATATATATATGTGCTAAAATTTTCCAGTTTGACTGAAATATGTCAATTTATGTGCAAAATATGATTAATTTTATTAAGGCTGTTCTCAAATCCAAAGGAGTTACTTTGTGACACATTTCTGATTCATTTTTGTTCGGAAACACATGAAATTGGCAAGTGTTCTTATTCAGAAACTATGTAATCGAATGGCGATTTACATATTTTGGAAAAGGCAGAAGCTCATTTAGAAAATACTGTCAAAGATGGCATTTTAAATCAAATTTCCGGACGCAGCAGCACGAGAAAAAATTAAAACTTGTCGTCACTTGACAAGAATCTCTTATAACTTAATATATTTATCAAAAAATTTAAAACGCTTTTCGATCCTAAATCCCTCCAATAGTCAGATTTTCCAATTGTATGCCTTTACATTTAAAAATGAGTTAGAAAACACGTCAGGTAGTTTCGCGTTGTTGAGCAGGGAATTTGAGAACCGCCTTAAACAAATTAATCTGAGTATATTAAAGAATTTAACCCATACGTATTGATTTTTAGTAAAAATTGCACAAAAGAAACAATTTATATATGAATATGGGAATTTTAATAAAATAAGGATGTGTGTAAAGCCATTTAAATAATGAAATTCATAATTAATCAACTTAACTTAAATTGATAAGATAAAAGATGGCGATAAAAAATATTTCACAAACAATCGAACCCATAAGAGATGTAATATTATTTAACCTTTTTTTTCTCTTTCTTTTTTTTTTAAGCCACCTAAACACATGCAGTAAAAACAATGGTTTTCTACAAGTTAAATGTACTCATACTCAAGGATAAGCATTTTTCTCAATTAAATAAACGCTTTTCTTTACTTAGTATTAAATAAAAACATTAAAGATAAAGGAAAAGGGAAGCAAACACACTTCCTAAAATCTACTTCTTATCATATTAAAATAAAAGTTTACGAACAAAACATTCTTTTTGATTATCTGTCTGTTTTTTTTTTTTTTTTTTCCCCATAGACTTTTATGCAGGAGAGGCAGACAAAGATGATTCTCAATGTACTGGCCAATGGTTCTCAGTTCTTACGCAAAATACTGTTGAAAGATACTGGTCATGTCATTGGGGAGGGGGTTGCCCTTGGGAAGTGTCGGATGTTAGGCATTGGGGGGGGGGGGGGGGGTCCTGACCTTGTACTAATTTCTAAGAAATCCTTTTCCGTGCACACATAGACCTTACAATTCAAGATTCTTCCCCTGAGCGTGCACATGTTTTTTGAGATTAGGTGGTAGAAGCGGAAAATAGTAAAGATGTTTTCTTCTTTTGGTATCGGGCAAAAGTAGGGTAATAAAAATAGTAAAAGAATATGAAAACACCCGCTCGCTAATGTTAAACGTATGGCCATGTTGTTTTCGAATTTCTCATATAAATTTGAATATTTTGAAAAGTTTTTTTTTTTTTTTTTTTTTTTTTTTTTTTGGCATAAGATAGCTGAGGTTGATATTTTAGTTGCAGATTTTTTTAATAAAGGTACTTTCACTTTCAAAACCGGTTCCGAAAGTGAAAATACCTTTACTAAACAGATCTGCAACTGAAATCGAAAAAAGTAAAAAATCGTCATATTACGGATCGACCTCAGCTATCTTATGCAAAAAAAAAAAAATCTTTTAAAAGTATTTAAATTTAAACGAGAAATTTGAAAGCAACCTGGCCATAGGTTTAACAATAACTATCGGGTATTTTCAAGGGAGTGACGACTACCCTTAAATCGTACTTCGAAGTTTTGGAATTGCAAAAGGAAAAAGTGATGACGCTTGAAACCCGATTTCATCTCGTTATTTCAGAAAAAGTTTTTTCATTTTAGAAGCAAAAATTTTCTTTTTTCTTTCTTTCTTTTAGAAATTTAAGTAATTTTTAAAACAAAATTTTGATAAAACTTAAGCTGTTGACGAGGGCTCCTGACGGATTGGGGCCCGGGGCTGCAGCCCCGTAGCCCCCCCCCCCCTTAATCCGGCCATGATTAGCATTTTCAAATAGAATTTATTATTTTGACAAAACAACTTTCAAAAAGAAAATGTATTTTATTTTATATGTTGCCAAACATTATTAGAAAAACATCGGAGTGGACATTTTTTGAACAAGCGCGCTTTTGTACGGCTTCTTTGCGTATAGCGGCCAACCTTTTGTTATTTTTCAAGTCAACATACATTAAACCAGAAAATGTATTTAATAAATGAAAATAAAAAAGAATAAGTAGAGCATAGATACAAAACACAAATTTTTAAAGAAATTTTTTGATTAGAAATATGTTTTCTTTTTCACTGGAAAAAAATACGGAAGATTGGCAGCTATTTCTTTGCTAGGTAAAAGATTAACAGGTCATCGTGCACAACCAAATTGCAAAATAAATACAAATTAGAAAAAAAAAATAATTAAATTCAGTTGATTCGGTTGATAGAAAGCAATTTCGACTATTTTTTCGAAAAATAATATAAAACAAGCTATGAATTTTATTTACTTTTGAACTTTACATGCACATTTCTTTAACATGGATGTGTTTTATACGAACAAATTTTATTCTGTGCAATGGTAATAATATTATCTTTTTTTTGGCTTTGTATATAACGCTTAATTTGGTCCGCGGCGGTAAACGAGTTTGACATACCTGCTGTATAAGTGCTATACATACTATATGCACATTAAAAGCACGAGATAGATAAAATAAAATGAAAGCATAATAATATAATAATAATAATAATAATAATAATAATAATAATAATAATAATAATAATAATAATAAAACTAAGCATACATTATGTAACAATTTCTAAACTGTTATATTCGCGATGTTTGTTTTCCTCTGAATTATTACGGCAAAATATGCTATTTCCAAATGAAGTATTTCACAGAAATAATTTACTTTTAATTAAATTATTCTACTTAGCACATTACATATTCTCAAATTATAGCCACAAAAACGTAAGAAAATATTAAACATGAGATGAATAATTAGATACATGAAAACTGTGTGAAATCTTAAAGGCAGTATTCACGCTTGGTACTGAAGCCCAATTTCATTCACTCTTAATAATAATGTATAAAAAATAATGTAAATATAATGCTTTAAAGTAGATTAATTTAGACTTTGTTTTTATTTAAATGCTCGTGTTTAGAAGAAATTCTATAAAAAAGAAATATAGCAACTTAAATAGAAAGACAACAGGCGCACCTTTACGGAAGTTAAAATAATTATTTTTAATTGCTAAAGCAAAGAAAACATGTGGTAATTAATATCAACACATTTTGGTTGTAAAAGGATTATCACTGGCACAAAATTTGCATAAAAGTTAAGAGTTCTTAATCTGTTTATTATTTTTGGAAACCATGTGGTTAATGAGTTAGTTGAAGCACCCCCTTTCTTTCTTATTAATATACCTGTAAATCTGGTACTATCCATAAAAGTTACTTATATTCTAAAAAAAAAAAAAAAAAAAAAAAAAAAAAAAAAAAGCTTTTTATGAAATAGTAATTTAATTTTAATTAATTTACGATTATGCGTTAAGAAATCAAATTTTAAATTCTAAAATAAGAAATTAAATAATGTTTATTTTTTTCTTTTAGTTGCATTACCTTAAAAAAGATTTAAAAAAAAAAAAAAAAACTATGTATTTTTGAAAAAATTCGCTTGTTTGTGATTTCTACCAAGCGTAAAAAATCTGTATATTTTTTATAGTGGAATTCGATGTCAAATTATTACGGAAATGTTTGCCAAAAACATGAAATACCTTCAAAAAATTAATTTTTAATTTCTAGTTATTAATGTTATAGATTGATGATGGATATTTAATGACTTGGTTTTTTTTATATAATAGTAGAAAAGTTAAAGTGATCATTACTGTGTCAAATTATTAATATTGGATATTTGATTGGGAATATTAACAAAAAATTAAAAAAAAGAGCAAATTCTAATTTTCAAAAAAAAAAAAAAAAAAAAAAAAAAAAAATAATAATAATAACTAATGGGAATTTTTCATTAAAGATTCACATTTGATGCTCTACTCAACAACAAATATCATATGCACACACTTTCCGCTAATACAAAAATCTTTGTTTTCGATGAGTTTCCATGAGCCTTCTAACAGATTATGCTTTTAGCAACATTATATAACATTAATACTTAAATCCTTTTTGACCGCCTAGTATGTGTTTGATAACCGAATATGAAAAGTAAGCAAGATACTTTTACATTACGCACTAAATCTCTTCTGCGCATTTCTTCAAGTCCGTATAATAATAATTCACAGTAACAATAGTAACTAGACATAAAAGAGAAACACATTTCGAGTGCCAGATATTCAGCTCTCGAAACAAGTAAAATGTTATAGCATTGGATATGTGACCCTATATTGTGACGTCAAAATGAGATACGGGGACACTTTTCATGGGGATGGATTTCAAGCTCTCAGTAAAAGGAAAATTCTCTAGCACTGGAAAAGTTCCCCCTTGATATGTATCCCCATCTGCTATGACGTCAGAATGAAGTATGGGGATACTTTTCATGGGGGAAGTTTTCCAATTTTCGACTTTTCAAGATCTCAGTGAAAAAGAAATTGCCTGGCACTGGAAAACTTCCCCCTTTTAGTTTGGGGGAACTTTTCATGGGGGAAGTTTTCCAATTTTCGACGAAAGTAAAACTCTCTAGGACTGGAAATCTGCCCCCATCTGTGGTGACGTCAAAATGGCGTACGGGGATACTTTTCATGGGGGAAGTTTTCAAGATCTCAGTGAAAAGAAAATCCCATCTCACTGGAAAACTTCCCCCTTCTGCTTTGGGGGAACTTTTCAGGGGGAAGTTTTCCAATTTTCGACGAAAGTAAAATTCTCTATGACTGGAAATCTACCCCCATCTGCTGTGACGTAAAAATGACGTATGGGGGAACTTTTCATGGGGGCACTTTTCAGGCGCCTCGAATTAGGCCCAATTAATTGCCTCGTCCTCCCGACGCATTCTTTGATGTATATTTTACTGCAATCATCACCATCTCTCATTTTCCGGTGGCATCTTCTGAAGTCGAAGATTCCCGTCAGTCTTCTGTAGTCGAGGGTTCTTTAGTCGGGGTACACCGCGACCGATGTTATACACGGCCGGTAAACATGACGTTTAAAACGTCACATGGAATGGATCATTTTTACGCGGCGATTGGTGCAAAGCGGCGCGTCCCTCGTTTTGCACCAATCGCCGTGTAAAAATGATTCACTCCATGACGTTTTAAACGTCATGCACCGGCCGTGTATAACGTGGGTCGCGGGAACACAGACGACGGTCGTTATAGGTGTCTATCAACCGACGCCTATTCGCCTATATCGACCGCCGCCTGTGCACCTACGGAAGACTGCACTACACTACAGCCTGTAATGTCGAGTTTGTGTCCTGTTTTCTTGACTGTAAGCCCTGAGATGCTATATAGCATATGTCCCGGTTGCTTTTTTGGAAAGCTAAACGTTTTCAGCACCAGCTTGGCTTAATTGGCGAAAGATAGAAAGCGTAACCAGCTCTATCGTCAATCGTTGTCCATGTTTTTTTTTTTGTTTTGATCGGAATTTGAATGTGAAATGGCGGCGGACAAAAAAAGTCCTGTGTGTGTGTGTGTGTAAAAGAATATTACTAAACTGGAAGGAAAAAAACTTCGTTATGTTTGAATTATATGTATTCTGAAATTCAAAGGATTTAACCACGGTAAAATAACATTTCCTTATACTATATTCTCCACTTGATAACATTTCGAAAAAAACAGAACAAAAAAAAACATTTTATTTTTATTTTTACAGCAGTAAAAGAATAAAGTTGCTGTTTGCTATACATATGGCGTCACAAGCATATTCTGTACGTAGCGCTGGATTCAGCACCACTCCAACCGTTGCTCTTGCGCCAAGGTGCTGAAGACGTGAGGCTTTCTGAAAAAGCGTCCCGGTCAGATGGTCAGCCTAATGTGGTATCCTCAGTGTTAAATTCCCAAGCAAGCTAAGTACTCATTTTATCGACCCCGAAGGGATGAAAGGTTGAGTGAACCTTGCCCAGTCTGCAACCCGGAATCCAACTGTGGACCTGTAGCGTGGTAGCATGACGCGCTGACCACTAAGTTACTGGACTTCGTTTATGTGCTCTACAAATATGAATAATTCTTTGTCGGCTTCGTTCAGACAGTTTCGTAGTGAACAAAATTAGTAAAAGGTTTTCTAGTTCTGTTGCTAAGTAATTTTTCAAGCAGAGGTTATTAACCCACCCTGCGTTAGTCGCATATGTATATTTGTGATATAAGACGCCATTTTCCTCTTGTAAGTTTTGAATGCGTTAGCCGGTTCGAGAGCAACTGCCGAAGATGGAAAATTGAAACCGATGGGAGGAAAGTAGAGGGATCCGTATAAGTTCCGAATGTATTTGGTTCAAAACTTACACGTGAAATATGGCGACTTGTATCACAGAAATACACAAATGTATCGACACAAATGTGGTACGGAACGCAGAGTTAAAAGGCAAGCATATTCAATAAAAATCACTTCAATAGTCATATTTGCAAAGTTTATGCTTTTTCAGTCAAAAATGACTTTTTGAATACATCTGAAAATATCGCATTGTTGCGTGTGGAAAAATATTTTTTAGGGTTCCGTACTTAAAACGGAACCATTATAAGATCACTCTTGTGTCTGTCTGTCCGTCTGTCAGGGTCCTTTTTCTCGTAAACTACGGGGCGTGGAAAGTTCAAACGTGGGAAAGTAATAAGCGACTATTGATTCACATATTTTCAGATTATTAGCCATTCACAAATATGTTTAGAAAATTTAAGGGGGGAGGGTAATTAAGTTACTTGAAAAAATACCGTTTTGTATATCGAGTGGGGTATCGTGTGAAAGATCTTGTAACACCGAACTTAAAAATATATTTGTTTTCATTTTAGGTATTATATTTTCAACCATATCGTCGAAATTGCACTGCAAAAATATGTCCCTCCCCCCTCTATTTCCAAATCTACTGAAGCTAAAATTATGCAAAAATTAGGGGTTGTAGGAGTTTATTGAAACCTTGCAGGAAAACTGTAGTAATTTTTCTAGGTAACATAGTTTTTTAGAAAATCGAATTTTTCCGTTACACACAAACTTTACTTTTCGGGCGGTCATCGGGGGAGTTGACGACCGCTCGAGGTATCTATCGGCGCAGAATCCTCCAAGGGTATTTGATGATGATTTTCGAAAAGAAATATCGATAATTAGAGGAGAAATTAATTAAGTTACTTGAAAAAAAAATATTTTTATGTATCGTGTAGGATATCGTTCGGAAGATCTCGTAACACCGAACTCAAAAGTATTGTATTCATTTTGGTATTATTATTTTCAGAAATATCGTCTAAAGTGTACTGCCAAAATATGTCCCATCCCTCCTATTTTCGAAACTAAAATTATGAAAAAATTAGGGGTAGAAGGAGTTTGTTAATTAATAAATCTAACGTACGGAACCTTTGAGCGCGAGCTACACTGAGAAAAATGACACTTTCAAATCTGAGTAAATCGATGTTTTCATTTTGTTATGAAACTTTTTGTTTCAAATGTGACGACCCCTTTCAATTCTGAAATACCAGAAATACTCAGAATATTGAAACATGGACATACTTAAAACTGAGCACACAAAGGTCAGTTCATACTCATTTTTGAAACATGGACATACTCAAAAATGATTAGAATCAGTTCATTACTCATTTTTGAAACATGGGCATACTCAAAAATCAGTACATAGAAATGAGTTCATAGTCATTTTTGAAACGTGGACAGACTCAAATAGGAGCACATGATGTTTTATTCTTGAGTGTGTGCATGTTTTGGGAAATGAGTATATACATGTTTCAAACTTGAGTCATTTTGACTATGCGACATACTCAGATTTGAGTATTTTTTGCTCAGTTTTGAAAAAGTCGTTTTGAGATTGTATACTCGCACTTGACCGATTTTTTTTTATTTTGTTTTTTAGAATGAGTGAAAATGACTGTATTTTTAATTATTGCAGGTCCAATGAATTCCGTCTTCAAACTCAATCTCCTATTCCCGAACATAGCCGTCGATGACTTTGGAAACAAAGGCTACTGGACGATTGTGTACAACCAAGGATTTGAAGTAGTCATCAACTATAGAAAGTATTTTGCCTTCTCGATGTACGAGGATCAGAATGGTACGACGGTCAACTACTGTGACTTAACTTTTAGCGGATGGAGTCATGATGTCTTGGGCAAAAACTGGGCTTGCTACTACGGTGAGAGGATGGGAGGTTCTGGAGAACCTAAAAAATATTCTTCTACCCCATTGTAAGCAAAATTTATATCATAAATGTATCCTAACAGCCTATCCTACATCCTAAAAACATACATATAAATCAATTTAATTTACTAGCTGACCCCCACCCGTGATAATAAATTTAAAAAGAAACATCAAGTTTTTATTATTTTATATCTTTCACCGGATTTTGTATGAAATTATATTTTTAAATGATAAATTCGCGAAAAAATATTGATATAATAAAAGCGCTATTTTTTTTTTTTTTTTACCTTGGGTTGTTTCATAGTTTTAAAATAAAAAGTTATTTTTGTCCGAACTCTTTGAAATCTTTATTGATGATAAATAAAACGGTTTTACAGCCTGTGTAAAAATTTTGGGAAAAAATAGTGTTATCGAGTTGTAAAAGAAATGTTTTCTTCTCCCTTTTTTGTTTGTTTGTTTGTTTTCTATTCGGCACATTTAACATGGCAATAAAAAAATAGTTCTCATCTTCCGAACTCTCTGACATTTCAATCGGTTATAAATATAACTGCATCCAAGCTCTCTTTAAAATTTTGTATGAAAAATTTTTTTTAATGAAAAATTTGCGAAAAAAATATTGATATTTAGTGATAAAAGCGCTCGTTTTCTTGTTTACGTAGGGTTGTTTCATAGTTTTAAAATAAAAAGTTATTTTTGGCCGAACTCTTTGAATTCTTAATTGGTGATAAATAAAACGGTTTTACAGCCCGTGTATCCAAGCTCTCTTTAAAATTGCGAAAAAAATAAACATATTTAGTAGTGGAACCATGAGTTCTTAGTAAAAAAGCTTTAGCTTTCAATCTCAGAACAAAAATATATTAGAAGGTCTATACTTTCAATGCAATGGTGACTTTATCCGCTTTCAATCAACCCTTTTCAATCCCCCTAGGCTAAACAGGTGAGGGCTTATCCACCAAGCTTCCCCTTTCTGAAAAGAGAAGCCTTCAAAAAACGTTGGCGCATGCGTAAAGAGACGATATTCATGTGAAATTTGACAGAATGCGCTTTTCGTTTTAAATATATAGATACTACTAATATCTCTAATTATTTCAAGGTTAAAATTAGTTTAATATCATAAAGTTAACATAAACTATCCAGTCTTATGTTTCTAAGTGTCATTTTCTTTAGATGGTCTTTTTTTTTTAGACAAAATGATATTACTGAAGTCAAAGCCACTAAAGAACTAGTAATTCCAAAGGATATGAGCAACGTACGTTCAAGCAACTGATTACTTTTGTTTTTCCAGAAAAAACACGCCTAACATTGCAATAATCACTGCAATTTTTCAGCTATTGATTTCACACATCTTTTTGATTTTAACAGTGTGATAAGAGTCATGAAAAGGCTGGTTGTCATAGCCCAGAGTCCAGATTTATTGAAAGAAACAAAAAAAATTTCCTCTATGCTCCTTCTTTTCCATAGATAATTTCGAAATCTTACAAAGGGGCAGTATTTGAAACGTCTTTATATCTCCATTCTTTCTTGCATTCTTTCAAGATCTCTGTTTGGTAAAACTACTACATTTCCACAGATAGTTTTAATGTAGAAATATTATTGCTGAGAGAGAACAGCGTTCGATAAAAAATAGATTTATTCCCTAATTTTACCTTACTTTTTGCCGAAAATCACCTTGAAATGAACACCTGATTTGCTCGTATTAGTCGTGATCCTGCTGTTGTTGCTCGTAAAAAGCGTGAAAATCTTAATAATGTTTAAATGATGAGACATTCTTGCCATACAAATTTCTCGTTTTAACCGTGATCGCATTAAGCGAGTTCGACTGTATTGGGACTCAAAAGTTAATAATATGTACTAATTAACCAAATGTAAAATCTACAGCTAATCTACTTAATTACGTATGAAAGTACCGTAAAAAATATCGAAATAAAATTTCAGAAAAGGCTCGTAAAAAGGGGCTTTTCCTACCATAAACTGATTTTGCCCGTAAAAACATGCCAGTATTTCAAAATTATACTTTCATAACGTCAATTTACGGATATGACAGTTTAGCTTGAAAATGTGGAATTTCCCATAAAATTATACTGTAAATGCCCGTAAATTTACATTTTTTTTTTTTTTTTTTTTTTTTTTTTTTACTGTGAGTGAAAACTACATTGTCCCAAGAAATATCTATTGTTAGTCTCTATTTTTTTCCGCAATGTAAAAATAATCCATTCAATGTTGAACCATTTGATAGGGCAAAAAAGCCGAAGCACAAAAACACAAATTTTGAAAAATCCTGACTGTGGCAAAACTTTAATAATGAAGAAACGTTTCGCCATACTATGGTAATATGTAACTATAAGTCAGAAAAAAAGTTATATGCTCTCTAAAAGTTATATGAGTATATCCGTCTCTTTTATCTAGGATTTAGAACGCTGTCCACAAAGCAAATGTTAGGTTATAATTCCGGTTTAGGCTTGGATATTCATAGTGTGTCGGATTCCACTTTAAAAAGAGATTCCGGTCTGATTAATTATTGTTTGCATGGGAAAGCCATATATATTTTATTATTCAACATTTTACCTGTTTATAGTTCAAATTATTACCAAGTCATGGTTTAGTATTTTACCAGTTCATGGTTCTACATTTTGGCGATTCATGGTTCAACCTACGCAAGTGCAAGATTCGACATCAGTACCAAATGTTAGGACAAGGTTTCATCACCATCTTATAGTCAACACAAGTAGTACAAAGTGGTTGGGCTAACAATGGCTAATTGTTAGTACAATTAATGGTTGGTAAATTGTTGTTCAATGTTGGCCGACAGTAAGAAGTGTCCACCTTGCCGAGCGTTTGGACACCGAACCATTTGACAACAAAGTCCCAACAGTGGTCCAATTGCTAAATGCTCAGAATCATGCTCAGATACTCCTTTGATTAGAGAGGTCTCTCTACCTACAGTTTCCCAACCATTTCCTATCGCTACTATTCCCAACCCTACCATTTCTAACGGTTTACACAAATGGCCAACGATGGGCTAACCACCTGTGTTACTTGGGAGTGCTTTAGTCGTACAAAATGCAGATGGTATTCGGTATAGGCTGAGTATATACGCTAGAGTATACGCTATAACTGTATTTGAGAAACAGAGGGTACATGGAGCTTCTTAGAAAAATCTAGAAGGTATACGGTGGTATAGGCTGCATACTTTCTGGTTTTTGTAGCGTCACTATAACTCCTGATTATGGTGGCAATGATTTTGGCCCCATGTTTTGGTGAAGCGTTGCGCCAAATCCTTAACAGTATAATTAAAATACCGGTAGACCCGTAAGAGGATTATATTGTAATCTTTAAGATTATTTTCCAAAATTTTTAATTAACTAAAGTTTTTGTTTATGCAAAAAAATGCGTTTTAACAAAATGCGAGTGTCTTCCGTCAAAATCCTATTCAAAAATAAAAATATATTATTATACAACATGCCGACAATCTATGATCTGTTTGAAATTTTTTATTACATTATTCTGCTATAATTTACCGCTTGAAATGATCTAATAATTTTTCAACATATTATTTTACTTTCACATTTCATTTTAGATTAAGTACGAGTTTTCCTATGCTACGCCATCCTGAAGCTTACGCAAATATCCTGAACAGCGTGCAAAAATCTTGGACAGCAAAAGCTTATCCAGAACTGAAATCCATGTCATATGCTGACCTCATCAGAAGAGCTGGTGGTTTGAAGTCACGAATCGGCAGGTCAGTGTCTGAAAGAATCTATATGACATTCCTTTTAAATAAAAAAACTGCATTAAGTCAAATCCAATTTTTTAAAATGATATTCAATCTTTATCGGACCGAAATATATAATATATATATATATATATATATATATATATATATATATATATATATATATTTAATTTGTGGACAAATTACTTTTAGGTTTCTTAAGGGTTTTTACTTTTAAGTTACTAAGGGTTTTACTTTTAAGTTACTAAGGGTTTTACTTTTAAGTTATTTTTAGGTTACTTAAAGTAGCTGTCCTAATCACGAAAGTTGAAGTTTACTCAAATGTAACGAATGTAGTAATTTTTCGAACTATTAATATGACATTAGGCTATAAAAGAACTTCTGAATACGTTTGGGCAAGGTCGTGTTGCAACAGCATTAACCCTCCAACACCATAAGTAAACTTATGTTTTTTTTTTCCCTAAATTCATAGGTTGTGTTGTATTGTTATCACTAAAAATAATATTAGAAAACAAATTTTATCAAAAAGTACATGTAGGACTGATAATTTAGACTGTCACCTATGGGTGACACACAAATTCAAGATCGCATCACAGCAACAAAATTGAATCAAACATTCGAAATCCTACAAATATCAATTCAACTTTTAGTTAATTTTAACTTTCAACCAAACAACAAATATGAGACGCATTATTTTTTGACACCTTTATCCCAAAAAGGAAGATAAACTCAAGTGCTTACATTTTTGGAAGAGGTTTAAAATTTTGGAAGGTTTTAGTACCTATCCTAGCAAAAAAATCGAGGGACATAACACTTTTTTCTATGATGATAAACACTTATAGATCCCAATAAAGACAACCCGGTATACATTCACTTAAAATCTAAGCCAAGAGGCCTTTTCAACGGCCCAGTATTAACTGCAGGTAACACTGGGTGTTGGTGGGTTAAACAAACGTAACTTTACAGTATTTTATTATTTTGTATCATAACTTACTGGTTCAGAAATGTAGCACTTATTGTTATTTTTTTTATTTAATGAATGAAACATATATTTAAAATAAAAGAATTGCCAACGGTGTAAAGAGATTTAAGAAAAGCGTTTTATTTTTGTTTTATTACGAAATGTTGAAACATAAATGAAGTGATAATAGTATATATATGAAGGGCGTAGATGCAAAATTCACAATCTCCACTTTTAGAAACTGCAAAAAACTGATTATTATGAATAAACGTGATGTATAGGCACAAATTTTTGTGATATATTTGTTGCCACAAGTTATGGCAACAAATATATCACAAAAAAATTATGCCAATAGATCATGTTTATTCATAATAATCAGATTTTTGCAGTTTCTAAAAATGGAGATTGTGAATTTTGCATCTACACCCTTCATATAGACCAGGGCACGAAATTTCCGCTCGCCAGCTCGCCATTGGCGAGCAAATATTTAAGGTTGGCGAGTAAGTTTCGTCTTTTGAAATCTTGTGCTTAAAATCAAAGTGTATATGCTCAGAATATCGTGCCTCAATCTAGCGACACGCGGAAGTGTTTTAAAATCAAACGATGGCATTTATCTTCCAAAAGAAGAAAAAATGCGGCGTCACCCATTTCCATTTCTCTCCTACGGGGGAACGAACTTCCCCCGTCTGCATTTGTTCCCCGGCTTTCGCACCGCGCAAGCGCCAAGGCTGCTTTTTTCACATCCGAGGTCGAATCTGATCGCTCTTCACTCCTGCGTGAAGTGAATCCGGTTTCGCCACCTAAGCTCAGCTGCTTGAAACACTGTAAAAATTATTCGCTTTCTCCCAAATTTTTAACATTTTAAAAATTGTTCATATTTTTCATGAATGTAAAATATTCTGAATTTAACAGACAGCTCTTTCAAACAATGGTTAATTTCAATTCAGTTTGTCATAAATAGTTCATCTTCTGGGCAGATGTGGTGGCCGACATTACTGTCTGAATGAATGTAAAATAGTGACGAGCAAAAATTTTAGCCTGGCTAGTACCTTTCCAATTGAAATTTCATGCCCTGATATAGACATATACTATAATTACATGCAGATAACAAAAATAATTGCTAATACAAAATAATAGTTAATTTATATTGACCGGTAGTTTTAGATCTTGTTAGTACCGAAAAGATTTAGGAGGAAACAAAAAAAGGTAAGAAAGCGGGAGTGAATTTAGAAAAATAAGAGACATTTTCACTAATCATGATGAAGTCGTGGTGTTAGTTATAGCTGCTGAATCTTTGTAAGGTCTTGTACTCGGCCTGTATGTTTAACATACCAATGCTTATCTATATTATAAAGCAAAAAAAAAAAAAAAAAAACATGTCCGTGACTAACGTAATTTCAAATGAAATTTGTCTGAAAACCGTATCAATTTATTGATTTTTTTATGGTTTTTAAAATAATCTTCAAGCATGATTTTTTTAAAAATCCATCTCTATCGTTAATAACGAAAAATTAACCACTTTGCACTTATAACGATATAAATAGTTCAGTATTTGTTTCTGTATAATATTCTATAATGGAATTAAAACATCGTAAATAAATAAATAAATAAATAAAATACAAATTTAACAGATATGTCGAACTACGTTTTTAAACACGGAAATAATCAGAATCTAAAAAGTTACTGAAAATAGTGAAATTTTCGGCGATTCCTTTAGTTATTGAACCCTGGCATGAGACAAATACGAAATTACCGTTTTTAATAATTTTCTAAGTTTTATCTGAATAATTGGTACCTTTCATATAAAAATAATTGCTGGTGTTGTTAGAGCAAGCACGTCTAAAAAATATATTAAATGTAAAAAACTATTTCAATTAAAAATGGTTTTCACCTACGTTTTACACACCAGGCATTATGTTCTGTAACCCGGGAAACTCGGGTTGTGGTTGTATCTCCTGATACTAAGAGTTTTATAATTCCCTTTTAGCCCACCTCCACCGGCACCAACAGATCCTACTCTGGAAAAATATGTCCGATTACTACATGAAGAATTTGACTGGAGGAATGTCAACGGAATCAACTATGTGTCTCCAGTTAGAAATCAAGGTATGTCGAATCCTTGACTTTAAAGGTATTCTCAAATTTCATATTCCCCCCACTTAACAGTGCAAATATTTCTAACACATTCACAAACTTATTTTTATTTTTATTTGTCTAGAAATTTCAAATATTTGACTTACATGCAATATATAGTAGAATAAACTTAGATATAGGTGTTTTTCTGAAAATCAAAGACAGACACTCCAATTTAATATACAAATGATTCCAAATTCATGCTACAAAATTGGGTTGGGTTGGGTTGATTTTTGACGGCCGATTATCTACACATGGGATATAGGCCCGGGGGGAGTGCCCTTCGTGGGGGTCTTTCTAAGGGAACCTAACCCGTATTTACGCATGGATAAATCCACGGCTCGAAGAAAACCACGAAAACTCCGAACGATTAGGCCGACGGGCGCGATTGGGATCGAACCCAGCACCTCCCGTCTACCAGCTTCGAGAGCACAACCTCTCAGCCACTGGTGGGGCCCTGCTACAAAATTGAAGAGTTGGTGCAGGACACTGTAACAATCATTTATTATACAGGAATGTATGGGCGCAAGTGATGCGCTGAGGCACAAACACAAGAAATATATACATGAAAGCTAAAGACAAAATGTTTCTTGACAGCGTCATTGACAAGTTACAATAAGTGTTCAAATTTGCGTCCACCAATAATAATACATGCTTGGCAGCTCCGATGGAGGAATTGGCTGCAGTTTCAAAGATGCCAGGCATTTCACAGCCGAAACGCCTATTCGACCGACGAAGACAAAATACTCAACAGAGTAAATTGGAGTGCCATAAACGAGACTATTTGGACGTCTCCATAAGAAGCAATCGAGACTCGATAAATCGGGAGATCGGGGTCGCCAAGTGTATGGTCCAGAACGCCCAATCAATCGACAGCCAAAAGTGGCATCCAAGTAACTGCGCACAACAATGCTGAAACCGCAGTCGGTTACGAATTTTGATCGAAACATCTTGAAACAGTTGTGGTAAAACCTCTTACAGAAAAATACGATAACAACTACCATGTAGTCGCTTTGGTAGTAGATATGGGCCAATCAAGATGTCATTCATAATACTCGACCATACATTCATATAAAGAATCACCCATAATGCGCAAGTGGGTGTGTAACATGTGGATTATAGGTTGCCCACACATGCTGCGCATTGAAGACACTCTCACGTATAAACATCGCTTCATCTGTGAATAGCACATGAGCTGGAACTTTCGGCTTAAATGCACTCTGCTGCAAAACCCATTGTCTGCCGGTTTCAAAGCTTGTATTCTCTGAAGGGGAAGGGGTGTAAGCGTTCTTTGCTTAACATCCTCCAAATGGTATATTGACTCACACTTACTCGATGTGCAACAGCTCTTTTACTTGAGTCGCGTCTGTCATCCACCAGGTTCAAGATGCTTTCTTCCTGGTCTGGACTACGTACAGCTCTCTGCCAACTCGCTTCGGGCCTGGTGCCGTGGAAAGAACCTCTTTCACAAAATTGGCTCTGCCGTTACCATTTGAACAGTTTTTCGACATACGTAAAGTCTTCAATCACGGATGAAATCACATTTGTGAATGGCGTATTGCCACAGATGTGTAATTTTGTCGGGCGGCAAGCTACATACTGCTCTCTACCGGCAACTGAACCAATCAATCCTTCAATTCCCCCCCCCCTCCCTTTCATATCTTTTTCCTGTGCTTGTGCTCAACGCGTTACTTGCGCCCATATATTCTTCTACAATAAATGGTTATTACACCGTGCTGTACCAACCCTGAAAGTTAGTACTATGAATTTTGAATCACCCTGTATATTATCACATTTCTTTTAAATTCGCAATGCAATATTCATCCTTTTTAAAAATGCATAATTGAAAATTAACAAATAATATATATATATATATATATATTGATGCGTTTTTATTCTTTAGGATCATGTGGAAGCTGCTACGCATTTTCGTCCCTCGGCATGTTGGAATCACGCCTGCGCATTATGACAAACAATTCAATAAAGGTGGTATTTTCTCCACAGGATATAGTGAGTTGCTCCGAATATGCTCAAGGTGAATATTGACATCCGATATCACTTATTGAATTCGCAATTTTTTTAATGTTTTGTGTGTTTATGAGAATAAAAAAAAAAGTTAGGTCTATCTCTACACAATTTTAATACATTTTTATTACTTACCTATCATACGTAGTATAGGGTAAGTTTTACAATCGTTTTAAAAATCGAAAAAAAATTTTTTGACGGATTTACACGTTTCAGACACTGGAGATTCCGAAAAACATATTTTTAGAAAAAAAAATTGCCGTCCGTCTGTCTATGTGTCTGTAAACGCTCTATCTCCCGAACAAATCGAGATAGAGACTTGAAATTTAGAATGTACTTAGTATGTAACAATGGGAAGAAGCTTATTGAATTTCAGTAACATCGATTATCTGGAACTATTTTTTTCGGACTCTTAAAATATTCGTTCTCATAAAAGGTATATAAAAATTTGTTTATTTTAAATTTATTATGAATATAAAAGACAATAAAAAAAACTTAAATTTTGCATAAAGAATGAAGTCGATCGAATAATGAGTTGCCGAGATATTTAAAATCCTATTTTCCACTCTCTTCTATTTTTCGTGACCCTGTATTTCATTCAAATTGCAATTCAAATATATATTTTAATTGGAAATGAGACGTTTAATCCGACGACGCAAACTGTTCGTTAATATTAATAACATTTTTGGAGTTATGAGGATGTTTCTTTTACGCAATTCAGTAATAGAGCCTTTAAAGTTTCCGACGTCATCAAGCCACGATTTTATTCGAATTGCAATGCATTTTATAAATAGTTTACACATGATTTATTTTCATATTTTATATTATGCATATACATGATGGGTAAGTATTAGGGTGGCCCCCAACAACTAGTTTTGTGTTTATTTGAATAAATTAGCTTAAGACCAGGTTTGTTATAATTTGCCCACAACAACTTTGACGATCAGTAACCAGAAGCGCTATTTGGAGGAGGCTAAAGGGGTAGTTGGTCCCCCTCCCAGAAGAAATTTGATTTTCTAGAATGTTATCCGTCAACATAGGTCAGATTCAAACAGAAAAATTGAGAAATTGCACAGAAGCTAAAATAACTTGTCAGATTTGATTAAATATTAACATTAAACAAACGAAAAAATTAATAATTTTCAATAATATTTGCTAAAGCCTAGCTATTGCAAATTCTCAAAGTGAGACACATTTATCATAAATTTGGATAATTTAAAAAAATTGTGTGAGAATAAAATGTTTCGATTGCTTCTCAGATGTGCACAATAAGATCAAAAGAAATTTTAAGTCACTTAAGAGAGTTACTTAATAATGCATGGAGAAGTCAAGCCTAGGTTCCCCGTCAATCGCTTCAAAAACGAAGTTAAGATTCTTTAATGGCTTACTATTAAACGATATCTAATAGTCCAAATGACGACTGCAAAAAAACCTAGCTCATTTATGAAATAATGAAAATTAAAAAAAAAAAATATATATATATATAGTATTTATCATACAAAGCGAATGTGATAGGGTTGCCTAGTCTAAGCGGGTACTTAGAAAAGACACAACCTCACTTCCGGTGTGAATTTACATTGTTACTTAGTTCATTAATTAAAAGATGAAATCAGTTCTAAAATGAAGATCTCCATTAAAAAACATAGGGTTGCCTGCTAAAATCTGGTTACGCCCAGTGGCAACCATGGACACTTACTTAGTTTATTAATTAAAAGATGAAACCAACGCTAAAATTTATAGCTTAATTTTATCTCTATTGAAATATATAGGATTGCCAAGTAAAATCACTAAAATCACAAGTGCCACTAATGGCAACCCTCCGTATTTTTGCCACCTACGTAGTTTATTAATTAAACCTGAAACCAACGCTTACACGTACGGCTTGAAAATCTCTGCTAAAGTAAATAGGGTTTGCTATCAAAATCGCTGTGTAACTATAGTGAAATTAAGATATTAAATTCTCCATTAAAAAACATAGGGTTGCCTGCTAAAATCTGGGTACAACCAGTAACAGGTCTCCAAAAATGTCCAAAAATAACCCTATATTTTGGAGGGTTACCACTGCCTAGATTTTAGCAGGCAATCCTATGATTTTTAATAAAGATTTGCAAGATCTTCATTTTAGCACTGATTCCATTTTTTAATTAATAAACTAAGTCTCTTTTCTGTACCCGCTTTGACTGAGCGACATTATCACATTCGCTTTGTCATGATCAGGGCTTTACAAATTTGATAAAATCTGGTAGCCAGAAAAAAGTACTAGTCGTCAGTAAAAAATATTTACCCCGTACAACCCTTCCCCGTCATTGATTTTCAAATAAAGACACAAGAGTATTTTATGAATTAATTGAGAAAAATGATAACAAGCGTAGTTTAGAATTATTAGTTACACAGTTTAGAATAGTATATAATTTAGAAAGATAATATAAGCTATGTTTTCTAATGAATCTTATAAAAATTATAATCACTTATAATCACTATTATATTTTTAACTTATATAAACACAAAAATCGGATTTGAAACTTACAAAAAAAAGAAAAACTTGAGTATTTTTTAGCGTTGTATCCAATTTTAGATGCCACAGAGGCTGGATTGACACTATTTTTTACTGTTTTATTGAAATATCCCCTCTCTCCCCCACATTCTAATCACGTGACATATACTAGCTGGCTACAGCTGAAAAGAATGGTGTTTTCTGTGCACTAGCTGGAAAATGCCTTTTAAATTTAGTTCATAAATTAAAAGTACGAGAGAAGAGGAAGATCACTACTTGCCGGGCACTAGTCGAGGTGGGGGCAAAAAAAAAGCCTTTTGTGCGCATTTCTTAGGTCAATTTTTTTACCCCCCCTTCCCCGAAAGATTAAATAACTTGATCGCCAGATCAAAAAACTTGGTAGCCAGATCAAAACACTTGGTAGCCAGATCAAAGAACTTGGTAGCCAGTGGTGACCTGGCGACAGCATTTGTGAAGCCTTGGTCATGATAAATACTATTTTCTTTTTAATTTTCAGCTTTTCATATAAAAGAGCTAAGTATTTATTTGCGGTCGCTACTTGGTCTATAACATATCTAAGCAAACTCGTCCACACTTGTATAGCCAAATTCTGTGAAAGAATTGCCATACTTTAGACAAAAAAATTTTCAATCTGTGCATCATGCGCCTTGTGCACATGTCGCTTTTCTGCTCAGTAAAGGTACTGCACCTTTTCTAGATATTTGGATATGTTTGTGAATAAATTAATTCACGTTTTCCGTCTGGTAGTATGAAAAAAATGTATGTCGATATGTTAACATATAGGGTGTGTAAAACAAACACCATTATTCGGAGGAAGATTTTTGCTCAGCTTGCTGTAGAGACACTGCAGTGGGCGTGGTCTCTTTAAGTCCGTACTTTCATACAGTTTTAAACTGCCACATTGTCATACAGTAAGTTTTGCTGATCTTGGTGTCTCATGTGGGCGTTGTCTCTTTAGATCCGTGAGCTCATGCAGTTTTGGACAGTGCCAGATTTGACCTGTATGGGATTTTTTTAAATAAAGAATGTGTCATCACCATCTAACAAATTTTGAAGATTTTAAGGTAACAATAACACGCCGGAAATCACAGTGATATCCTATTGGTTCGAAGGACAATGGACTTCCAAGAGAGGTTTCAACACAGCAGCGGCATTGACTTACGCCACCCAACTGATTAATTTCCAGAATTTACTGAATCAAAATGGCATAAGATTTCATTTTCAGGTATATGGAATTCCTTTCAATGTCTCGTTTTGTTTAATTTTTATTGACGATCCAAATAAGAGTGTCCTTTTCGCTGCAGCTTGTACATTTCTGTTTTCTGTAAGGTGACCAAATATTATAACGGAATTTAAATTTAAGGGGGACTGCAAAATTTCAAAAAATGCATTTTTTATTGTATTTTATGAAAGTATAATTAGTAAAGAATATTCAGTTACATTTTCTAGTCGATCTTATAAAAAATTAAGAAAGTTGCGCTATTTTAATTTAATTTGTTCTATCATAAATCATTTGAATCTTTAAACGTGATTATTTGTAAAGTATGTTTATAATGTCGGTGATCACAATTTGAACAAATCTCAATCAATCTTCTTCCAATTTTGACCAATTTTTAAAAACAATGTTGTCTACGGAGGCGATGTGATTTATTATTTTTATTTTTTATAAACAATCAAAGTTTAAAAAAATTGTGAAAATCGGTACTTTAACTTGGAACGGCCGCCATTTTGTTCAAAATCTATTTTCACAAAAACCCGACGGTTGCTGTCTAGTTTTAAGTGTTCAGATAAAGACATTATTCTTTTTATAATTTCAGAAAACATTTGACAGAGTCACGATGATCACCGTGGACGACTACTAGAACGACACAATCTCAGGGGAACAGGTCTGCTGAGGACACCCAACTTTATTTTTTAATTACAAAAATCAACTTACTTTCTTTAAATTATAATAAACAAATTCTAAGAAGAGTTTTTCAAATATTTTGTTTGATTTGACTGAAAACAATTATTCAAAATACACGTTTATTTCGACTTTTAGATCGGCATAATCCCTTAAATAGTTTATAATTTTAAAACGTTATAACTCTTTAAGCTTTACCTATTTTAAAACACCGCGAATTTATCAACATATATAATACTTTTTTTTATCAAAAACTGCAATGAATTTTGGCGAAATTCGAGGACGTTTGATCACCTGACAAGTTGGTAATGAGAAGAATAAAAAGATGATTGAGGTTTATTCTTGAACTTTCAGATACACATTAAGGAAATAAGTTTTATTTATTTTTTAATCATAATTAGCAATTCGCCAGCTCACCGTTAAAATGAATCATTTCAGGCGACGCGACGGTTGTTTCCCCTATGTCACTGCCGAGAAATACGCCCAGGACTTCGGATTGTCACCGAAGACTGTTACCCGTATGAAGAACGGGATGATGACTGCTGTCGTAAACATTGCAAGTGATACTACGTTGTCGAATACAAGTTATGTTGGAGGATTTTTTGGAGGGAAATACGACAGGCGGCTAGAATTCGGAGATCCATTCATTCTGTGATAAGATATTGGCTGGCTGGGATTGCACGGAGTGGTATATAGTCTCAAAACATGGCGAATTTTTAAAAAGTATGTTGCCTACCCTGTACATTATTCGTCAAAAGGTTAAGTAGTTACTGCATCCAAAGGCGAAACTTGCAAGGCGCTTGCGCGACACAGCGAGCTACGCGATCAGTCCGAAGTTGCCGTTCGCTTACAGTGGTCCTGTGATTTTTCGATGCGCTCATATTTTAGTGTTTTAAAATCTCTTATAGTTTTGTGTCTAAACAAATTAGTGGTTGTTGTTGTGATGGAATATTTTGAACTAGGTATGTACTTTATACACACTAAATTTGCCTAATGATTTACAGCCAATTTTTTTCTACATGGTCGACAACTTAGGTGTAATTAATACTGACATACATAATTATTTATAATATTTAGAAAGAATTTTGTTATATTTCTAAACATATCTAAGTAATGAAAAATATTGTGTAATATGCAGTACTTAGTATACAAGACAGTTATAAAAAAATCAGCCGCCCAAAACCGCCCCCATATTTTTAACGAACTTTTTAGTTGGTTCCTACAATTTTTTATATAAATTACTGCAATTTATTTTCTTATTTATTTTGGTAACAGGGCCTTCTGGATTGAGATCTGTGACTCAAAATGAGTTGTATACCGTCCTGCAACGCTCAAATCAGTCAACATTTGATGGAAAGCTTCAATTTATGAAGCAAGAATTAAGACATTAATTCGAAGGTGATCCAAGGATAGCTGAGATGAAGCAAAAGCTCTCCGTTATTAAAAACCAGTTCAAACAAAACTGGGTAGCTACTCATAAAACAAGGACACGATTCGGAGAAAACAATACGGATACAAAATTAATAGAGAAGAATTTGAAAAATATTGCTTAGAAACGGCTGAACTGTATGTGTCGCTGTATGGTTTTTATCCCATGTCCCCTACAATGCACAAGGTACTTCGTCATGGAGCAGACTTTATAAAAAAAATGCTATTCTGCTAATAGGTCAACTATCTGAAGAGGCTGCAGGAGCTCGCAGTAAACATATTAAAAAAAAAGTAACTTGCAAAGCAAATTAAAAAAAATAAATTTATTTCCAAAATTTTAAGCCCGAGAAGGGACAGATATTAAAATTATTTTATTTAGTCAATGCTACAATAATGTTGCATTTTTATATTAAATCTTGTTCAGTCTATTTAATCTTAAAATATTAAATTTAAATTTGAAGCATGATATTAAAGCAACTTTAAAACATTTCATTTAGTTGAAATGAAATCTAAATAAATCTTCAACTTTTTTAATTATTTGAACTTCTCATGTTTCTTGTCTGTTAGAATTTGCTACAATACAAATTTTGCATAATGCATGTAAAACTGAAAAAAAAAGTTGACGATTTATTTAGATTTCATTTCAACTAAATGAAATGTTTTAAAGTTGCTTTAATATCATGTTTCAAATTTAAATTTAATATTTTAAGATTAAATAGACTGAACAAGATTTAATATAAAAATGCAACATTATTGTAGCATTGACTAAATAAAATAATTTTAATATCTGTCCCTTCTCGGGCTTAAAATTTTGGAAATAAATTTATTTTTTTTAATTTGCTTTGCAAGTTACTTTTTTTTAATATCTCAAGTTTTTTAATAACAAATATGAAGCAGATAAGATTCACACAAGACAAGTATGTAAAAGACTGCACAGATCAAAATCAGTATTGTAATATGAAATATGCAGTTCAAACATTGATTATTCTGTAAGCAATTCAAATAATAAAAAAAGTAATTTTTAACAAAAAAAATATATATAACGGACTTCAACGGATTGTTTCTCATCTTCATAATGATAATAATAAACGAATCATGTTCATTTTTGCAAATAATTTTATTCCACTGTGCAAAACACGTTTGCAACCACTTTGGAAAGAGACACTAGTAAGTGGTGTGTGAAAGCTATCGATAAAATCTTGTGTTGTTTTATCACATAAGAAGTATAAATATAATAACGAGTATATATGAGCAGAATGTTCTTGAATATAACTGTAAACAGTGAATGTGTCAAGAGTTTTTGTTATATAATGCAGATAAGAAAACTAGCTGGCTTCGCCCGCTAGCGGACCCCTAATTTACATCGGTGCCTCGAATCTTGTAAAACCTTGAACCGAACAAACCTCCGACCCGAGTCCCCTCTGCCTTTTGCACCGGATAATCCCTTAGTTTGCACATTGAATACTATAAACCTCTAACACAACGAACCTCCGACCTGGGTCCCGCTGCCTTCGGCACCGTATACCGGTCGTGCTACACACGCACCGGACGATTCCTTAATTTGCACATCGAATAGTATAAACCTCTAACTGAACGAACCTCCGGCTCGGGTCCCCGCTGGTTTGGACGGACAATTTTAAAAACGTGTGAATTGTACTTCTTCCAATGCTGAAGGCAGGAATTCCCGTTGGTGCTAGTACTGCAGCAGCATCATTATTGTGATTACTCGTTAAACGAACTTTCTGACTGAGTAATTAAATTAGAAAGCTTTTTCTTGTACCAGCAACTCCGCTTACAATCAGATTTATGGGTGGAATAGACGGGTCTTTCTTTTGTTCTTCTACGTCCTTTATAATTGATTCAAATATTTTCCTTTGGTCAGCATTCATTTTTCTTGTTCAATTTATCTTCATTAATAACAATTTCTTGGTGAGTTTCAAAGTTATCAAAACCTGCGGCCATCATATCAACGTCTTCATTTGGTTCTTCAATATTTTCAAGCTGGTCGTGCAAATCACTTTCTTGTTGCAACTTTTCAACCAAGTTGATTGCAGCTTGTAGTCGTTGTTTTGTTTCGCGACATTCTTCCATCTCTGGAAAATTTTTCACATTGTGCTCAAAGTATTCACGGTAGAGTTTAAATTCTCCCAATAGGTCTTATTCGTTTCGCCAAGGCTTGAACAATATCAGAAATGAATTATAGTACAACTCAATTCCAGCGTCCGTTTTCGGATTATGATTGGGCGTTTTCGAAACAACTATGGTTTCAAACGTTTTCTGAACCAACTGAGGTTTTCTTTTAATTCGTAATATTCTACAGACTTTTGGTCTACAGTCGTTTGTATTAGTACCTAGTGGCCAATTCGTATAAACACATGTTTTCTAATTTGTCATGTCGATTCGGGTAATAATCATCAATCAAATTCTGACAGTAAATTTCAGTAGATCGTTCATCCTCTTTTGCCAATAAAATCAAATCATGGTGACTTTCAGTTTTATCCGTCGGTCTTTTTTCATGCTGGTATTTAAGTATTGCACAGCATCCATGAATAGAAGCATTTATGGCCAAGAATTTTGTCTACGGCTTCGTAACTTCCAGTTTCTCGACTAATCAAGTTTTATCTCGCAAAAGCGCGTAATCTAGCACCGAGACTTTTGTTTTCGTCAATGGTCTTCCAAATCTCTTCCTTACGATTTTTTCCCGGTTGGTTATATAACGCGTACTGTAATGATTTAACACCAAACTGGGTTCTCCAACAAACTGGATGTCAATGTTGGCGGCTCACATAAAGAAAATCGCGGGATTATAATCATTGATCCAAGTTTGTTTATCTGATAACTTTGTAACATGGTGTCCACCTTTTCGAGACAAAATGCAGTTTTTAACAGAATTTAAAGTTCAATGTTTCACCAAACCATACTTGAAAATTATGTGTAATAATATGCAGCCTGATTATGGCACATTATTGATGACCTTTTAGATGATAATAATGATAGATTTTCTAATATTCCGTAATCGAGTCTACAGCCAATGTTTCAATGTTAGCAAGAAACAAACCAAAAAAAAGGGTACTTTTTGGCTAGCCGGGAGCCAGTGAAATAAAAAAAAAAAATATATATATATATATATATATATATAATATATATAGTGTGTGTGTGTGTATATATTTCACTGGCACCTGGTTAACCGAAAAGTACCAAAAAATATTATAGCAACAATATGGATGCAGTGCAAATGTGGATATGATTGAAGGTTTTTCACAAGATCGCAACAACCACATCAAACATTTATCGCCAATAAGAGCCCACTAAATCTACCCGCACAGGATTTTTCAATTTATTGTATAACAATTATTTGTTTTCTTATTTGAAGTATATATTTGTGTTTTAATTTTAATAAAATAGTGCTTAAAAGTCTGTAATTTTCAAATGTTATATTTTTTAAATGCTCACTTTCGTTTCAACATTGTTGTTTTGTTGTTGTTGTTTTGTTTTTTTTTCAAGTGTTTTGATTCACGTGAATTTCATTTTGCGCCAACTATTACGCTTGGCGACAATGGTTTTTGTATAACGGAAAAGTACCGAAAAACATTCAATAAATAACAAATCACAATATTTGGCACGGTTTGCATGACAACACGGTTTGTAGACAACATCTGCTCGGTCAGGGTTGAAATAATTGGCGCATCAGCAAACATTTTGGCATGGTGTTGGTATAACGGAAAAGTACCAAAATAAAAGATACAGCACCACAAAACTATCGCCAACTCAAAGATTAAACGCCAAAAATGCAGTCACATTTACTTGATGTCAGAAGCATTATACGTGTTTATGTCATCGAGTGGTTTTTAATTCCACATTTGCGTGTGTTATTCATTATGTTTTACTGATTTATTAGTTATTTCATTAATTAAAATAACAATTGCGTACGTAAATTCTTATATTTTATTTATTTATTTTGATATTCCAATGGCAACGTTCTCCCATTTCTTTGGCGTTACAGTTTGGCGATACTTTTTTGTTATGAATGGTCGACAGGATAATAGAGAAGTACCGAAAATTGTTTGCCGCATATTTTACGTGAATTAGATGAAATTATGAAACACAATTCTTTTAAACAAGCATATAAAATGCTTAGTGAGTTTGAACGTTAATAGCAGGATCCTGTTAGGCGATACTTATTAAACATATTATAGCAAACGTTACCGCGTTTGCTATGATATTCATAGTTATTAATCACATAGTAAAAATTATAGTATCGTAAAAATTAAAATAGTAATCACATAGTAAAAATTATTTCAATTTTTTGTTATAAATATGGCGTCATATACAATTGCTTCCTGTATTTATTCATATTGATGCTCCTTGTATTATTAACAAATGTATACTGAACTAAGAATATGCTCTTTTTGTTACAAATATGGTGACATATTCACCTGCTTTCTGCTTGCATTATAACCAAATGTTTGAAAATGTCCGTTTATTTAGAGTATGATGTCGTGTTGTTCCATTTTTTAAAACGTAAAAAAATCTAATTCGGTTTTATTTTGATCGTGGAAATCT
This sequence comes from Maratus michaelseni, assembly GCA_963931845.1. Taxonomy (NCBI): domain Eukaryota; kingdom Metazoa; phylum Arthropoda; class Arachnida; order Araneae; family Salticidae; genus Maratus; species Maratus michaelseni. The sequence continues at coordinate 66,072,191 of OZ007588.1, forward strand.
TTCAATTGAAAAATTATTGCTGTGGTCAAATTATTATATTAGGTTTTTGAATTGTTGGCAACAATAAAGAAACATAGTTAAATTTTATAGGAAAAACGTCCATTGATTCCCAGTGAAAATTATGAAATTTTGAATTATTAAGAAAAATATTTGAATGACGTAAATAAAACATAGCTTATGTTACTTCCTGGATTATAATTCATCTATATGCAACGGCATTTAATCCATTTTGATCCTGACGTCAGCCAAAGAATTTCACTATTTCAAATTTCAAATTTTATTAGAATTTCACACAGTTAAAATTTTGTGGCAACGCGTACAAAAAGTGGGAAAAACTCTAGTAAATTAACTCGTTCAATGGGATTTGCTGTGTTAATGTTACATTAAGATGTCACACTGGAAATAAATAAGTATTGCGCTGCCGCGCAATACTTAATTAAGTCATTTAGATTAAACTACAGAAGAAAGTTTTCGCGAGTGGCCTGCAAAATGGATGTCCTGAATAGGCTTCTTTTAATCTGACCCCCTAATAACGGGCATGAAATGCAACACAAACAAGAAAAAAAAGTCCTTATCTTCTGAAGTTTTAAATTTGTTATCGGAAAGTCATATATTACAAATGTTAATATTCTTAAAGACATTAATAGTGATAAAACCGATGAATAAATGCTTTGATTTATAAATAAAACCTTGTTTTATCATATTTACTCTACAATTCTAATAAAAACGTAGATGTGTAGCTTTTAGAGGTATAAAATAATGTTAGCCAGGTTTTCGGACTAAATAACACACTGTAGTCGCTCAATTTCGAAATTTCCTTCAATAATGTTGAGCCTACGGGCATGAGATATTTTCGTATTTTAAAAATATCTCCTTAGGAAATTAATATTTTTAACTTCTTCTTTCTTTGTACTTTTCTTAAATAATGTCTCTTTTTGTCTTAGTTGTCAAAATATATATAAAATGTATACTTACTTTTATATGAAATGTTAAAATCTTACTTTACACTTCGTCAGCTTTTAAGATATAAAATATTAAAATAAGCATAGGCTTTAGAAATGTTTTGAGAACTAAGAAAAAGATAAACATCTTTTAAGAAGAACACAAAGAAAAAATGAGTTAACAATATCAAATTATCGAGGAGATATTTAAAATATACGAATGCATCACATGCCTATTGACTTAACATTAGCGAAGAGAATTCGATAGGTGAGTTACTATAGCAGCCTTAAGTAAACTTGGTACAATGTATTTATTTTTTAAATAAATGCATACATTTATGTGAATATAACATTAAATAAGTGTATTTATTTATAGTAAATCAACAGTAATGGTTTTTAACTTTATAACACCTGAAAAGTAATTTTGGGTCAAATACTTACTCCACTGTACATTGTTCTGATTGGTTCTTTAAACTCAGATATCCAGACCATGCTGTCTTTTACTGTCTTGGAAGCAGTGATCGATTCAAATTTGGAAAATATGTTCACCTGAAAACAGCGCGCCAAATTGGCCGATGAAACTGTAAATAATTCTGAGGCGACAAGATTTTCGGAACCAGTCTCGCGACAATGAGCCTTAGTTGGATATATGCAAAGAAATACGATAGTTACTGAATTTAATCCATTTATAACTCTTTAGGAAATAGTTGAATCAGTTTATGAACCATTTAGGATTTAAGTAATTTAAATGTACCACATAAACCATATCTGCGAATTGAACAAAATGAAAAACTGCGTGAATTTTGTCCCCGAATTTCGGCGAAATTCGAGGACGTTTGATACACACCTGGCAAGTTGGTAATGAGAAAAATAAAAATAGGATTGAAGTTTATTCTTGAACATTACAGAAACTAGATTTATTTATTTATTTTAACCATAATTAGTAATTCACCTGCTCACCATTAAAATGTATTTTTTCAGGATGCGACGGTGGTTTTCCCTATGTCACTGCCGGTAAATACGCCCAGGACTTTGGACTTGTCACCGAAGACTGTTACCCGTATGAAGGACGGGATGATGAGTGCAGTCTTAAACGTTGTAAGCGATACTACGTTGCCGAGTACAATTATGTTGGAGGGTTTTTTGGAGGGTAAGTAAAACTAGCAACACATAAAAAAAAAAAACTACCTATATAAAATAACTAAAACAGGCGCGGGTGGACAATGTATCGACTAGAATGTATTTTCTTTTTAAAAATGTCTTACGCAAAATATCTAATCAAAAATCAGCAATAGTTGTCTTATTCGTCTAATCTTCCATAATCGGGTTCATATCTGATGTTTAACCCGATTGGTGAATTTCTAAAATCGCTGAAATACGTGTTTAATAATTTTTTTAATAGATTTGTTTTCCTGAATTTCGCGCTCCTACCTAAAACTGCTGCTGAGATATGGCGAAATCACCTAAAACGTTCGAGCACCCCTTTAACACCCTTCGGGCGGGAATTTTCAAAAATCCTTTCTTATTGCTTGCCTAGGTCATAACAGCAATCTACTGTCCAAAGTTCGTGATCTTAACTTTAGTCGTTTCAGCTGGGCGTTGATGAGTCACCTAGTCAGTCAGTCAGGTGTTCTATCTTTATATAATAAACTTACAATACATAAATAAAATCGAAACTTTCCATTTTTAGCGCCAGAAAACACCGAAAATTCATAAAATTCAAAGTATCTTAACGTAAAAGTGTAAATATATTTTTTAATATCATTTTTCGACACAGGCAACATTTTTCTGAATATAAGTTATAGAAAAAGTAGTGCATATAAAACTGGAAAAAAACCCGATTAACCGCAATAAACCTCACTTTTTGAGCTAAATCAATATCTGTCAGTGGAAAAGACAAATTTTATGTTGACCATAAAATTTTTATCAAAATAAGTTGCATTGGTTAAAATATACGTTCCATCAGAATGTATTCGGAATGGCATTTATTTATTTATTGTTAATATCATTTAATTCTGCATCTGGCGAAATTAACTGAGCATTACATTTTGTGAGCCATTGATTTAAATAGGTTGCAATTGACGGCTTCTTTTCCACGTTTCAGGTGTAACGAAGAGCTAATGAAATTGGATTTGGTGCACAACGGTCCGTTGACGGTTGCCATGGAAGTATACGACGACTTGATGGCTTACAAAAGTGGAATTTATCACCACACCGATCTGTCATTCGGATTTAATCCTTTCCACCTGGTCAATCACGGGGTCTTGATTGTCGGATATGGCATCAGCAATGAAACCGGAGAGAAATACTGGATCGTGAAAAACAGCTGGGGCGAGTCATGGGGTGAAGCAGGTTACTTCAGAATTAGAAGAGGCACAAATGAATGCAACATCGAAAGCATGGCAGTTTCAGCAAAACCGATTCCTTGAAACTCGTGCATGATGTTTCATACAAGGAATGAACAATATATATATTATATAAGTCCATCTCCTACAGCTGGTAAGGGCTATTGCCTGTCCATGGATCTTGAAATTTAATTTAATTTAATTTAATTTCAATTAAAAGTTAGTTAAAACTTACTTTTCTTTATCTCTGATGATTTTGAAAAAAGATGTAAAAACTATTCTTCACGAGTGACTTAAAATGAATAAACAAAAACAGGAACTAAGAATTATTTGCACTCCCCTCTGCAAGACAATTTTTATTTTTAGTAATTTATTTATTTATTTTACATTCATGTGTTTAAAAGGCAAGTTAAGGGGGGGGGGGGGCTTCAGGGAGGCAGAACCACCCCTCTTCCCCGATGAAAGAAAAGACCAAGTATTTCCATTATCCGTCTTGAAAAAAAATTTCGGAAGCTTATTTTCGGATGTGTAATATTTCTTACTTGTTACATTTCTCTATTGATTTTTATGTTTATAGGTTTAAAAAGTGTTTTGCACCGAAATTTTGTCATGAGGATTTTTGAAATTCTTAGTTTACCATACTTCATGTTTATATTATCTATTTTAAAATACACAGTCGAAGCTACGGACTACAGATATTAGAGATGAGACGGGCTCGGCCCAAGGTCAAGAGCTTGAAACAGTGGACGAAACGGGCTCGGGATGGGGTTGGTTTATGAGTCTTCGGGCTTGGGCTCAAAGTAAAAATTGTACTTATTCACAAATAAAACGAAGGACAAAAACTTGCTATTCGAGAAATTAGAATATTTTCTAAGTTTCTTAAAGTGTTTTACAATCCTAAAAAATTAGTTTTAAAGGAAATTGGATTGTCTTTGATGAGATATAAAGAGAAATATTCTATTTCATTTTTAAACATTTTCATGGCCAGTGTTACTAACTTAAAGAAAAGCCGTAGGATAGATTTTCTCTACCTTCACTTTTTGTTTGAAGTCAACAATTTTAAAATTTTATTAACAATTTTCTATTGCGTAATTTGGGTATCGGTCTAAAAGTCAGAAAATAAAGAGCCCGATCTCATCTGCTTTAAATTTTTCTCATCTGGACACTAAAATTTCGGCCCGAGCCCGGAAATATTTTCGTAGTTTACGACCCGGCAGGTGCAAATATCAAGGAAATTAGCCCCAGTCCCACTCAATTTCTAAAAAATTCTGATTTTTCTTAACATACAATTAAGATTATTTTCAAGAATACTGGATACTTGTTTATGCGAAAATTTTACAGTATATTTCAGACTAAATTTGTTATCTCGCATTGGTCGGCCCTCTCAATCTTTTTCATCGGCCCGGCTGTGCTGTTTAATATGTAAATCGACCTAGGCACGCCAGTTTAAAAAAATGTCTTTATTTTGCCGGCCCGGCCAGTTTGAAAGTTTGTCTCCATTTTGCCGGATGCGGGTCTCGTGACAGGCACGGAAAGTTCTGTAAAAAGCCTTGAAAGTTTTGTAAAATCGTTTCATATACACAATTAACACTTAATATATTCTTGGTCACCCGCAAGGGAGGAGAAATTTCCCCTTGCCTGAATTTTTCAAATTACTTAGCTAAATTATAATTTTTCCTGATTGGTTTGAAGAAAAAATAAAAACAAGTGGGTAAGTGTGATCGAAGATCGCTCCAAAGGTTTCGTTTAATATTCCTTTCAAAACACTTTATCCTTTCTATAATAAATCCAAATAAATTTAATTTAGCAACCAAAAAAAAGTCATGTTTTTTATAAAGTAAAAATTTACCGGTCTATTTTTCTCGTTTTCGAATATCTGCTAAACCAGCCCGATAGCGGGCGAAGCCTGCTATTATATTCGGTCAAAATAATATCTGTCATGTGGACTAAATGCGATATTTAAAAAAAAAAATTAATTTCAAAATTAAACATGTTGTACACATTCAAAATGTTAAAATATGCGAATATTTCCATAATCGGGTTTTTATCATGATTCAATACGTTCCTCAAACTCATATATTTACTATTCTCTGTTACTCATATTGATACTCGCTTTGTATTATTCTGAAACATTTGAAAAATCCCTTAAACTTACGATATGACGTCAGATTTTCTTTATAATTCTCTAATGACGTGTAATTAATCTGCTTTGTGTACATACACATACTCATACTCCTTGTATTATTGAGAAATCTTTCCGTTCTATTACCACTATGACGTCAATCAATTTTATTTCATATCAATCTGTTTTTCAATTGGTGAAACTTTTTATTTCATTTTCATTTTTCACGTGGAAATCGTCTGATAGAAAATTAATTATTGTAGAAAGAATTTCTTCGTGGATTTTTAATTTTTGGCATCTGCTATAACGAAAAATGTTTAAATTTAATAGGAAAAGGCTGTTAGAATTTTGGTTTTTTATCTCTATTTATTAAAATAATAGGAATTTTTCAAATTTTAATATTTTAGGATCTTTATAGCTGCTATTCAGCTATATACACAAAGTTTCAACTCTGTAAGTTATATAGTTTTTTAGAATGACTCTGTGACAGGCAGACAACGGAGCGGGAGTAACGGGGTTTCGTGAGATGAACGAAACCCTAAAAAAAAGAAATTATTTTCAAGTGACTGAAAATAAGTAAATGACCACAAAAAAAGAAGAAGAAAATCTAGGACTTTTTCGTCAGATGGGGAGGTCGCCCACTTAAACTTCCACGTGATAATTTTTAGTTCTGTTTCCCTTTTTATATACAGAACTAAAAATTACGGCGGGATAATGACTAATTATGTTTATCTTTTAGGTACCTTTCTTTACAAAAGTAAAAAGCTACCTATTGCGGCCGTTCGGTGGAAAGCAATTCCGGAAAATGTCAGTACATTTTCACTGATCATGACCCCAGACCCCAAAACCACCCTTCATTCAAATGTTGATTTTATATATATATATATATATATATATATATATATCGGATTTATGTCATACGATAGCACTTGTATTTATAAACAGGGTTGTTTGATTTAAATCAGCTTGATTTAAATCGTGATTTAAATCATGATATAAATCAAATGATTTTTTAAAAAAAATCTTTGATTTAAATCAGTTTTTTTAACATTCATGATTCATATTTACTGGCTGAATAAAGAACAAATTCCTCATTCATGTTAAAATAAAAGTTAAAATCATACATTTCAGAATAAAAATTACCTTTTAGTAACATTAAATAAAACTTTTATAGATTAAAAATACTATTATATTATGAAAGTAAATGCAACACTGCATTAAAAATATTATCTATCTGTAGTACATTCTCCAAAACTACTGATAAATACTTACTAATTTTTAAAGTTTTTTTTTCCTTAGTCACTTCCATTTTTTGAAAGCAAGATGCTGAAGCTAAAGTTAAATCTATTTAATATAATAGTATTTTCAGTGGAGAGTCACTTTCTCTAAAGCAAATTATACATAATTCACAAGTTTGTTTTACATTTACCTGCAAATTACAATATCCCATATGTTGATGTATTGATCATATAATGTGATTAATACATGAACTAATTATAACATAAATATTTGGACTGTTTGTCTAACATAGAATTAATTCCAGTTTCATGTTTCTTCTATAATTGAAAATACTTTAATCCCTGTAACTGATCCCTTTCCTCTTTCTTTTCCTAGAATTCATTGCTTATTGCAATGAAAAAAAATAAGAAATGTTATTGTACTAAGCTAAGCACTAAGCAGTCATTCGTACTGTCAAGTAAGCAAGATTGTTTTCTAAAATTGACCATGGCTGAGTAAGAAGGGAGGGGGGGGGGGCAATAACACTGATAATTGATAGCTTCACACTTTTAGTTATAAGATTACCTTGCATTTAGTGCCTTAGAATATCATAGTGTGAATTTGACTAATGATGAAAAAAAGAAAGCCTTATTTTTTGCTAAAGACAAATACAGTTCACATTTTATATCAATAATGAAATCAATATGATAATGAAATTTCAAGGAAAATCTGATCCTTTTTCTGAATTTTTATTTGATGAAGACATCGTAACAAAGATTTCTCCCTTAGACTTGTGGAAAACACACTTTGATTCAGAAATTTGTGTATCAGATGGTGAGGGGAGTGTAAAAAAAGCCATAGAGCAACTGTTTACAGCAACAGCTACTTCTTCCTCCGTGGAACGGATTTTTTCAACACATGGTTTAGTTCAATCTAAACTTAGAAATAAATTAGGAAATGATAAAGCAGCCAAATTGGTGTTCTTATACAAAACCTTAAATGCATAAATAGTTAAAAATGTTAATATAATTACATATATGTAAATAATTACAAAATAAAAATCAGATTTTGTAAGAGATTGAATTGTAATCTAATATAAAACTATAATTTTATATTAATGATTTAAACAATTATCTGTTTATAGATATTCACCAATGTTAAACTGTTTCTATTTAATATTTTGTAGTAACTTAAAAATTATAGAATTGTTCTTGCATGATGCATAATAAATATATACCCATATGCATTTAGCATTCTTTGTTGTATTTATTATACGTTGTTATATAAAATATGTGTTATTTGGAGTAATACACGAAAAAAAAATTTAATTACTTTTTAATTAAATAGAAATTTATACATATAACACACATATTTATATGTAAATAATTTAATATTAGAATGTTTTAAATTTTATATGAATCGTCTAAATTTGTTTGCAACAATTTTAAATTTAAATTATTTTGAATTCTTATCTAGAAGTTGTAATGAAATTAATAGAAATATGTAAATCTATACAGAAAATATAAATAAATATGTGCAGAGTACACAAATAATATTATACTATAAAAATATTTAAAAAAATCAAAAAAATCCGATTTAAATCAAAAAAATCTGATTTAAATAAAAAAAATCCGATTTTTTTGATTTTTTTAAAAAAATCACGATTTTTAACAACCCTGTTTATAAACCGATTTGGATGTAACTAAGTGTGTGTATTAAGCTAACCAATGTCTCGTCAGAGTTCATTGCCCAGCTTGGTCCGCTATCTTGTTTAAAAATGGTGGACACAAAAATATTTAAAATTTAAAAATCTATACAAAAAATTTTAAAAAATCCAATTTTTTTTTATTTAAGTGTTAGGCCTTGATAGAATGATTCCGGAGAAGTTTGAAATTCTAGGGTGTCTGACATTTTGAAATAAGACAACAGATCAAAACAAATCTGGGATAAATTTATGAGTTTTAGTGAACGTGATTTCTCGCAAGTTAGCTTTCATTGTTGCAATCGTTTTTCCAAACACACGCCTAAAATTATATTCATATCCATTAGTGTCAAATTCCCGCCAACCTTGACGACACTTGGCTAAATATCGCCAAATTTGGCGACCAAAAAAAGTCTCCATAAATGAAGCCAACTTGGCTCTAGCTGATTAATTAGGCGAATTTCTTATTCAAATTCAGTATTAAAGAATCTTCTGTAATCGGGTTCTTTGCATTTTAGCTTGCTGTTTTTGCATAACAATAGCTAAAATATTAAATGTTTATAATCTCTATTTTAAAAAATATGGTCTTGACTGTGGACTATTATTCCAAAATATCGCCTATGAAGACAAAGAAAGAATGCATACCAATGTCTGGTATTTATTCGGGTTTCCAAGGCCTTAGAATACATATATGAAAAAAAAAATAGTATTAAAGTACGACAGAGAGCCTTTTACTTTCATTTTTTGTGAAATTATTACCAAAAATTACAATATATTCTGATTATGGAAGATTCCACGATTTAAATGTATATTAATTAAATTTAAGATGATTTTGAACTTTTTATATACAAAATAATCTATTAGCAACGAATTAAACTTCCAATTTTCGTTTAAGTATACTTTTCTTGTAATCAGTGGTGAACACAAAAGAGAGGGGGGTCTACGCTACCACTATTTTCAAATGGAAATTTTCGCATTATGTAATCGAAAAAATCTACGATTAAAGATACACAAATACACAAATATAATTACGCTATACACAAATAGTAATAGCAGCGTAAACACGCCGCTCCCTCGTGTGCGTGTGCGCCATTGCTTGTAATTACGTCTTAATTTCTTCTTAATGTTTTTATTTTTTATAAATAATAATTTATGCATGCCATAGAATCATGGAAATGCATGCCATAGATCATGGAAAAGTGACAAGTTCTTCGAATATCTAAAGGGAGACGGAAAAAACTGTCAGGAAAAATAAAAAGACATTGTCAACTGAATTATGTTGGAGGGTTTCAATCACTGGACGTATTGAGAGATACTGGCAAATAGAATGCTTTTATAAATAAAAGAGTAGCAATTTACGAACAAGTTAAATTGATTGGTTGAGAAGATTTTGGACAAAAACTTGGCAAGCATACCACTAACATGAAACTAATGTTTATTGACCTACTTCACTCGACTTACTGAACTCCTCAAGGCAAGTATTGCAAAATTGTGGAATTTGGGGTTGTCTTAGTTTGGACAAAAGCTTTGCATCTGAGCTTGCGCCTTGTGCATCTGTTGCATCTCTCTTATAAATAAAGACGCTCTATTGGCAGTAAAATAGATTCATTAAATTAAATGTGCATAACGATCATCGAACTTTGGAAAATACTGAAAGTAGCATAAGAAGTTACTTTCGTTCTCATTTCGTCCAGGTATTCTGGGATTGGTATTCTAGTAAACCTAAAGTACTTGGCTAAGTTTTGGCGTTTTTGTTTTCCTTGTTCGATGTTTTTTTTTTTCAACCACGATTAATTCTGAGCCTTCTTTTAAGCATAAACTCCACAGGACCACAGGTGTCTTTTAAGCCGTTCAGCTTTCAAGTTTTATTTATCTGTCTTATTTTAATTTAAAATTTCTATTTATAAAAATGTAAAAATGTATGTATTTAAAGAGGAAAAGAGTGAAAGTTCTCCAAGTAGGGGGGGGGAGGGGGACTCCTAAATTATCCTTCACTGTTGCACAGCCTACCATAAAAACATAGCATCATGCTTCAACCCTTCTTTTTTTACTGAATATATTTTTATGTGAGTGTTAAAAAAAGATAAATGTATCAATAATGGGTATAAAATCTTTTCTAATTTAGCTGAAAAGCTAAGTAAACAAATTTATTTTTTTAATTGTTTTTTCCAGAATGTAATATGAACAAAATTTTTTATAAATACCTGGGTTTAATTAATTTTCAAAAAATGAACCAGATTTATTTGTTTTCATAAAACTGCTTTACATATTTTCTAATCAACAAATCGAATTCACCACATATATATAACTTGCTTATATATTTCTACATATTCTGAGATAGAAGGATAGGGTCAGCCACAAACGGGTGCAGCAGGTGTCCAATGTGAGTAAAAATAATTTTTTTTCACGCTGCTATTAAAAAGGTTTGCACTGGGGCCTTACACCTAACGAGACGTACATGCCTTTTTTTTAACTTTAAAAAAATGTTTAGCAGAAAACTGTAAATAATTTTTTACAGTTATTAAAAAATTATTTACAGGTGAATTTTACAATAATGTTAGATATTAAAATCTGTTTAAAACTGAATTTTTCTCAGCCCCTTGCAATTCCATCTTAGCAAATTTTACTTTATCTCAGTCTCTCTCTCCACCCCCCCCCCCCCCCCCCGATATGAATGATATTTATAGATACACCACTGATAGATTAATACAGTATTAAAAACTGAAATATAATTGCAAGTATTAATTTTTTTACAAAAATTAAAGAAATTTCTTAAAGGTGTCCTTATTAGAGAGTAGTGTTGAATTCAGGGTGTGGCCAGGGGGGGGGGGGTACATTCCGCCGGAGATTTGAAATGTCCTCCCACAGAAGATTTATGATTTTATGATTCTCACAAAACAATCTATTATACCAAACTGCTTCCTCTAAAATTCGCCAACTGAAGCGCAATAAGAAAATAAAAACAAGTGGATAAGTGTGATCGAAGATTGCTCAAAGGGTTTCGTTTAACATTCTTTTCAAAACACTTTATCCTTTCTTTAATAAATCCAAATAAATTTCATTTAGCCAAAAAAAAAAAAAAAAAGTCATGTTTTTTATAAAGTAAAAAATTACCGGTCTATTTTTTCTTTTTTTCGAATATCTAAACCAGCCAGCTATTATATTCTGTGAAAATAATATCTGTCATGCGGACTAAATGCGATATTTAAAAAAATAATTTCAAAATTAAACATGTTGTACACCTTCAAAATATTAAAATATGCGAATATTTCCATAATCGGATTTTTATCATGATTCAATATGTTTCTCAAACTCATATATTTACTATTCTGTCATATTGATACTCGCTTTGTATTATTCTCGAACATTTGAGAAATCCGTTAAATTTTCAATATGACGTCAGATTTTCTCTTTAATTCTCTAATGACGTGATATTAATCTGCTTTTTGTACATACACATACTCATACTCCTTGTACTATTGAGAAATCTTTGAAAATTTCCGTTTTATTACCACTGTGACGTCAATCATTTTTATTTCATATTAATATTTTTTTCCATCGGTGAAACTTTTTATTTCATTTTCATTTTTCACGTGGAAATCGTTCAACAGAAAATTAATTATTGTAGAAAGAATTTCATTGTGAATTTTTAATTTTTGGCAACTGCTTTAACGAAAAATGTTTAAATTTAATAGGAAAAAGCTGTTAGAATTTTGGTTTTCTATATCTATTTATTAAAATAATACGATTTTTTTCAAATTTTAATATTTTGAGCTTCATAGCTGGTATTCAGCTAGATATACAGAAAGTTTCAACTCTTTAAGTTACATAGTTTCTGAGAATGGCTCTGTGACGGACAGACAACGCAGCGGGAGTAATAGGGTTTCGTGAGATGAACGAAATCTTAAAAATCAACAATTGAAATAAAGTCGGGGATTAAGAAATATTCATTTGTTCCATTTCTTGTATTATTTGTGCTCTACTTTCATATTATTCGTGTTAAGGTCTTAAATAAGAAATAAAGAGAATTTTTTTTTTATTTACTGGAGGTAAACAAACGGTCCACAATACTGCTGTAAGGCTACATTACGACGAATATTCGCCAGTTCTTCGAAGAGTCCGTTAAAGACACCATATCAAAAAGATGCCAATCAGATCCTCACTACGGATCTATATAGATTGGCTAGAGACTAAATTTCTTCAAGTTAAAGATATAAATCATGTAATCTGAGAAATTTCGTGATTTTCTTTAAGTTTCTTTGAATTCATCTTTAATTTAATGACATCACATAAATTTACTAGAGGTAAACAAACGGCCCGCAATTGCTGCGCCTCTGTTCAGCAGTAAGGGTACATTAGGACGAATATTCGTCCTTCGAAGGGTCCATTAGCGTCATCACATCACCCAGATGTTAAAGATATAAATCACGTGATCATAGCAGTTTCGTGCTTCTTTTTAGTTTCTTACACTTCTTCTTTGATTTAATGAAAGCTTCGTAAGAGGAACCTCTTTTTCAGAGAAAATATCAATAAATAAGAACGAAAAATCTTGCATCGCCATACATTATAATACACTTTCCAACACTAACAGAATATTATTAAGACATTTCATTTTTTCATACGATGAAATGACATATCTAAATAAACAATTTAGAAATACATAAATCAGGAAAATCCATTTTCAGCAATAGAAGTCTATATTCAAAGTTTTCCGCGCGGCTATGTAAATAATCGACACAATTTGTAGGCAACACTTAATACACTAAAAATTACATAAAATTGCATATCACAGCAGTAAGAGAACTTCTAGCAATTACCGATTACTAGGGTATCCAACCCGGGCTTCTCGGGAAAGAGAATATATGTGAAAACCAAATATTTTTTTTAATTGAAAACTCTAATAGATTTTTTGTATTTAATAATTTTTTTAGATTGTCCTCTAACAACACCGAAGAGCATTTTTATATGAAATATTTCAATTATATATTCAAATAAAATTTTGAAATTTATTAAAAGCGGTCATTTTGTATTGGCCTCATGCCAGAAGTTAATAGCCGAAGAAATCGCTAAAATGTCATCATCTAAAGCAGTTTTTTTAATTATTATTCTGATAATTTTAACGGTTTTAACTGCTTACCGCTTTCAATTACATGTCTATTAAATTTGGGTTTTATTTATACTATTTTATTTATTGCTAATTGAAGTTTCAATTTCGTTATTGAATATTAGCTGTAAACAAATGCTGAACTTTTTATATTGTTTAAGGTATCTGCCTACATCAAATTGGCTGTTTTGGTGAAAATTTTCGATTTTTTTTTTAATTGTTTTATTTGAAGGAACAATCTTTTACGATTCTAAATCTGTTTTAACTTTATTTCTACGATTATTAGAAGAAGAGTAATGGCAATTTTAACAATTAAATATTGTAGTTTTTTGCCTAAAAAGAAATCTTTAAATGCGATTTCTGGAAAATCAGTTTTTTCGTTATTTCCATGTGCGATAAAATTCATTACATAAAAAGTTTTAAAGATATTTCAGTGAAATTTTGTGAGAATGCTTTCCATATCACTCACTATGCTCTGAACTAGGATCTAAGCTATATGTGATAATTTAATTATTTTATAGGTACTCAAATATGAAAAAATGGTAATTTTTACTAAAAAAAATGTACATTTTTACATATTTTGAAATTTTTCGGTTATTTTTGAAGATATTGTAAAACTCCTAGTTCAGTGCACAGATAAGTGTCATAGAAGTATGCAGCATAAAGGAAATTGAAATATATTTATTTGAATTGAGTGTACGCCGTCTGGCGTAAACATGAAATTTTGCTAAAAAAAATGGCAAAAACCCCCAATTTTTTTAAATATTAAAAAGATATTGCTAGGATTTTATGTTTTCTTATCATTCTGTATTACAATTGAACTAAAAATAATTATATTTATTCAAAACTGTCCTTTTTTTAAAAAAAGTGCTCCGTACATAGGCAGATACCTAGTGCAAACGAATTAATATTTTGTAATCGTCTTCAAGCGATAGAGATAGATTAAAAAAAAAATCTTGTTTGAAATTTAATTTAAATACCATAATAAGTGAGTCAGTTGAGATACAGTTTTCAAACTAATTGCATTTGAAAGTAGATTTTTTCCCCTATACAATTGTGTAAAAATTAAAAATGTGCGATGTTTAGAAATTAAAAAAAATGCTGTAATAAAAATCGTAAAACCGAAATTTCACCGTCAATTGTTGCCATTCGCTAAATGACGTCAGCGTTACGCACGGAAACGTTTGTACTTTATAATATAGATAGTCAGTCCTTTAACTGAATTCTGGTGCGTCTCTGTACATGAGCGATAAATCCTACTCACTCCATATTCTATAGAAAATAATTTGTATTAAACCTTAGTGATCCTTTTAAGTTTCATTATGTTTCATATATCATAACATGTTCAAAATGCACCGCAAACGATTTCCCCTCATAGATCATAATGTAAAGGTAGTATTTTGTACGTCCCTGTAATCGTACTCTAAATGCAGAGGCGGATCAACTACTACCCGGGCCCCTAGGCTTGATCTTTTTTTGCCCCCCCCCCTACAAAGAAATATATACAGGGTGATTCAAAATACATGGTTGCTCATTTATTTCTTAGACCACTGATAATAGAAACATAATTCCAATTACTATAAGTATAGATTTTATACATGGCATTTTTTTTTCTACAAGGGGCTTTATACATATTAAAATACAAAATTTAATTCTTATACGTCCCCTGTATTCTATAAGTTATATTTAGAAAAATGTCTTTCGTTTACGAAGAACATAAAAAAAATCCTATTCTTTTATGACCAAAATTTACTAAATTATTATACTTCGTATTTTATGAAATTTCAGTGTTTCCTGACACTAAAAACGGAAAGAAATACCATCTATATATTAATAACCTGAAAGATTCAATAAATGAGTGAAACAAAGAATATTGTACATCATTTCGCTTTTGCATAAAATATCACTCCAATATGAAGAAAAAACCCAAAAGAAAATTTTAGAAAAGAAAATCCTATTCTTCCGGGCCCCTAGGCTTCAGCCTACTCAGCCTAATGGGTAATCCGCCTCTGTCTAAATGCTACTCATTGTTTACTCCGTTAAAAGCATGCTGTTTTCCCTCTCAGCAATGCATATATATTTCAACATCAATAAAATGCGCCGCAAACGATTTTTCCCTATAATGTAATGGAATTTTTGGGTGTCTGTTTAAATGAACTATCAAAGCTACACACTTCATTTTCAATACCGAATTTTCTATAGTAAAATTCAATAACGTATAAAAATTTCATAACAATCCGAGTATATTTATGTGTGAGTTAGTAGAGCACGGATAGACAGAATGATAGAAAATCAGAATTCATAAACACTTTCCAACATAGTTGAAAAGTGTTAAAAACATAAGCAGCAACAAATATGGTAAACATACAATTTATTCTAGAAATATTGTCTCATTTTTCATTCACAACATTGTTTATCACAAACTTACTTTTTATTTTACATTGAAAACTGGCTTTTTCAGTTTTTCTTTGCGTTCGTTTCGTCTAAGTCAAGTTTTTATTATTATTTAAAAATATTTTAAGATTTTTGTACATTTTATGAGTAATAATAATTTAAAACTCCACCCTGACAAATATCCTAGCAGCAACGTTTTTCATTATAGGGAAAAAAATCATATCCAAATTCACAAAAATAGCTGTATACGCACGTCTTACTCAATATTACACATGTTTTTAAAAGGTTTTAAACCTAAATATAATTGTACATATTTAAAAAAAAAATAAATGACTTAAAAATTGTAATTTTAAAGATCGCGGAATATTGGGAGAAAACTTGGCGCCATTCGTGCCTAGCGTTCTTTTTTAGGACTCCAGGTAAAGCGCAAACAGCTTGACTAGAATTTAAAAAATCCGAATTTTCAAGAATAAATTATTTAAATTAATGTATTTCCAAACATACAGGGTGATTCATAAAAGATGGGCAGAACTTTAAGGGGTTATAGTACACTTAAAGACAAATAATATTAAATAGGAGACTAAGGGTCCCAGACGTATTCCCAAGGAGATAGGGGGCATTAAAGTTTAGGGTCCGAAATTTCAAATGATTATAAAACATGGAAAAATTGGTCGATTCGTTTGCGGTTTTTGCAAAAAATTTTCTTTATGCCAGTATTTTCTTGAAATAAAATTTTAAAGTTCCATTTCAAAAAATGCCGATAGGGGGCGCTTTAGACTTTGGAGTAACAAACAACTATTTTTTAACGTTATTTTTTGTATTTCTTTAAATGATTTCGAAAGCTTAGACTTAAACTTAAATTTTGATCTAAAAATCTGAGTCCTAACGAGTAGTTAAGTAGCGTAAACTGAAATTTGAAATTTGAAACCCTTCTCCCCCCAGAACAAAAATCAGTTATTCCCGATCTTTGTGTCGTAGATTAGGCTCTAACTACTGCCGCGTTTTGCTAAAATTATTCTTTATGTCAGTATTTTCTTGAAAATAAATTTTAAAGAAAATTTTCAAAAAATTCCGATAGAGGGCGCTTTAGACTTTGGAGTAACGAACAACTATTTTATACCGTTATTTTTTGTGTCTCATTAAATGCTTTCTAAAGCTTAGACTTAAACTTAAATTTTCAGCTCAAAATCTGAATCGCTGAGCGTGGTTCAGTAGCGAGGGGAGGGGGTTCAAATTTCAACTTCTGAACATAGTTCAGTTTGCACTACTTAACCATGCCCAACGATTCTGTGCTGTGATACGAGGCAAAAATACAACTTTCGTCAAGGACTGCATAGTCGGAATTCACTCATAAAGGCACTGGCACAGTTGGAAACGTCGCTCATGCAAACGTTAAAGCTCCATTCCTGACGCTAGTCACCGGGTGAAGAAGGAAACAGAAAGTATGCAAATGTCAAATGGGGAAGAAGAAGAACACGTATGCAAAATTTCGACACGATTCAGGCATAAAAACCACTGAACGGTGAGTCAAGTGTAAGTCGCTGTAGTAATGAATCGGAAGATGGTGCCCTTCACGAATAAGGAAAAGGCTGAGATGCATTTAATTTACGGAGCGGCAGATGGAAATGGTGCAGAGGCACAACGAATGTACGGAGAGCGATTTCCTAACAGGCGGTTGCCTAACCGCAAAACTTTCGAGCGCTTGCACAGACAGTTGTGTGAGACGGGATCATTTCTCGCTTCCCGGTCGAATGCAGGTCGTGCAAAAAAAGACGAATCAGTAGTTGTTGCAGAAGCCATTCTGGATGTAGTAGCGGCGCAGCCAAGTACAAGTACACGAACAGTGGCTAGCCAGGTGGATACCTCACAGTCCACGACTTGGAGGGTACTGAAGGATGAACATTTGCTCCCGTTTCATGTGCAACGAGTCCAGAAACTGTCTCCAGGGGATTATCCAAATCGTATTGAATTCGCCCGCTGGTTTCTGCAGCAGAACGCGCTAAATCCACATTTTGGACGAACTGTGCTTTTCACCGATGAATGTACCTTGACACGTGAAGGTACATTTAACACACACAATGCACATGTATGGGCGGATGTCAATCCACATGCTACGTATCCACATGCTCATCAGAGACGCTTTTCCATCTATGTTTGGGCAGGAATCCTCGGAGACCACCTAATCGGGCCGTACCTTCTTCCTGAACGCCTCAACGGTAAAACATACCTCACATTTCTGCAACATGTGCTGCCAGACCTGTTAAACGTTGTTCCTCCACGCATCCGGCGGGTCATGTGGTTCCAGCACGATGGAGCGCCAGCCCATTACGTACGAGACGTCCGCAACTATCTGGACATCACATTTCCGAACAGATGGATTGGTCGAGGTGGTGCTGTTGCTTGGCCTGCTCGCTCGCCAGATCTTTCACCCCTCGATTTCTTTTTTTGGGGACGATTGAAGGCTCTTATGTATGAGACACCCATTGAATCCCCCGAGGAACTGGTCGCCAGACTTTCCGCCGCTGTAGGGGAAGTGCTCGAAAAGCCTGATGTTTTCGCGAATGTTCGCCGTTCCATTCGTCGCCGTTGTTCTGCGTGCATAACCTCTGGTGGTCACAATTTTGAACATTTATTGTGATTACATGTTAATAAATATGCTTTGGTAACATAATCCTAATTTGTGTCTTTTTACCTCGTATCACAGCACACAATGTGTGGACATGGTAAACTGAACTGTGCTCAGGAGTAGAAATTTCAAACCCCTCTCCCCAGAAACTTAACCACGTCTAACGATTCAGATTTTGGGCTGAAAATTTAAGTCTAAGCTTTAGAAAGCATTTAATGAGACACAAAAAATAACG
This sequence comes from Maratus michaelseni, assembly GCA_963931845.1. NCBI lineage: Eukaryota > Metazoa > Arthropoda > Arachnida > Araneae > Salticidae > Maratus > Maratus michaelseni. The sequence continues at coordinate 66,090,878 of OZ007588.1, forward strand.
GTATAAAATAGTTGTTCGTTACTCCAAAGTCTAAAGCGCCCTCTATCGGAATTTTTTGAAAATTTTCTTTAAAATTTATTTTCAAGAAAATACTGACATAAAGAATAATTTTAGCAAAACGCGGCAGTAGTTAGAGCCTAATCTACGACACAAAGATCGGGAATAACTGATTTTTGTTCTGGGGGGAGAAGGGTTTCAAATTTCAAATTTCAGTTTACGCTACTTAACTACTCGTTAGGACTCAGATTTTTAGATCAAAATTTAAGTTTAAGTCTAAGCTTTCGAAATCATTTAAAGAAATACAAAAAATAACGTTAAAAAATAGTTGTTTGTTACTCCAAAGTCTAAAGCGCCCCCTATCGGCATTTTTTGAAATTGAACTTTAAAATTTTATTTCAAGAAAATACTGGCATAAAGAAAATTTTTTGCAAAAACCGCAAACGAATCGACCAATTTTTCCATGTTTTATAATCATTTGAAATTTCGGACCCTAAACTTTAATGCCCCCTATCTCCTTGGGAATACGTCTGGGACCCTTAGTCTCCTATTTAATATTATTTGTCTTTAAGTGTACTATAACCCCTTAAAGTTCTGCCCATCTTTTATGAATCACCCTGTATACATGAAATATATACATGTGGAGATACTAATTAAAAAAATCTCGCATCGTTTTTGCGTTGCTATTTCATTCGTTCAAATCAGTATCAATTGTGTAATTAACACATCAATTGATTAAAAATTAGTTTATAATTTGCAGCCGCTTATGTTCATTTTTCAAAAGTAGAAACTAGAGATTAATTCCAAGTAAGTTTGATGTCAGTAAGTCTATATTTTGAAACACAGGAATTTTTTTACTGAAGCGTCCGAAAAATAGGACACTAGACATAAATGGGTTAAAGACATTCTATGCATTTAATGGAGTTAAACAAACGGTCAGCAACTGCCGCGCCTCCGTACAGCAATAAGGGTACATTACGACGAGGATTCGCCAGTTCTTCGAAGGGTCCGTTAACGACATCATGTCAGCCAGATACCATTCAGCTTCTCACCACGGATGATTAACACAGCTTGGATTGGGAATAAATTTCTTCATGTTAACGATACATATCGCGTGATCTTTGATGTTTGGTGATTTTCTATAAGTTTTTTTCTTTTCTTTAATTGAAGACGTCTCATACATTTATGTGAAGTAAACAAACGGTCCCCAACAGCAGCTCCTCCGTTCAGCTGTATTGATACATTACGAAAAAAATTTGCCAGTTCTTCGAAGGGTCCGTTAGCGACACCATTTCTCCGAGATGTTAAAGATATAAATCACATGATCGCAACGGTTTCGTGAAACTCTTTAAGTGATTCTCTCATGATTTACTGCAGGTAAACAAGCGGTCAAGTACTGCGGCGCTTTCGTACAGCAGTAAGAGTACATTAGGACGATGATTCGACAGTTCTTCGACGGGGCCGTTAGCGACACCATATCACCCAGAAATCATTCAGCTCCTCACCAAGGGCGATCCACACAGCTTGGATAGGGACTAAATTTCTTCATTTTAACGATAAAAATCACATGATCTCTGATGTTTGGAGATTTTCTTTAAGTTTTATTTCTTTTGTTTTAATCGAAGACGTCTCATACATTTATGCGAAGTAAACAAACGGTCCCCAACTGAAGCTCCTCCATTCAGCTGTATTAATACATTACAAAAAAATTTTTCCAGTTCTTTGAAGAGCCCGTTAGCGACACCATTTCTCCCAGATGTTAAAGATATAAATCACATGATCGCAACGGTTTCGTGAAACTCTTTAAGTGATTCTCTCGTGATTTACTGAAGGTAAACAAGCGGTCAAGTACTGCGGCGCTTTCGTACAGCAGTAAGAATACATTACGACGACGATTAGCCAGTTCTTCGACGCGGCCGTTAGCGACACATCACCCAAAAATCAGTCAGCTCCTCACCACGGGCGATCCACACAGCTTGGATTGGGACTAAATTTCTTCATGTTAACGATAAAAATCACATGATCTCTGATGTTTGGTGATTTCCTTTAAGTTTTTTCTTTTGTTTTAATTGAAGACGTCTCATAAATCTTTGCGAAGTAAACAAACCGTCCCCAACTGCAGCTCCTCTATTCAGCTGTATTAATACATTACGAAAAAAATTCGCCAGTTCTTCGAAGAGTCCATTAGCGACACCATATCACCCAAAAATCATTCAGCTCCTCACCACGGGCAATCCACACAGCTTGGATTGGGACTAAATTTCTTCATGTTAACGATAACAATCACATGATCTGTCATATTTGGTGATTTTCTTTAAGTTTTTTTCTTTTGTCTTTATTGAAGACGTCTCATACCTTTATGCGAAGTAAACAAACGGTCCCGAACTGCAGCTCCTCCATTCAGCTGTATTAATATATTACTTAAGAAATTCGCCAGTTCTTCGAATAGTCCGTTAGCGACGCCATTTCTCCCAGATGTTAAAGATATATCACATGATCGCAACGGTTTCGTGAAACTCTTTAAGTGATTCTCTCGTGATTTACTGAAGGTAAACAAGCGGTCAAGTACTGCGGCGCTTTCGTACAGCAGTAGGAATACATTACGACGACGATTAGCCAGTTCTTCGACGCGGCCGTTAGCGACACATCACCCAAAAATCAGTCAGCTCCTCACCACGGGCGATCCACACAGCTTGGATTGGGACTAAAGTTCTTCATGTTAACGATAAAAATCACATGATCTCTGATGTTTGGTGATTTCCTTTAAGTTTTTTCTTTTGTTTTAATTGAAGACGTCTCATAAATCTTTGCGAAGTAAACAAACGGACCCCAACTGCAGCTCCTCCCTTCAGCTGTATTGATAGATTACGAAAAAAATTCGCCAGTTCTTCGAAGAGTCCGTTAGCGACACCATTTCTCCGAAATGTTAAAGATATAAATCACATGATCGCAACGGTTTCGTGAAACTCTTTAAGTGGTTCTCTCTTGATTTACTGCAGCAGCAGCAATCACCCACTCGTAGATAGCCAGTATGTCAGCAAAGGACCAATAGTCCACGAGGGGAAAATCCCATATCCAGCACCCCGCGAAGACCCCAGGCACATAGAAGGGCCCAGAATCCTCAACAAGCAGGAAGACACCATTTATTGAAACTAAAATATATAAATACAATTAGCTCACAAAGGACTACCCTATTTTTTCAGGGCGAGCCCAAAGAGATATACAATACTTAGTAAGGTTGAAAATATACAAATATTATTATATATTTTGGAGTGCAATTAGATTACAATATTTTAACATAATAAAATGACGTATATAATGATGTTGAGGAATAATAGATCAATCGTGATTTACTGCAGGTAAACAAGCGGTCAACTACTGCGGCGCTTTCGTACAGCAGTAAGAGTACATTACGATGATGATTTGCCAGTTCTTCGACGGGGCCGTTAGCGACACCATATCACCCAGAAATCATTCAGCTCCTTACCACGAGCGAATCCACACACCTTGGATTGGGACTAAATTTCTTCCTGTTAACGGTAAAAATCACATGATCTCTGATGTTTGGTGATTTTCTTTAAATTTTTTTTTTTGTGTTTATTGAAGACGTCTCATACATTTATGCGAAGTAAACAAACGGTCCCGAACTGCAGCTCCTCCATTCAGCTGTATTATTACATTACGAAAAAAATTGGCCAGTTCTTCGATAAGTACGTTAGTGACACCATTTCTCCCAGATGTTAAATAAATATCACATGATCGCAACGGTTTTGTGAAACTCTTTAAGTGATTCTCTCGTGATTTACTGAAGGTAAACAAGCGGTCAAGTACTGCGGTGCTTTCGTACAGCAGTAAGAGTACATTACGACGATGATTAGCCAGTTCTTCGACGCGGCCGTTAGCGACACCATATCACCCAAAAATCAGTCAGCTCCTCACCACGGGCGATCCACACAGCTTGGATTGGAACTAAATTTCTTCATGTTAACGATAAAAATCACCTGATCTCTGATGTTTGGTGATTTTCTTTAAGTTTTTTTCTTTTGTTTTAATTGAAGACGTCTCATAAATCTTTGCGAAGTAAACAAACGGTCCCCAACTGCAGCTCCTCCGTTCAGCTGTATTCATACATTACGAAAAAAAATTTGCCTGTTCTTCGAATAGTCCGTTAGCGACACCACTTCTCCCAGATGTTAAAGATATAAATCACATGATCGCAACGGTTTCGTGAAACTCTTTAAGTGATTCTCTCGTAATTGACTGCAGGTAAACAAGCGGTCAAGTACTGCGAATATATTACGAAAGAAATTCGCCAGTTCTTCGAATAGTCCGTTAGCGACACCATTTCTCCCAGATGTTAAATATATATCACATGATCGCAACGATTTCGTGAAACTCTTTAAGTGATTCTCTCGTGATTTACTGCAGGTAAACAAGCGGTCAAGTACTGCGGCGCTTTCGTACAGCAGTAAGAGTACATTAGGACGATGATTCGCCAGTTCTTCGACGGGGCCGTTAGCGACACCATATCACCCAGAAATCATTCAGCTCCTCACCACGGGCGATCCACACAGCTCGGATTGGGACTAAATTTCTTCATGTTAACGATAAAAATCACATGATCTCTGATATTTGGAGATTTACTTTATGCTTTTTTCTTTTGTTTTATTTGAAGACGTCTCATACATTTATGCGAAGTAAACGAACGGTCCTCAACTGCAGCTCCTCCATTAAGCTGTATTAATATATTACGAAAGAAATTCGCCAGTTCTTCGAAGAGTCCGTTAGCGACACCATTTCTCCCAGATGTTAAAGATATAAATCACATGATCGCAACGGTTTCGTGAAACTCTTTAAGTGATTCTCTCGTAATTGACTGCAGGTAAACAAGCGGTCAAGTACTGCGAATATATTACGAAAGAAATTCGCCAGTTCTTCGAAGAGTCCGTTAGCGACACCATTTCTCCCAAATGTTAAAGATAGAAATCACATGATCGCAATGGTTTCGTGAAACTCTTTAAGTGGTTCTCTCGTGATTTACTGCAGCAGCAGCAATCACCCACTCGTAGATAGCCTGTATGTCGGCACAGGACCCATAGTCCACGAGGGGAAAAACCCATATCCAGCACCCCGCGAAGACCCCAGGCACCTAGAAGGGCCCAGAATCGTCAACAAGGAGGAAGACCCCATTTATTAAAACTAAAATATATAAATACAATTAGCTCACAAAGGACTACATTATTTTTTCTGGACGAGCCCAAAGAGATATACAATAGTTAGTTAGGTTGAAATTATACAAATATTATTATATACTTTGGAGTGCAATTAGATTATAATATTTTAACATAATAAAATGACGTATATAATGATGTTGAGGAATAATAGATAAATCGTGATTTACTGCAGGTAAACAAGCGGTCAAGTACTGCAGCGCTTTCGTACAGCAGTAAGAGTACATTACGACGATGTTTCGCCAGTTCTTCGACGGGGCCGTTAGCGACACCATATCACCCAGAAATCATTCAGCTCCTCACCACGAGCGAATCCAGACACCTTGGATTGGGACTAAATTTCTTCATGTTAACGATAAAAATCACATGATCTCTGATGTTCGGAGATTTTCTTTAAGATTTTTTTCTTTTGTTTTAATTGAAGACGTCTCATACATTTATGCTAAGTAAACAAACCGTCCCCAACTGCAGCTCCTCTATTCAGCTGTATTAATATATTACGAAAAAAATTCGCCAGTTCTTCGAAGAGTCCGTTAGCGACACCATTTCTACCAGATGTTAAAGATATATCACATGATCGCAACGGTTTCGGAAAGTCTTTAAGTGATTCTCTCGTGATTTACTGCAGGTAAACAAGCGGTCAAGTACTGCGGCGCTTTCGTACAGCAGTAAGAGTACATTAGGACGATGATTTGCCAGTTCTTCGGCGGGGCCGTTAGCGGCACCATATCACCCAGAAATTATTCAGCTCCTCACCACGGGCGATCCACAGAGCTTGGATTGGGACTAAATATCTTCATGTTAACGATAAAAATCACATGATCTCTGATATTTAGAGATTTTCTTTAAGTTTTTTTCTTTTGTGTTTATTGAAGACGTCTCATACATTTATGCGAAGTAAACAAACGGTCCCGAACTGCAGCTCCTCCATTCAGCTGTATTAATATATTACGAAAGAAATTCGCCAGTTCTTTAGCCCGTTAGCGACACCATTTCTCCCAGATGTTAAAGATATATCACATGATCGCAACGGTTTCGTAAAACTCTTAAGTGATTCTCTCGTGATTTACTGAAGGTAAACAAGCGGTCAAGTACTGCGGCGCTTTCGTACAGCAGTCAGAGTACATTTCGACGATGATTAGCCAGTTGTTCGACGCGGCCGTTAGCGACACCATATCACCCAAAAATCATTCAGCTCCTCACCACGGGCAATCCACACAGCTTGGATTGGGACTAAATTTCTTCATGTTAACGATAAAAATCACATGATCTGTCATATTTGGTGATTTTCTTTAAGTTTTTTTCTTTTGTCTTTATTGAAGACGTCTCATACCTTTATGCGAAGTAAACAAACGGTCCCGAACTGCAGTTCCTCCATTTAGCTGTATTAATATATTACGAAAGAAATTCGCCAGTTCTTCGAATAGTCCGTTAGCGACACCATTTCTCCCAGATGTTAAAGATATATCACATGATCGCCACGGTTTCGTGAAACTCTTTAAGTGGTTCTCTAGTGATTTACTGAACGTAAACAAGCGGTCAAGTACTGCGGCGCTTTCGTACAGCAGTAAGAGTACATTACGACGATGATTAGCCAGTTCTTCGACGCGGCCGTTAGCGACACCATATCACCCAAAAATCAGTCAGCTCCTCACCACGGGCGATCCACACAGCTTGGATTGGAACTAAATTTCTTCATGTTAACGATAAAAATCACCTGATCTCTGATGTTTGGTGATTTTCTTTAAGTTTTTTTCTTTTGTTTTAATTGAAGACGTCTCATAAATCTTTGCGAAGTAAACAAACGGTCCCCAACTGCAGCTCCTCCGTTCAGCTGTATTCATACATTACGAAAAAAAATTTGCCTGTTCTTCGAATAGTCCGTTAGCGACACCACTTCTCCCAGATGTTAAAGATATAAATCACATGATCGCAACGGTTTCGTGAAACTCTTTAAGTGATTCTCTCGTAATTGACTGCAGGTAAACAAGCGGTCAAGTACTGCGAATATATTACGAAAGAAATTCGCCAGTTCTTCGAATAGTCTGTTAGCGACACCATTTCTCCCAGATGTTAAATATATATCACATGATCGCAACGATTTCGTGAAACTCTTTAAGTGATTCTCTCGTGATTTACTGCAGGTAAACAAGCGGTCAAGTACTGCGGCGCTTTCGTACAGCAGTAAGAGTACATTAGGACGATGATTCGCCAGTTCTTCGACGGGGCCGTTAGCGACACCATATCACCCAGAAATCATTCAGCTCCTCACCACGGGCGATCCACACAGCTCGGATTGGGACTAAATTTCTTCATGTTAACGATAAAAATCACATGATCTCTGGTGTTTGGAGATTTTCTTTAAGTTTTTTTTCTTTTGTTTTGATTGAAGACGTCTCATACATTTATGCTATGTAAACAAACCGTCCCCAACTGCAGCTCCTCTATTCAGCTGTATTAATACATTACGAAAAAAATTCGCCAGTTCTTCGAAGAGTCCGTTAGCGACACCATTTCTCCCAGATGTTAAAGATATATCACATGATCGCAACGATTTCGTGAAACTCTTTAAGTGATTCTCTCGTGATTTACTGCAGGTAAACAAGCGGTCAAGTACTGCGGCGCTTTCGTACAGCAGTAAGAGTACATTAGGACGATGATTCGCCAGTTCTTCGACGGGGCCGTTAGCGACACCATATCACCCAAAAATCATTCAGCTCTTCACCACGGGCGATCCACACAGCTTGGATTGGGACTAAATTTCTTCATGTTAACGATAAAAATCACATGATCTCTGATGTTTGGAGATTTACTTTAAGTTTTTTTCTTTTGTTTTAATTGAAGACGTCTCATACATTTATGCGAAGTAAACGAACGGTCCTCAACTGCAGCTCCTCCATTAAGCTGTATTAATATATTACGAAAGAAATTCGTCAGTTCTTCGAAGAGTCCGTTAGCGACACCATTTCTCCCAAATGTTAAAGATATAAATCACATGATCGCAATGGTTTCGTGAAACTTTTTAAGTGGTTCTCTCGTGATTTACTGCAGCAGCAGCAATCACCCACTCGTAGATAGCCTGTATGTCGGCACGGGACCCATAGTCCACGAGGGGAAAAACCCATATCCAGCACCCCGCGAAGACCCCAGGCACCTAGAAGGGCCCAGAATCCTCAACAAGGAGGAAGACCCCATTTATTGAAACTAAAATATATAAATACAATTAGCTCACAAAGGACTACATTATTTTTTCTGGACGAGCCCAAAGAGATATACAATAGTTAGTTAGGTTGAAATTATACAAATATTATTATATACTTTGGAGTGCAATTAGATTATAATATTTTAACATAATAAAATGACGTATATAATGATGTTGAGGAATAATAGATAAATCGTGATTTACTGCAGGTAAACAAGCGGTCAACTACTGCGGCGCTTTCGTACAGCAGTAAGAGTACATTACGACGTTGTTTCGCCAGTTCTTCGACGGGGCCGTTAGCGACACCATATCACCCAGAAATCATTCAGCTCCTCACCACGAGCGAATCCACACAGCTTGGATTGGGACTAAATTTCTTCATGTTAACGATAAAAATCACATGATCTCTGATGTTTGGTGATTTTCTTTAAGTTTTTTTCTTTTGTCTTTATTGAAGACGTCTCATACATTTATGCGAAGTAAACAAACGGTCCCCAACTGCAGCTCCTCTATTCAGCTGTATTAATACATTACGAAAAAAATTCGCCAGTTCTTCGAAGAGTCCGTTAGCGACACCATTTCTCCCAAATGTTAAAGATATATCACATGATCGCAACGGTTTCGCGAAACTCTTTAAGTGATTCTCTCGTGATTTACTGCAGGTAAACAAGCGGTCAAGTACTGCGGCGCTTTCGTACAACAGTAAGAGTACATTACGACGATGTTTCGCCAGTTCTTCGACGGGGCCGTTAGCGACACCATATCACCCAGAAATCATTCAGCTCCTCACCACAGGCGATCCACACAGCTTGGATTGGGACTGAATTTCTTCATGTTAACGATAAAAATCACATGATCTCTGATGTTTGGAGATTTTCTTTAAGTTTTTTTTCTTTTGTTTTAATTGAAGACGTCTCATACATTTATGTTAAGTAAACAAACCGTCCTCAACTGCAGCTCCTCCATTAAGCTGTATTAATATATTACGAAAGAAATTCGCCAGTTCTTCGAAGAGTCCGTTAGCGACACCATTTCTCCCAGATGTTAAAGATATAAATCACATGATCGCAACGGTTTCGTGAAACTCTTTAAGTGATTCTCTCGTAATTGACTGCAGGTAAACAAGCGGTCAAGTACTGCGAATATATTACGAAAGAAATTCGCCAGTTCTTCGAAGAGTCCGTTAGCGACACCATTTCTCCCAAATGTTAAAGATAGAAATCACATGATCGCAATGGTTTCGTGAAACTCTTTAAGTGGTTCTCTCGTGATTTACTGCAGCAGCAGCAATCACCCACTCGTAGATAGCCTGTATGTCGGCACAGGACCCATAGTCCACGAGGGGAAAAACCCATATCCAGCACCCCGCGAAGACCCCAGGCACCTAGAAGGGCCCAGAATCGTCAACAAGGAGGAAGACCCCATTTATTAAAACTAAAATATATAAATACAATTAGCTCACAAAGGACTACATTATTTTTTCTGGACGAGCCCAAAGAGATATACAATAGTTAGTTAGGTTGAAATTATACAAATATTATTATATACTTTGGAGTGCAATTAGATTATAATATTTTAACATAATAAAATGACGTATATAATGATGTTGAGGAATAATAGATAAATCGTGATTTACTGCAGGTAAACAAGCGGTCAAGTACTGCAGCGCTTTCGTACAGCAGTAAGAGTACATTACGACGATGTTTCGCCAGTTCTTCGACGGGGCCGTTAGCGACACCATATCACCCAGAAATCATTCAGCTCCTCACCACGAGCGAATCCAGACACCTTGGATTGGGACTAAATTTCTTCATGTTAACGATAAAAATCACATGATCTCTGATGTTCGGAGATTTTCTTTAAGATTTTTTTCTTTTGTTTTAATTGAAGACGTCTCATACATTTATGCTAAGTAAACAAACCGTCCCCAACTGCAGCTCCTCTATTCAGCTGTATTAATATATTACGAAAAAAATTCGCCAGTTCTTCGAAGAGTCCGTTAGCGACACCATTTCTACCAGATGTTAAAGATATATCACATGATCGCAACGGTTTCGGAAAGTCTTTAAGTGATTCTCTCGTGATTTACTGCAGGTAAACAAGCGGTCAAGTACTGCGGCGCTTTCGTACAGCAGTAAGAGTACATTAGGACGATGATTTGCCAGTTCTTCGGCGGGGCCGTTAGCGGCACCATATCACCCAGAAATTATTCAGCTCCTCACCACGGGCGATCCACAGAGCTTGGATTGGGACTAAATATCTTCATGTTAACGATAAAAATCACATGATCTCTGATATTTAGAGATTTTCTTTAAGTTTTTTTCTTTTGTGTTTATTGAAGACGTCTCATACATTTATGCGAAGTAAACAAACGGTCCCGAACTGCAGCTCCTCCATTCAGCTGTATTAATATATTACGAAAGAAATTCGCCAGTTCTTTAGCCCGTTAGCGACACCATTTCTCCCAGATGTTAAAGATATATCACATGATCGCAACGGTTTCGTAAAACTCTTAAGTGATTCTCTCGTGATTTACTGAAGGTAAACAAGCGGTCAAGTACTGCGGCGCTTTCGTACAGCAGTCAGAGTACATTTCGACGATGATTAACCAGTTCTTCGACGCGGCCGTTAGCGACACCATATCACCCAAAAATCATTCAGCTCCTCACCACGGGCAATCCACACAGCTTGGATTGGGACTAAATTTCTTCATGTTAACGATAAAAATCACATGATCTGTCATATTTGGTGATTTTCTTTAAGTTTTTTTCTTTTGTCTTTATTGAAGACGTCTCATACCTTTATGCGAAGTAAACAAACGGTCCCGAACTGCAGTTCCTCCATTTAGCTGTATTAATATATTACGAAAGAAATTCGCCAGTTCTTCGAATAGTCCGTTAGCGACACCATTTCTCCCAGATGTTAAAGATATATCACATGATCGCCACGGTTTCGTGAAACTCTTTAAGTGGTTCTCTAGTGATTTACTGAACGTAAACAAGCGGTCAAGTACTGCGGCGCTTTCGTACAGCAGTAAGAGTACATTACGACGATGATTAGCCAGTTCTTCGACGCGGCCGTTAGCGACACCATATCACCCAAAAATCAGTCAGCTCCTCACCACGGGCGATCCACACAGCTTGGATTGGAACTAAATTTCTTCATGTTAACGATAAAAATCACCTGATCTCTGATGTTTGGTGATTTTCTTTAAGTTTTTTTCTTTTGTTTTAATTGAAGACGTCTCATAAATCTTTGCGAAGTAAACAAACGGTCCCCAACTGCAGCTCCTCCGTTCAGCTGTATTCATACATTACGAAAAAAAATTTGCCTGTTCTTCGAATAGTCCGTTAGCGACACCACTTCTCCCAGATGTTAAAGATATAAATCACATGATCGCAACGGTTTCGTGAAACTCTTTAAGTGATTCTCTCGTAATTGACTGCAGGTAAACAAGCGGTCAAGTACTGCGAATATATTACGAAAGAAATTCGCCAGTTCTTCGAATAGTCTGTTAGCGACACCATTTCTCCCAGATGTTAAATATATATCACATGATCGCAACGATTTCGTGAAACTCTTTAAGTGATTCTCTCGTGATTTACTGCAGGTAAACAAGCGGTCAAGTACTGCGGCGCTTTCGTACAGCAGTAAGAGTACATTAGGACGATGATTAGCCAGTTCTTCGACGGGGCCGTTAGCGACACCATATCACCCAGAAATCATTCAGCTCCTCACCACGGGCGATCCACACAGCTCGGATTGGGACTAAATTTCTTCATGTTAACGATAAAAATCACATGATCTCTGGTGTTTGGAGATTTTCTTTAAGTTTTTTTTCTTTTGTTTTGATTGAAGACGTCTCATACATTTATGCTATGTAAACAAACCGTCCCCAACTGCAGCTCCTCTATTCAGCTGTATTAATACATTACGAAAAAAATTCGCCAGTTCTTCGAAGAGTCCGTTAGCGACACCATTTCTCCCAGATGTTAAAGATATATCACATGATCGCAACGATTTCGTGAAACTCTTTAAGTGATTCTCTCGTGATTTACTGCAGGTAAACAAGCGGTCAAGTACTGCGGCGCTTTCGTACAGCAGTAAGAGTACATTAGGACGATGATTCGCCAGTTCTTCGACGGGGCCGTTAGCGACACCATATCACCCAAAAATCATTCAGCTCTTCACCACGGGCGATCCACACAGCTTGGATTGGGACTAAATTTCTTCATGTTAACGATAAAAATCACATGATCTCTGATGTTTGGAGATTTACTTTAAGTTTTTTTCTTTTGTTTTAATTGAAGACGTCTCATACATTTATGCGAAGTAAACGAACGGTCCTCAACTGCAGCTCCTCCATTAAGCTGTATTAATATATTACGAAAGAAATTCGTCAGTTCTTCGAAGAGTCCGTTAGCGACACCATTTCTCCCAAATGTTAAAGATAGAAATCACATGATCGCAATGGTTTCGTGAAACTTTTTAAGTGGTTCTCTCGTGATTTACTGCAGCAGCAGCAATCACCCACTCGTAGATAGCCTGTATGTCGGCACGGGACCCATAGTCCACGAGGGGAAAAACCCATATCCAGCACCCCGCGAAGACCCCAGGCACCTAGAAGGGCCCAGAATCCTCAACAAGGAGGAAGACCCCATTTATTGAAACTAAAATATATAAATACAATTAGCTCACAAAGGACTACATTATTTTTTCTGGACGAGCCCAAAGAGATATACAATAGTTAGTTAGGTTGAAATTATACAAATATTATTATATACTTTGGAGTGCAATTAGATTATAATATTTTAACATAATAAAATGACGTATATAATGATGTTGAGGAATAATAGATAAATCGTGATTTACTGCAGGTAAACAAGCGGTCAACTACTGCGGCGCTTTCGTACAGCAGTAAGAGTACATTACGACGTTGTTTCGCCAGTTCTTCGACGGGGCCGTTAGCGACACCATATCACCCAGAAATCATTCAGCTCCTCACCACGAGCGAATCCACACAGCTTGGATTGGGACTAAATTTCTTCATGTTAACGATAAAAATCACATGATCTCTGATGTTTGGTGATTTTCTTTAAGTTTTTTTCTTTTGTCTTTATTGAAGACGTCTCATACATTTATGCGAAGTAAACAAACGGTCCCCAACTGCAGCTCCTCTATTCAGCTGTATTAATACATTACGAAAAAAATTCGCCAGTTCTTCGAAGAGTCCGTTAGCGACACCATTTCTCCCAAATGTTAAAGATATATCACATGATCGCAACGGTTTCGCGAAACTCTTTAAGTGATTCTCTCGTGATTTACTGCAGGTAAACAAGCGGTCAAGTACTGCGGCGCTTTCGTACAACAGTAAGAGTACATTACGACGATGTTTCGCCAGTTCTTCGACGGGGCCGTTAGCGACACCATATCACCCAGAAATCATTCAGCTCCTCACCACAGGCGATCCACACAGCTTGGATTGGGACTGAATTTCTTCATGTTAACGATAAAAATCACATGATCTCTGATGTTTGGAGATTTTCTTTAAGTTTTTTTTCTTTTGTTTTAATTGAAGACGTCTCATACATTTATGTTAAGTAAACAAACCGTCCTCAACTGCAGCTCCTCCATTAAGCTGTATTAATATATTACGAAAGAAATTCGCCAGTTCTTCGAAGAGTCCGTTAGCGACACCATTTCTCCCAGATGTTAAAGATATAAATCACATGATCGCAACGGTTTCGTGAAACTCTTTAAGTGATTCTCTCGTAATTGACTGCAGGTAAACAAGCGGTCAAGTACTGCGAATATATTACGAAAGAAATTCGCCAGTTCTTCGAAGAGTCCGTTAGCGACACCATTTCTCCCAAATGTTAAAGATAGAAATCACATGATCGCAATGGTTTCGTGAAACTCTTTAAGTGGTTCTCTCGTGATTTACTGCAGCAGCAGCAATCACCCACTCGTAGATAGCCTGTATGTCGGCACAGGACCCATAGTCCACGAGGGGAAAAACCCATATCCAGCACCCCGCGAAGACCCCAGGCACCTAGAAGGGCCCAGAATCGTCAACAAGGAGGAAGACCCCATTTATTAAAACTAAAATATATAAATACAATTAGCTCACAAAGGACTACATTATTTTTTCTGGACGAGCCCAAAGAGATATACAATAGTTAGTTAGGTTGAAATTATACAAATATTATTATATACTTTGGAGTGCAATTAGATTATAATATTTTAACATAATAAAATGACGTATATAATGATGTTGAGGAATAATAGATAAATCGTGATTTACTGCAGGTAAACAAGCGGTCAAGTACTGCAGCGCTTTCGTACAGCAGTAAGAGTACATTACGACGATGTTTCGCCAGTTCTTCGACGGGGCCGTTAGCGACACCATATCACCCAGAAATCATTCAGCTCCTCACCACGAGCGAATCCAGACACCTTGGATTGGGACTAAATTTCTTCATGTTAACGATAAAAATCACATGATCTCTGATGTTCGGAGATTTTCTTTAAGATTTTTTTCTTTTGTTTTAATTGAAGACGTCTCATACATTTATGCTAAGTAAACAAACCGTCCCCAACTGCAGCTCCTCTATTCAGCTGTATTAATATATTACGAAAAAAATTCGCCAGTTCTTCGAAGAGTCCGTTAGCGACACCATTTCTACCAGATGTTAAAGATATATCACATGATCGCAACGGTTTCGGAAAGTCTTTAAGTGATTCTCTCGTGATTTACTGCAGGTAAACAAGCGGTCAAGTACTGCGGCGCTTTCGTACAGCAGTAAGAGTACATTAGGACGATGATTTGCCAGTTCTTCGGCGGGGCCGTTAGCGGCACCATATCACCCAGAAATTATTCAGCTCCTCACCACGGGCGATCCACAGAGCTTGGATTGGGACTAAATATCTTCATGTTAACGATAAAAATCACATGATCTCTGATATTTAGAGATTTTCTTTAAGTTTTTTTCTTTTGTGTTTATTGAAGACGTCTCATACATTTATGCGAAGTAAACAAACGGTCCCGAACTGCAGCTCCTCCATTTAGCTGTATTAATATATTACGAAAGAAATTCGCCAGTTCTTCGAATAGTCCGTTAGCGACACCATTTCTCCCAGATGTTAAAGATATATCACATGATCGCCACGGTTTCGTGAAACTCTTTAAGTGGTTCTCTAGTGATTTACTGAACGTAAACAAGCGGTCAAGTACTGCGGCGCTTTCGTACAGCAGTAAGAGTACATTACGACGATGATTAGCCAGTTCTTCGACGCGGCCGTTAGCGACACCATATCACCCAAAAATCAGTCAGCTCCTCACCACGGGCGATCCACACAGCTTGGATTGGAACTAAATTTCTTCATGTTAACGATAAAAATCACCTGATCTCTGATGTTTGGTGATTTTCTTTAAGTTTTTTTCTTTTGTTTTAATTGAAGACGTCTCATAAATCTTTGCGAAGTAAACAAACGGTCCCCAACTGCAGCTCCTCCGTTCAGCTGTATTCATACATTACGAAAAAAAATTTGCCTGTTCTTCGAATAGTCCGTTAGCGACACCACTTCTCCCAGATGTTAAAGATATAAATCACATGATCGCAACGGTTTCGTGAAACTCTTTAAGTGATTCTCTCATAATTGACTGCAGGTAAACAAGCGGTCAAGTACTGCGAATATATTACGAAAGAAATTCGCCAGTTCTTCGAATAGTCTGTTAGCGACACCATTTCTCCCAGATGTTAAATATATATCACATGATCGCAACGATTTCGTGAAACTCTTTAAGTGATTCTCTCGTGATTTACTGCAGGTAAACAAGCGGTCAAGTACTGCGGCGCTTTCGTACAGCAGTAAGAGTACATTAGGACGATGATTCGCCAGTTCTTCGACGGGGCCGTTAGCGACACCATATCACCCAGAAATCATTCAGCTCCTCACCACGGGCGATCCACACAGCTCGGATTGGGACTAAATTTCTTCATGTTAACGATAAAAATCACATGATCTCTGGTGTTTGGAGATTTTCTTTAAGTTTTTTTTCTTTTGTTTTGATTGAAGACGTCTCATACATTTATGCTATGTAAACAAACCGTCCCCAACTGCAGCTCCTCTATTCAGCTGTATTAATACATTACGAAAAAAATTCGCCAGTTCTTCGAAGAGTCCGTTAGCGACACCATTTCTCCCAGATGTTAAAGATATATCACATGATCGCAACGATTTCGTGAAACTCTTTAAGTGATTCTCTCGTGATTTACTGCAGGTAAACAAGCGGTCAAGTACTGCGGCGCTTTCGTACAGCAGTAAGAGTACATTAGGACGATGATTCGCCAGTTCTTCGACGGGGCCGTTAGCGACACCATATCACCCAAAAATCATTCAGCTCTTCACCACGGGCGATCCACACAGCTTGGATTGGGACTAAATTTCTTCATGTTAACGATAAAAATCACATGATCTCTGATGTTTGGAGATTTACTTTAAGTTTTTTTCTTTTGTTTTAATTGAAGACGTCTCATACATTTATGCGAAGTAAACGAACGGTCCTCAACTGCAGCTCCTCCATTAAGCTGTATTAATATATTACGAAAGAAATTCGTCAGTTCTTCGAAGAGTCCGTTAGCGACACCATTTCTCCCAAATGTTAAAGATAGAAATCACATGATCGCAATGGTTTCGTGAAACTTTTTAAGTGGTTCTCTCGTGATTTACTGCAGCAGCAGCAATCACCCACTCGTAGATAGCCTGTATGTCGGCACGGGACCCATAGTCCACGAGGGGAAAAACCCATATCCAGCACCCCGCGAAGACCCCAGGCACCTAGAAGGGCCCAGAATCCTCAACAAGGAGGAAGACCCCATTTATTGAAACTAAAATATATAAATACAATTAGCTCACAAAGGACTACATTATTTTTTCTGGACGAGCCCAAAGAGATATACAATAGTTAGTTAGGTTGAAATTATACAAATATTATTATATACTTTGGAGTGCAATTAGATTATAATATTTTAACATAATAAAATGACGTATATAATGATGTTGAGGAGTAATAGATAAATCGTGATTTACTGCAGGTAAACAAGCGGTCAAGTACTGCAGCGCTTTCGTACAGCAGTAAGAGTACATTACGACGATGTTTCGCCAGTTCTTCGACGGGGCCGTTAGCGACACCATATCACCCAGAAATCATTCAGCTCCTCACCACGAGCGAATCCACACAGCTTGGATTGGGACTAAATTTCTTCATGTTAACGATAAAAATCACATGATCTCTGATGTTTGGTGATTTTCTTTAAGTTTTTTTCTTTTGTCTTTATTGAAGACGTCTCATACATTTATGCGAAGTAAACAAACGGTCCCCAACTGCAGCTCCTCTATTCAGCTGTATTAATACATTACGAAAAAAATTCGCCAGTTCTTCGAAGAGTCCGTTAGCGACACCATTTCTCCCAAATGTTAAAGATATATCACATGATCGCAACGGTTTCGCGAAACTCTTTAAGTGATTCTCTCGTGATTTACTGCAGGTAAACAAGCGGTCAAGTACTGCGGCGCTTTCGTACAACAGTAAGAGTACATTACGACGATGTTTCGCCAGTTCTTCGACGGGGCCGTTAGCGACACCATATCACCCAGTAATCATTCAGCTCCTCACCACAGGCGATCCACACAGCTTGGATTGGGACTGAATTTCTTCATGTTAACGATAAAAATCACATGATCTCTGATGTTTGGAGATTTTCTTTAAGTTTTTTTTCTTTTGTTTTAATTGAAGACGTCTCATACATTTATGTTAAGTAAACAAACCGTCCCCAACTGCAGCTCCTCTATTCAGCTGTATTAATACATTACGAAAAAAATTCGCCAGTTCTTCGAAGAGTCCGTTAGCGACACCATATCACCCAAAAATCATTCAGCTCCTCACCACGGGCAATCCACACAGCTTGGATTGGGACTAAATTTCTTCATGTTAACGATAAAAATCACATGATCTGTCATATTTGGTGATTTTCTTTAATTTTTTTCTTTTGTCTTTATTGAAGACGTCTCATACCTTTATGCGAAGTAAACAAACGGTCCCGAACTGCAGCTCCTCCATTCAGCTGTATTAATATATTACGAAAGAAATTCGCCAGTTCTTCGAATAGTCCGTTAGCGACACCATTTCTCCCAGATGTTAAAGATATATCACATGATCGCAACGGTTTCGTGAAACTCTTTAAGTGATTCTCTCGTGATTTACTGAACGTAAACAAGCGGTCAAGTACTGCGGCGCTTTCGTACAGCAGTCAGAGTACATTACGACGATGATTAGCCAGTTCTTCGACGCGGCCGTTAGCGACACCATATCACCCTAAAATCATTCAGCTCCTCACCACGGGCAATCCACACAGCTTGGATTGGGACTAAATTTCTTCATGTTAACGATAAAAATCACATGATCTGTCATATTTGGTGATTTTCTTTAAGTTTTTTTCTTTTGTCTTTATTGAAGACGTCTCATACCTTTATGCGAAGTAAACAAACGGTCCCGAACTGCAGCTCCTCCATTCAGCTGTATTAATATATTACGAAAGAAATTCGCCAGTTCTTCGAATAGTCCGTTAGCGACACCATTTCTCCCAGATGTTAAAGATATATCACATGATCGCAACGGTTTCGTGAAACTCTTTAAGTGATTCTCTCGTGATTTATTGAACGTAAACAAGCGGTCAAGTACTGCGGCGCTTTCGTACAGCAGTCAGAGTACATTACGACGATGATTAGCCAGTTCTTCGACGCGGCCGTTAGCGACACCATATCACCCTAAAATCATTCAGCTCCTCACCACGGGCAATCCACACAGCTTGGATTGGGACTAAATTTCTTCATGTTAACGATAAAAATCACATGATCTGTCATATTTGGTGATTTTCTTTAAGTTTTTTTCTTTTGTGTTTATTGAAGACGTCTCATACATTTAAGCGAAGTAAACAAACTGTCCCGAACTGCAGCTCCTCCATTCAGCTGTATTAATATATTACGAAAGAAATTCGCCAGTTCTTCGAAGAGTTCGTTAACGACACCATTTCTCCCAGATGTTAAAGATATATCACATGATCGCAACGGTTTCGTGAAACTCTTTAAGTGATTCTCTCGTGATTAACTGAACGTAAACAAGCGGTCAAGTACTGCGGCGCTTTCGTACAGCAGTCAGAGTACATTACGACGATGATTAGCCAGTTCTTCGACGCGGCCGTTAGCAACACCATATCACCCAGAAATCATTCAGCTCCTCACCACAGGCGATCCACACAGCTTGGATTGGGACTGAATTTCTTCATGTTAACGATAAAAATCACATGATCTGTCATATTTGGTGATTTTCTTTAAGTTTTTTTCTTTTGTGTTTATTGAAGACGTCTCATAAATCTTTGCGAATTAAACAAACGGTCCCCAAATGCAGCTCCTCCGTTCAGCTGTATTGATACATTACGAAAAAAAATTTGCCTGTTCTTCGAAGAGTCCGTTAGCGACACCATTTCTCCCAAATGTTAAAGATAGAAATCACATGATCGCAACGTATTCGTGAAACTCTTTAAGTGGTTCTCTCGTGATTTACTGCAGCAGCAGCAATCACCCACTCGTAGATAGCCTGTATGTCGGCACAGGACCCATAGTCCACGAGGGGAAAAACCCATATCCAGCACCCCTCGAAGACCCCAGGCACCTAGAAGGGCCCAGAATCCTCAACAAGGAGGAAGACCCCATTTATTGAAACTAAAATATATAAATACAATTAGCTCACAAAGGACTACATTATTTTTTCAGGACGAGCCCAAAAAGATATACAATAGTTAGTTAGGTTGAAAATATACAAATATTATTATATACTTTGCAGTGCAATTAGATTATAATATTTTAACATAATAAAATGACGTATATAATGATGTTGAGGAGTAATAGATAAATCGTGATTTACTGCAGGTAAACAAGCGGTCAAGTACTGCAGCGCTTTCGTACAGCAGTAAGAGTACATTACGACGATGTTTCGCCAGTTCTTCGACGGGGCCGTTAGCAACACCATATCACCCAGAAATCATTCAGCTCCTCACCACGAGCGAATCCACACAGCTTGGATTGGGACTAAATTTCTTCATGTTAACGATAAAAATCACATGATCTCTGATGTTTGGAGATTTTCTTTAAGTTTTTTTCTTTTGTTTTAATTGAAGACGGTCTCATACATTTATGCGAAGTAAACAAACGGTCAGCTGTATTAATACATTACGAAAAAAATTCGCCAGTTCTTCGAAGAGTCCGTTAGCGGCACCATTTCTACCAGATGTTAAAGATATATCACATGATCGCAACGGTTTCGCGAAACTCTTTAAGTTATTCTCTCGTGATTTACTGCAGGTAAACAAGCGGTCAAGTACTGCGGCGCTTTCGTACAGCAGTAAGAGTACATTAGGACGATGATTCGCCAGTTCTTCGACGAGGCCGTTAGCGACACCATATCACCCAGAAATCTTTCAGCTCCTCACCACGGGCGATCCACACAGCTTGGATTGGGACTAAATTTCTTCACGTTAACGATAAAAATCACATGATCTCTGATATTTGGAGATTTTCTTTAAGTTTTTTTCTTTTGTGTTTATTGAAGACGTCTCATACATTTATGCGAAGTAAACAAACGGTCCCCAACTGCAGCTCCTCCGTTCAGCTGTATTGATACATTACGAAAAAAAATTTGCCTGTTCTTCGAATAGTCCGTTAGCGACACCACTTCTCGCAGATGTTAAAGATATAAATCACATGATCGCAATGGTTTCGTGAAACACTTTAAGTGATTCTCTCGTAATTTACTGCAGGTAAACAAGCGGTCAAATACTGCGGCGCTTTCGTACAGCAGTAAGAGTACATTACGACGATGATTAGCCAGTTCTTCGACACGACCGTTAGCGACACCATATCACCCAAAAATCATTCAGCTCCTCACCACGGGCGATCCATACAGCTTGGATTGGGACTAAATTTCTTCATGTTAACGATAAAAATCACATGATCTCTCATGCTTGGTGATTTTCTTTTAAGTTTTTTTCTTTTGTGTTTATTGAAGACGTCTCATACATTTATGCGAAGTAAACAAATGGTCCCCAACTGCAGCTCCTCTATTCAGCTGTATTAATACATTACGAAAAAAATTCGCCAGTTCTTCGAAGAGTCCGTTAGCGACACCATTTCTCCCAGATGTTAAAGATATATCACATGATCGCAACGGTTTCGTGAAACTCTTTAAGTGATTCTCTTGTGATTTACTGAAGGTAAACAAGCGGTCAAGTACTGCGGCGCTTTCGTACAGCAGTCCGAGTATATTACGATGATGATTAGCCAGTTCTTCGACGGGGCCGTTAGCGACACCATATCACCCAGAAAGCATTCAGCACCTCACCACGGGCGATCCACACAGCTTGGCTTGGGACTAAATTTCTTCATGTTAACGATAAAAATCACATGATCTCTGATGTTTGTTGATTTTCTTTAAGTTTTTTTCTTTTGTTTTAATTGAAGACGTTTCATACATTTATGCGAAGTATACAAACGGTCCCCAACTGCAGCTCCTTCGTTCAGCTATATTGTTACATTACGAAAAAAATTCGCCTGTTCTTCGAAGAGTCCGTTAGCGACACCATTTCTCCCAGATGTTAAAGATATAAATCACATGATCGCAACAGTTTTATGAATCTCTTTAAATGATTATCTCGTGATTCTCTAAAATTTATCAGGTAAACAAACGGTCAAAAACTGCGGCGCTTTCGTACAGTAGTAAGAGTACATTACGACGAAGATTCTCCAGTTCTTCGATGGGGCCGTTAGCGACACCATATCACCCAGGATTCATTCAGCACCTCACCACGGGCGATCCACACAGCTTGGATTGGGACTAAATTTTCTCCTGTTAACGATAAAAGCATGTAATCTCATCACTTTTGTGATTTTCTTTAAGTTTCTTTCTTTTTTTCTAAGGGTTAAAGACACCTCATAAATTTAATGGAGGCAAACAAACGGTCTTCAACTTCAGAGACTCTGTACAGCAATAAGGGTACATTACGACGAATATTTGCTAGTTCTTCGAAGGATCAGCTTGTAAGGTATTGACTACTCGCATCACGTGAGTAGGCAATGTGTGAATGTGATCGTTTTTGTCCATTAACCGACTATGTGCGTACAAGTTATAAAGGCTCTCTATCTTTCTTTAACTTTCGAAGGACAGCTGGATCCCTGAAATTGTGAGTCGCCGTGTAATTTCGATTATGCAAATTTTCTGGAGCTGGTCGATCGACACTGAAGTATATAAGCAGCGAATTTTGACTTGAGTGCAGAGCTCAGAGGAGCTGGTGAGCGCTCAGCAGAGACTTGGCCTGGGAAGTTGAATATTGCGACTGAGATTTAGGTTTAGCCTTGAGACCTCGCATCGAGTCTCGTGATTAATAATCAGCCTTAGTATTTTTATACTGGAATTTTATGCAGTGATAAAGCTGACTTGAACCTGCATCAGTGCTTATGTAATTTGAAGGATAAGAGTATTGAATCGTGATTATATATTTAAAAAGGTTAAGGTTTAATTATATTGTTTCGTTTTTGTTTAAGCTACAAGTGTTAGCAAGAACTCTTTAGTTAATTTAATTTTTTAGGAAAATTTCGTGGAGCTCGCTCAAACTCCCTACTGATTGTGTTAATAAACCAGTTTTTGGTTTTAAAACAGTTGTACTTCTTTCCTCGTGCTCTACCACACAGCGGACATTTTAAGATGGCCGCTACAAGCTAGCGACATCATATCACCCAGATGTTAAAGTTATTAGTCACGCGATCTCAGCGGATTCGCGATTCCCTTTAAGTTATTTGACTTCTTCTTTGATTTCAGTGATTAGTGCTTGATAGAGGTTAGTAAATCGGGAGGAATGAATAAGAAAAATATTAAAAAAATTACAAGTAAAAAAAATCTTTTATGTGACAAAATAAAAATGTCCCAATTTTGGGACGCAATACACCAGAGGGTACAGGTTTTTCCAGCATGTCATTTATTTTTAAAATTGATACAAAAAGCCATCTTAAAATTTTAAAAGTACAATACAAATATTAAATTTACTACAAAAAATGTAAAATGAGAAACCATTGATATTATATATTAGAAAATTTTAATTACTGTGGAATTGTTGGAAACATTTTTTCATGTAATTTAACCGTACATTTGCTACATTTTCTTGTGACCTTTTTTTTCCGACAGTTAGCACATCTTACGTTAGTTTCATTAATAACTATATAATAATGGAGACCGTTATATCTGATTTCTGACACCCTTTATTTGTTAAGTTTCCCTAACGGTCATCCTCCTACGACTGAATAGGTTATGAAACAGTTAAGAATTCTTAAAACAAATGTTAGGAGCAAATAATATAATTTCATTGGCGCATCGAAGTGCCTTTTTTTCAGTGGCGCACGGGTGGCAATAGAAAAGTTGAACATACTTTGAGAACTAAAAAACAGATAACACACTCTAAATAACAGATAACATAAAATACATAAATGTCTAAGGCAACGTATAACAAAGCAATAACAGTTATGAATCAGGAATCACCTACCCAAAGTTCATATCAATAGTCAGGATATGTTTAGTGAAAACATATATGAAGGCTTCGTAAGAAGAGCCGATTTTTCAGTTCGAGTATCAGTAAACAAGATCGAAGAATCTTGTATCCGCCATAGATTATAAATCACTTTCTAACACTAACAGAATATTATAAAGAAATTTGATATTAACTTACGATGAAATGCGATATCTAAAAAACATCTAAAAAACATCTAAATAAAACATAACTCAGTAGAATCCATTTTAAGTAATTACAGCCCATATTCGAAGTCTTTAGTGCGGCGCTGTATATAATCTACTGAATTTGTAAAAAAACGCTTAGTACACTAAAAATTACATAAAATTGCATATCACAGCGAAAAGAGAACTTTTAGCAATTACAGATCATAGTCATTTCTTTAACCGAATCCTCTTGTGCGTCTCTGAACATGAACGAAAAATCTTACGCACTCCATAATCTATAGAGTTGTATGGAACCTATGGAATGGTATCTAAGTTGTATGGAACCTATGGAATGGTATCTAAGTTGTATGGAACCTATGGAATGGTATCTAAGTTGTATGGAACCTATGGAATGGTATCTAAGTTGTATGGAACCTATGGAATGGTATCTAAGTTGTATGGAACCTTAGTGAT
Organism: Maratus michaelseni; assembly: GCA_963931845.1. NCBI lineage: Eukaryota > Metazoa > Arthropoda > Arachnida > Araneae > Salticidae > Maratus > Maratus michaelseni. Next base: position 66,115,602 of record OZ007588.1, read on the forward strand.
CCTTTTAAGTTTCATTATGTTTCAAGTATAATAATATGTTCAAAATGCACCGCAAACGATTTTTTCTTATAGATCATAATGTAAAGGAAGTATTTTGTACGTCCTGTAATCGAACTATAAATGCTACTAATTGTTTACTCCGGTAAAAACATGCTGATTTCCTCCTTGGTTATGCATATTAATTTCATTATGTTTCAAATATTGCAACATCAATAAAATGCGCCGCAAACGATTTTTCCCCCATACAACACAGAAGCACAGAAACCCATAAACACAGAAACCCACAAACCCATAAATACATAAACCCATAAACCCATAAACCCATAAACACAGAAGCAGCAACACACATGATACACATGCAATTTGTTCTAGAATTATTCTCTCATTTTTCATTCAGCACATTTGTTTATCACACACTTATTTTTCATTTTACATTGAAAACTCGCTCTTTGAGTTTTCTTTATGTTGGTTTGTATACGTCTTACACAATCTTACACATGTTTTTAAAAGGTTTTATAGCTAAATATAATTGTTCATATTTGAAAAAAAAATTAAATGACTTAAAATTTGTAATTTTTAACATCCCGGAATAATGGGAGAAAATTTGGGGACATTCGTGCCTAGCGTCCTGAAAAACAACGCTAGGCAAACCACCAGTAGGCTTGACTTAAATTAAAAAAAATCCAAATTTTAAGGATTACAACTTTTAAATTAATGTATTTCCAAACATATGCATGAAATATATACACGTGGCGTTATTAATTAATTTTCTACAGGTAAAGAAACGGTCCACAACTGCTGCACCTTCGTACAGCTCTAAGGCTAACATTAAGAAAGAGATTCGCCAGTTTAGCATATCAGATAATTTTTATGTTTTTTCTACGTAAATTTGAAGATTTTTTAGAAAAGAATATCACTACTGGAAACATCAATAAAAATAAAAATGTAAACCTCGATTATATCCTGTGATCCCAAAATTTCTTATTTTAAAAACAATGAAACTTTAATATTGGTATAAATGTTGGACGATTACACCATGAAACAGTACTGCATCAGTAATACATTTAAAGCTGTTAGATTTTTATCCGTTAGGGGGTGCTTCTGCATCGTTTCTGCTTGGGGTTTGTTGGGACAATGGTTGATGGTTAACCAAGTGATTTTTTTTTAATTTGTGGACGGCAATAATAATGTGACAACGGACGGCTTGTTTTTCGCCTTTGAAACTTTAGAAGCAATATAAATACTATTTCCTGAAGATGACCATAGAAGTTGGTTGAAACGTTGACATTTTAAATTTTATTTTAATGTATGTATAAGTTTTAAATTTGGCATTTGTATACACCATTTAGTAAATTTGTGATATTTTATACTCGCGTCTTTAATGTAGTTTAATATTGGTTATTGATATATGCTCATTATTTCATAGAATAAGAATATAGATTAAATTTTAAGATGAAAAATTAACTAATGGGTGTTAAAATATCTGATTTCTACAAAAGTATGCTCAAATGTTAAATTTTATAAAAGATTCGATGCTCTTTAATTAAATTAAATTATTGTGTTAATTATTGGAGATTGGAGCGGGAATGTCTCAAATTTTTCGAAGTAATACATTGTTTTGTAGCTATAGGTATCTAAAAGAATTGTATAATTGATTGAAGAACAAACCATAGTGCAAACATATATTTTGAGCAAAATATACCAAATAAAAAACAACAAATTTCGTTACACGGGGATATAAGCAAATTATATGCATGACTAATTAACCTTTATACTAATATAATAAATATATTGGCACTATAAATTAAAAATATTGTATATTTTGTTTGTCTATAAGTTTCTCTTCTTTTTTTACTAGTAGAGTTGTTGGTAATTCTTTCTGACAACAGTCAAAAGTGGTAACCAACAACTATAGATAATTCAGTGTTACATTGCCGTTTTAAGTTTGGTATCACCCAGAAGTTTTGATTAGGATTTTGTTGTAATATTCCGGCCGTTCTGCAGATTTAATTGACGCACTACAGTCGCAAAATAAGGTAAAATCCCCATAGTAGCCTGACAGTTAAAGCCAGTAGTCAGTCTTGAAACAACCTAACATTAATGTCTGATTTATAAAAATATTCTAAACTTTTTTCCAGCATATCTTTCATGCTTTCCTGGAGACATGTTAAAGATAGCTGCATATTAAAGTTATGCAGATTGTGAAATTATTAAATTTCATTTTGAACCAAAAATAAACTACGTTAAAGCATTTTATGTCATTCTGGCTTACTTCTCGTGGATGAACTCATAAACACTTAACCTATATATTTTAAAAATAAGTTAAAGGTATTTATTGATATTAGACCAGTTTGGCGAATAAATAAAATCTATGCTAATATGGTTTTATCTCTTATGTTTTTGTTTTACCCATTTCCTATTTTTCTTCCTGACATTAAAACAAATTAGGTATCATCGTTCAATTTGATAATTCCTGTCTTAAATTATTGTATTTCTTGTCCAGTTATTTAATTACGTCAATAAATTAATACACGATAAATGTTCATATATAAATGTAGGGATAAAATTCAAAACCAAGCTGAATAGTAAGTGAAAAAAATATATAAAATGTAATCAAAATATTATCACTTACCTTCTTCGTTCTTGAATGCGCAGTGCCCATTCTTCTGATATAGAAAAAAGAGAAACAAATTAGATAAAAATCAAACAAGAATATTAATCTCAAATTCTTTTTCTATTACACAACACATTAAATCACGAACCTACATACGATCAAGATTAAATCAAGAACTATAGAACAGAACACAAATATACAGAATATATTAATCACTTTTTTTTTTGTTTTTGAATGCAATAAAAGTTATGACTTACTTAAAATGTCTGATTAGAAACCAATTAAAATTTATCTTTAACGTTAAAAGTAAGCATTTCATATAAATACTTTCAAAGAACAGCAAATGTTAAAGAAATCTACTATAATAGACTAGAACAATTTTTTAGCTTTAACTAATGTCATATTTGGTTTCATTGTTGTTCGTGATTAGAAATATGGATTGTTACTTTGATCTCACAACAATGATCTATGTTATAACAATGGATATTCTATTTAAAACAACAAAAGGAAAATTAAAAAGAACTGCAGATTTTATATTACTCCAAATGTTATTTGCATCGTTGCAGCAAACAATGTATTAATGTTATGCCAACGTTAACAGATTAAAAATATTCATCCTTGAAAAAAAAAAAAAAAAATCAATAATCCATATATTTTGCTATAGTTTTGAAACTGAATTTATTTGAAAATAGATTTTTTTATGCGTCAGTGGTAATATATTATAAAAATTCATCTTTGAAAATTATTTTAAAATATTGACGTTAACTTTATTTGAAAGTAGATTTTTTTTAGGTTTCTGTAAAATGTATTTAAAGTAACCGATATTTAAATAACCAAAAATCGATAAACAAATTACGCTACACTTAAAACACAATAACTCTAATTAAAAGTACATTTTATGTTCTATTTGGTAAAATATATTGAAATTATGCAACTCTTAAAAAAAGAAAAAAAAGAAGAGAGATAGAGAGAGAGAGAGATATTCGATCAAAGCAATAGCGTAGGTCGTGGCATAGATTCTTAATTTTGAGCTTTACTGCATAAAATTAAGCATTCCTTCCTAAATTATTTGTATTCCTTCGCACTTTCTATTTTCGTTATGTATATAAACTATATTTTGACTTAAATTAACAATTCGTAATTCTTTAAACAGAGATTTTAAAAAAAATTATCATAAAATATATCTTTGATTTGACATTACAGTTTCCATTAAATCACGAAAAATTCTTCTTTTCGGCATTCTTCTTTTCTCCTTTTATTCTTGAATGCAATAAAATTGATGACTTACTTTTAATATCCAACCACAAATGAATACGGAAAATATCTTCAATTTAAAAAACAATCAGTTTAAACAAGTACTTTCAAAGAGCTTATAAAATCACAACCATTAAAAAAATCAAATCTATAGTAGACTGAAATATATCGTTCTAGGTTTTATTGTTAATCGTGTTTAGAAATATGTATTGTTGCTTTGATCTCACAACAATGACCTATGTCATAACAATGGATATTATATTAAAACAAAATTAAAAAGGGCGAATGTTACTTTACATTGTTGCAGCAAACAATGCATTCAAGTTACGACAGCGTTAATAGATTTTAAAAAAATCTTTGAAAATTACTTTAAAAAATTCAAAAATCCATATATTTTGCTTTAGTTTTATAACTAATTTTATATAACAGTAGATTTTTTGAGCTATTCGGTAAAACGTATTTAAATTATGACATATTTAAATAGTTAAAAATCGACAAAATATGCAATAATTATCACACAAACTCTAATTGAAAGTACATTTTATGTTATTTTCTGTAAAATATATTGAAATTATACAACACTTAATAGTAAAGATATATTCGATCAAAGCGATAGCGTAGGTTGCGGCATCGAGTGTTAATTTTTTTTAGCTTTACGACTAAAATTAAGAACTTAATAAACTGTGGGCAAAATGTTTGTATTTCTTCGCAATTTCTAATTGCGTATGTATACAAAGCATATTTCGATTTAAATCAACAATTTGTGATTCTCTAAACAGAGATAATAAAATTATAAGAGTATATCGTTCATTTCACATTATAGATTCCACTAAATCACGAAAAATATATTTTATTTCGGTTGAATAATATAAAATTGATGACTTACTTTTAATATCCATTCACAAATTAATAGTTAAAATATCTTCAACTTTAAAAACAATCAGTTTAGAAAAATACTTTCAAAGCGCTTAGAAAATCACAACCACTTATAAAGCAAATCTATAATAGACTGAAATAATTTCTTAGTGTTATAACCTATGTCATTCTTGGTTTCATTGTTGCGGTGTGTTATCAAAAACCGATTGTTAATTTGATCTACCAACAGTGTACCTAAGTGGGATAACAAACGAAACAAAATATCAAATCGTAAAAATGAATAAAAAATAGCAGATTAGACCAATTCAATTGTTATTTTGCAATAATGTAGCAAACAAATGTTTAATGTTATGTTAGCGTTGATGGATTAAAAAAAAAATCCATATTGAAAATTATTTTTAAAAGTATTAAAAATCGATCCATTATGCTATAGTTTTCACACAAACTTTGAAATTATTGGGCTCACCATGGAGACCCGAAAAGTTTTTGGTTTCCGTCTGTGATTTAAGTTTTTAATAGGCTTTTTTTAATGAAATAGATGAGAATTTATTTTAACTACTAAAGAAAGATTACCAAATCGGGTTTCAAAATAAAAATAATAAAAACGTTGAATGTGTAAATTGAATATAGGTCACATAAGAGAAATTTACATTTGTATAAGTATATTTTATACACAAAATTGTATTCAATTTCAGCAACATATGATGTTTAGTGGTTGAAATATAAGTATTTTTTTAAGGATAAGATAAAATCTCTTGTACAAAGAGATGGTTATTCTAATGAAATTAAAATAGTAAATACATTCAAACATATACCCAAGAAATGAAATAGCACAATTACTGGAAATTGAGAATATAAAATTAAAGCGACAACGGGGGGTTCAGGGGGTGGTGCCCCCCCCCCCGTGAAGTAACGTATTGTTATTCTGAAAAAATACAGTAATAAGTAGTTTATCCTATCGTTGAATAACATTGTGTTGTTTAATGCGATACTTCTAAAATTTCCGGAACTTTCGATAATTTTTATATTCTTATAAATGTAGAAATAACTTTAAAAAAATGAATTTTAGGATATCAAATATTATGCAGATAATGTTAAAAATTAGTGAGATTAATGAACAATGATTTGTAGAGCTGAGGTTGAGGCCTCTGATCTGTAGATTTACTAGTACGATACTTAGAAGCAAATATATATAAGACCAGTCCTGCTTTCATCGTCGAATGATCCAAGGCATGCTCCATTGCTTGCTCTGATCAAGGAACTCGAATAAAGTGTAAAACATTGTTGTTACCATATAGAAAATATAAGTTGGTGCAATTTTTAATATACAGATAACCGTAACCTAAAGACAAAATAAACCACATACGATTAGAAAAAACATTATGAATTAAATCAGTATTTTTCTTTCATTTTTGTATTAATTAAAACTGAAGATGTAGTCATCGTTCGGATTTGTTTATTTCCTTTTACGTATTATACATTAAAAAACAACTATGGATTATATGAATTAAATATTAAGCATTATGATCTGAAGCTACAATGGATTTTATTATAGAAAAATACGAAATAAAATTTCTCAGACAAAACATACCAATACACATGTTTATATTATTTTGCGTATTAGAAATTCTGGATTTTTCGCCCCTCTGCATTATTTGAACAATTGTAAAAAAAAAAAATAATGTAATATTAAAATTGTAGTTAAATGTAGGTAACATATTGTATTGATGTTCAGCCTTAAATGAAGTATTGGGAGCTATGTATACATGTTTATGCTTCGGATATCAGGAAAGAGAAAATATAGGTACTGTTCGCTATCAAGGGTGTTTTTTTTTTCAAAATGGACAATATATATATGAAATAAGCTAAAGTAATTATTTTTAGTGTTAGAATACACATTTTTGTTAGACAACTTTGAAATCTATCAGTAAAAAAACAATGCAGAAATGTAGCAAACAAGAAATAATAAAAATCCAAAAGTAAGATTCTACAAGCATTTTCCAATTCCACAATTGAAAGCGTTATATTTATTTATTTTTTTACTGTCAAGGTACTGAACTCCACGTTCTTGAATCCCCTGTTTCAGATAATTTTAAACCCATGAACCTAAGAAGAAAAACAGAACTAAAAATTGCGTTCAGGGGGACAGGGAACCATGAACACTATGAAAAATATTTAGTTCTTTCTCTTTAAAAACGACATTTTCAAAACTGAGCAAAAAATACTCAAATCTGAGTATGTCGCATAGTCAAAATGGCTCCGAATCAAAATTACTCAAGTTTGAAATATGCATATACTCATTTCTGAAAACATGCACACACTCAAGAATAAAACATCATGTGCTCCTATTTGAGCACGTCCATGTTTCAAAAATGAGTATGAACTGACCCTGATCATGTTTGAGTATGTCCATGTTTCAAAAAAGAGTATGAACTGAACCTGATCATGTTTGAGTATGTCCATGTTTCAAAAAAGAGTATGAACTGACCCTGATCATTTTTGAGTATGTCCATGTTTCAAAAATGAGTATGAACTGACCCTAATCATTTTAGAGTATGTCCATGTTTCAAAAATGAGTATGAACTGACCCTGATCATTTTTGAGTATGTCCATGTTTCAAAAATGAGTATGAACTGACCCTGATCATTTTTGAGTATGTCCATGTTTCAAAAATGAGTATGAACTGACCCTGATCATTTTTGAGTATGTCCATGTTTCAAAAATGAGTATGAACTGACCCTAATCATTTTAGAGTATGTCCATGTTTCAAAAATGAGTATGAACTGACCCTGATCATTTTTGAGTATGTCCATGTTTCAAAAATGAGTATGAACTGACCCTGATCATTTTTGAGTATGTCCATGTTTCAAAAATGAGTATGAACTGACCCTGATCATTTTTGAGTATGTCCATGTTTCAAAAATGAGTATGAACTGACCCTGATCATTTTTGAGTATGTCCATGTTTCAAAAATGAGTATGAACTGACCCTAATCATTTTTGAGTATGTCCATGTTTCAAAAATGAGTATGAACTGACATCTATGTGCTCAGTTTTGAGTATGTACACGTTTCAATATTCTGAGTACTGTGACCTCTCACTTATACGCGATGTTCAGAAATTACTTTTTCATACCACTATTTTAAAATAGTAAAATTCGATTTATAAATTGTGCGATTTAATAAGGTCCATATTTCAAAAATGAGTATGAACTGACCTCTATGTGCTCAGTTTTGAGTATGTCCATGTTTCAATATTCTGAGTATTTCAGAATTGAAAACATTGGATCGTCCTATTTGAAACAAAAAGTTTCATAACAAAATGAAAACATTGCTTTACTCAGATTTGAAAGTGTCATTTTTCTCAGAGTTATTTCTCTTAGTGTTTAATCATTTTAGATTGCATGAAAATAACAAATTTTACATATTTTTTTCAAATTAAGATTTAATTGGAAAATTTAGGGATGGACAATTGCTCGCCCCGTGTATAAGGTATGGAAACACCAGAAGTATTATTTACCCCTTCATTTTAATCAAAATAGCATTAAAATGATTTGAAACGAAATAAGTAATTTTTAAGGGGAAAAAATTAAGTTATTTTTTTTCTATACGAGAATAAGAAAAATTGTCAGTTACATTCTTTAATGTAACTCATCTCTCAAGAAAACCATTTTTTTTTTCAACGATCTTTCTAAAAATGTAACTTTTATGCAATTTTATTCGAAAAAATAATTTTGAATAAGAACGGCCGCCTGGCATAAAAAAAAAAGAATTGGTTTGCCCGTATTTGTTTTCCTCAGTCACATGAGTTGAGCTTTTATTATATAGATTACGTACGATAGGATTTGATAGAATAAAGAAAACTTTCATTAATAACTTTTTAAGTTTTGATTCGATTTTCATAAAATTTGAAATGACTCGACAAAATTCTACAACGATTATATATACATTAAATTTCAATCCATTTGGTTGGGCAGTTTTTGCGCTGTTATATGTTGACAGATCAGACGACGACAATAGGTGCTACGTATTTATATAATTACGAACGCACCTAAAAATCGAGTCCGACACCATCTTGGGGTCAGAATAACCCTGTCTTATCATCTATTGCGAATATCTTGAATTCATTATCGGACGAATTTCATATCAAGTGAACGGAATTTTTCTCTGACCCTTAAGTTACAAACAAACATGTGATTCATTTGATGTATCAGTTAAGATCATGAATCAGAATCGGGAAGCTGATTAAAAATACTAAACGGCTATAAAAGCGAAGAGTGGAATTAGTTTTAAAGTTCTCACTCCATTTTAACACTTTAGCCGGGAAAATGATTTTCTCGAAAGGTTCGTTGCTTGTATTGTGTGCTTTTGTGGCGTATGTTGCCGCAGACACCCCAGCTAACTGTACTTACGAAGATATTAGAGGTGTCTGGTTGTTTGAAGAAGGTGAAAGAAGCGGAAATAATAGCATTAGTTGCACTAACTTCAGAGGTAATTAATTTTTGTAATGATGTTTTTTTCGGTGATATTCTTGTAATATATAAATATTTCGTTATATTTATTGAGAATTTTTAAAAAGAAAAATTATAGTGTAACATTAGCACTTTCATACTTGGAAGCAATCGATTTTTACCTCTTAAGAATGAGGTGTGTGTGTGTGTGGGGGGGGGGGGGGGAGAAAAAGAATAAAACAGAAAGAGAAAATCACGAAAAGACTTCATATATCCCATTCTGAAAATCATATGATAAAGTTGTTTGCACCAATTTTTTGCTTGTGATCATATAAATTATTTCTGTTGTCAACATCCCTTTTTCTAAGCAAATAAAAAACGCACAACGATAAATCAGATACCATATAAAAGGATTTTGAAGTGGTTTCTAACATAGTACACTAACATTTCGTTAAAACATGTTTTTTGATTAAAAATTGCAATTAATTGAAAATTAAATCGGCATTATTTTCATAAATGAAATGAAAAGTTTTCCTCAAATGAGTGTTGGCACAAAAATAAAACACCGCAACAATGATTATATAAAAAAAATTCAATAAAGTGGGAAATAGTTGCAGCACGGGTTTATTTCATATTTATGATTAAAAAGCAAAATTTGAATTCAAATGCTCAATTTCTTTTTCTTTATTGCATGTTTATTTATTTTTTTATTTTATTTTTATTTTTTCGAAACAGATGATGTTACCCTCTAATGTAGTTAAAATACGATTATTAGTATTATTATTTTTTTTTTCGTTTGCTATCTTCGGTCAGTTTTTACTGTAACTCTGATGGAATAAATGAGATGATATTCTAGCTTGACAAATGTTGTTTGCAGATATTTTTAGTCCTTATTATTATTATTATTATTATTATTATTATTAAATTAGAAGCTTAAACCTGCATCTAAAAAATATTCGACTGCAGTGCGGAATCCTCGCATGGGTCCACTGGTATATATTATTTCTGTTGTCAACATCCTTTTAACTATGCATTTACAAAACGCACAACAATGAATGCGATATCATTGGAAAGGCTTTTGTACCGGCTTCTGACATAGTACACTTACATTTCATTAAGACTTTTTTAAATTGAAAATTGCAATTGATTAAAAATTAAATCAGCATTGTTTTCATAAATGAAATGAAAGGTTTTTTTCCAATCAGTGTTGCCACAAAAATAAAATACCGCATTCTCAGCAATGATTATTTAAAAAAAAAAAGTACAATAAAGATAAAGTGTGATGACAGCACGCGGGTTTATTTTATATTTTTTATTCAAAATGAAAATTGAAATTAAAATATTTAGAATTTAAAAGGAAACATCGATCGTTCGAAGCAGTAGTATTTCACGTGTAGCCTAATAGGTATGCTTTGTTATATTAGATTTAAGTGTATTTTATAATTGTTTAATTTATTTTTCTTTGTCCTATGTTTTTCCCGAAGCGAATGACGTCATTTTCTAATGCAGTTAAAATATTATTGTTATTTTTTTTTCTCGCGAGGCCTTTTGCTATCTTTGATCAGGTTTCACTGTAACATTGATGGAATAAATAATAAGATATTCTGTGGGACACTAAAAAAATTCCGTTACATTACGGTCTAAGGGGAAAATTCATTTGCAGTTTATTTTAATGATGTTACACAATTCCAAACGTATTGAAATTGATAGATATATTACTGAGGTGCACTACAAGAAGCTTAATATAGAATATGATGGGTATAGCACTTATAGTTCCTTTACAGGGACACTCACAATAATTACGTTACATTACGGTCTATGGAGAAAAATCGTTTGCGGTTTGTTTTAGTGATGTTTCACAATATCAAACAAATTGAAATTGATATAAAGTGCATTACAAGAGGCTTACTATAAAATATTGTGTGTGTATAATATTCATCGTTTATTCACGCGTCTGTTAACAATAATTGCTTGAAGTTGCTTTTTAGTTGCTGAACACGTTTTTAAATTTAACTAATTTTTTGCCTATTACTTCTTACATAAATTCTGTAGATTATATACAGGGCAGCACAAAAGTTCTCAAGTATATTTCCGTTTATTAACGGAAATTCCAGAAAGGGAATTTTAAACTGTGCCACGCGTTTCCTAACTGAACTAAAAATTAGCATTCTATGTTTCAAATCTATAGATCATATACAGGGCTGCACAAAATAGTTCGGATATTTTTCCAAATACTGTTGGTAATTAATGAAATTGGGTTATAAAATATGTTGTGCGTTTTCCAAATTGTTTACTTAGATTTCATCTTTCACCTTATTAAACGGTAAGGATTTGTGAAAATATTTTGTAAATGTTGGAAAGTGTTACATAATCTATGCTTTACGTATGATTTTTTGTTCTTGTTAAATCAGTAGCACAGGGCGTCTCACGCCAAGCCCAATCCATATTTTCGTTCATAACTGTAACAATAATGAAAATATTTTAGCGATATCTTCAACATAGTTAATTTTCTTGCTATGAAACGTGATGAAAACACAAAAAGTTTTACAAACGGCAATACTCTATTAGAGATAAGACGTGCTCAGCCGGAGCCTGAGACCGGGCCCGACATGGGCTCATTCTTTCTTTATTGGAAAATGTTATTTATTCTCGTACAGAAACAAACAAACAAACAAAAAAATAACTTTTTTCCCCTTAAAAATTACTTAATCCATTTTAAGTCATTTTAATGCTATTTTGATCAGAATGAAAGAGAAAAAACTCCTTGACGGTTCGGCCTACAAGCGCAGGTACATTTCGAAGATGCAGACCGTGGGGCGCCTGTTTGTTGGGAATTGCGGAAGAAATGACCTTTCTGCCATGATGCGACAGTTGGAACCGTCCACTTCGAAACCTATAATTAACCTAATATTAAGAGGATAAATTTAAGCGGATTTGATATATTTTGCATTGACGAAGTTAAGAATTTTTTTCTTCTAAAACCGCCTTTTTTCCCCCCCTTGGGGCCATTTTTAATGATATCAAATATCTGTCATACATAAATTTTCGGCTCTTTTCCTAGAATTAATAATAACTTTAAACGGATTCGATATGTATCATAATTAAGAAATTATGGTTTTTTTTCTGTTTTCACAAAAAGCTCCCCCATTCCCCCCGCCCTGGTCCGATTTTGCCCGTTAACGAACATGACCGAGATTTTATGCCCCTTGATTTTATGTATCAGTTTGGAAGAGATCTGTGCAGAATTATTGCAGTTATCGTCTTCATAAAAAAGTGACATAGATAGATAGATAGATAGATAGATAGATAGATAGATAGATAAAGTTTTGAACTGGGGGTGGTTTTGGGTTCTGGGAGTCATGATCGGCGTAGATCTGCAAAAATTTTTCAAAAATTCCAACTTAGGTGAGAATGTAATAGGTAATATTTTTTACGAAATCTACCTAAAAGACATTTTTCCCCCTTTGTAGTAGTAGCAGTAGAATGGTATTTTAAAAGAAAACTTGTGATATTTTCAGATTTATGTTTGGCATTGTTGTGCGACGAACTGTTATGGTGGCAATCAGAATATGGTACATTTTTTAATTGGAATGTTTATTTATTATTACTTTTTAAAAGATCTAACGCAAAATGAATATTTTCTGTTAAATCTATTAGCATTAGCTTTAGGCTTGCAAATTTTTAGACTGCTATTGTTTGCAAGTGCTAATCACAGTTTATATAAAAATAAACATTAGTGCTTCTACCATATTTTCTTCTTGAACTCTGCTCATTTAGTGGCGCTTCTTTTTACATTCACGAAGTCTTTTTTATTCGCAAGTAGATAAAATTGGCATGTATATTGTTATTCCCTATAGAAATCAATCGAGCAGTGTTTCTCTGTAAAATTTCAAATGACTCGACAAAATTCTGCAACGATTCTATATATTAAATTTCAAACCATTTGGTTGGGTAGTTTTTGCGCTGTTATATGCGGACAGACGGACAGACGGACAGACGGACGAACTAAACGTCAACTATAGGTACTACGTATTTATATAATTACAAACGCCTGAAAAAGACATTGTATTTATATGAAGGAAATATTTGGAAAACATTAAAAATCCATGTTGAAAATTGGAAGAAAACGGATATTACGATTGTGGCATGCACATGCACATAAAGCTGGAGAGTATTTACCGTCACTCAATGTTTTAAAACAGTTATAAATATGTAAAATTACATGAATTTAAATGACGCTTGTATTGCAGTGGAAACTGCAGCTTAGCGGACGAGTTATCTCGGGCTAGACACTCAGAGGGTTACAGAATTTTGTAGGATTCGAAATGATACATTTCTTTTATTTTTGCATCAACTATAACTGCAGTTATAGCCTTTTTTAATATATTGTACCACTTTCTCCGCCTCCTGCCCCCCCCCTTCCAAAAACGAAAAAAAAAACTATTTTTTAAAAAACGAATTTGCTTATTTTCTGAATGCGTCTTTTAACAAGTCTCTAATCATGCTATGCTTTCACGTTTAGGTCCAGCAGTGCATACTTCGAGATTCGAACTCCTATTCCCCAACATTGTAGTTGACGAACTCGGCAATAAAGGGTACTGGACTATCATATACAACCAAGGTTTTGAAGTTGTCATCAACTACAGAAAGTATTTTGCCTTCTCCAAGTATGAGAAGAGATGGTTCACTGTAACCAGTTATTGCAACGCTACTTTGCCTGGATGGAGCCACGATGTAATGGGAAAGAACTGGGCCTGCTACAATGCACAGAAAATTTCACCGGTACCAGGTCCTAAAATGCACTTGGAGATACCTCTGTAAGTTTAAATACTTTTTTTTAGTTTGTGTTATTGGTTTAGTAAGACTTCGTTCCTAACATGAGATCAAGTTTTTAAAACTTTCCTACACAGTTGAAAAGTGTTTATGAATTCCGTTTATTTGGCCGTCTATCTGTGTTCTAACTCGCGTAAACATAGTTGTATTGCCATATAATTGAGGTTTACCATGGCATGTTCGGTATTGAAAATGGAGTGTGTTGTATGTATAGTTCATTTACAGGGGCACTCAAAAAAAGGATGTTACATAATGGTATATAGAGAAAATCGTTTCCAATGTATTTTAATGATGTTTCGCTATTTCAAACATAATGAAATTTAGAGATCGATCGAAATTTCGGTTTCGGCTTCGGCGCAAAATCGGAGTTTCGCCGATTATTCGTTTTTGGCGAAACTGCTGACAAAATTTCAGCCTGACCGAAACTATCTGTATTTCAAAATCTCGTTTCTTCTTTCGGATATTTTCAACTTTACTCATTGATATGAGTTGTATCGGCTCAAATGAGACACTCAATATTCATTATTGAATTTGTTTTAGATTATTTAACTACATTGTTAATTAATTATTGATAAATGCCTCTAATTATTGGTTGTTATAAAATAATAAAATATAAAAGTTGTATTATTTATGTTTCATTTTTGTTTGACACTCATACACACACACACACATATACAGTGTGATTCATAAATATCGATACAATAGGCTATCTCCTTAAATATTGCCCCTAGGCACATACTTCCAGTTGCAAAGTTTCATTAAAAAGGGTGCAAAATTTGATGAGATAAGTTGCAACTACATGGGGGGGGGGTCTATTTAAGAAAATACGATAATTATTATTATTATTATTATTATTATTATTATTTTGTTACATATGAGCAGATTCCGCGATTCATCTGGTATCGCGGAATGCTTCAATTTTTACACACCTCTGGTATGAAAGTTCGCCAGAGGACCATATGTCGACCATATTCCAAATAAAAAATTGTTTTTAAAACTTTAATATATGCTCTTTCATTTGCAAAAAATCTCATTATTATTACTGTATAAGTGCGCTAAAAAAATCGTAAAAAAAGTAAAGATTTTTTTTTTTTTTTTTTTTTTTTTTTTTAAAGTTATAACATGCCTTAAGCAAAAACTGGTGAAGCGCATATATCGGGCCCGCACAAAATTAATTTTGCAAACATTTATTTGACGTCGTCAAGCAGGCATTGATAATTTCTAATTTTGAAATGAACATTAAGATTAACAGTCGATCCAGCCCGGGCTTATATAGATGTCCGATACACTGTCCGGCGTATATAAAGTAGGTGAAATTCATTTTAAATTGAAAACTCTAAATACACTTTTTACTTTCTTCTGTATTTACAAGAAGAATGTATTGGGTTCATGAAAATTTTCGATTTCCGGTTTTTGACAGATTTATGCGTTTTAGAAGGTCCTGAACACGATTTGACTGTTTTTAGAAAATGTCTGCCTGTGAGTCTTATCTGTCTGGCTGTGTGTCTGTAAAGACAAAAATTTTGTGGGCGCTCTATCTCAAGAACTAATGCACGGAATTTAATACAACTTTAGATTCAGTTAGAAGTCGATATAAATTGGTACTGATTAGTTTTTCGTGTAAATCACCCAGCAGATGGTGCTGCTACGCGGCATTTTTCACGATATCCACAATAGCTCTATCTTAAGCACTAATGCACAGATTTTTATCAAACATCAGATTTAGTAAGAAGTGGACATAAGTTGTTGATTTGGTTTTGGTGTATACCACCCAACAGGTCGCACTGCTATGCTGCATCATTCACAATTTTCTTGATATAGCTATATCTCAAGAACTAATGCACGGATTTTTATCAAACTTCAGATTCAGTTAAACGCTGACATAGGTTGTTGCGTATTTGTGTAAAACTCCCTACAGCTGGCGCTGCTATGCTACATTTTTCTGGATTTACACAATTTTAGCGATAATCATATCTCAAGAACTAATGCACAGAATTTAATAAAACTTTAGATTAATCTAGTTAAGTATAGGCCTGCAAAATATAATAAAATTGCTAAGCATCGTTTGTGAATACTATAATGTTTTTTTAACTGAAGCATTTTGACCGATTTCAACATTAAATAGCATTTAAAATAATTCTACGATTTAAAATCTCCCTACTTCAGAATGTATATGATACATTTCCCTGTAAAGCTACCATTTTTCATGTTCTTATATGCAATAATTTTTGTAGAATAAACCGAGAAAATGAAAAGAGTAAGATAGATTCAATACCGACAGCAACACTAGCAGCATTAGTAACTTTTTTCTTTCTTTTAAGAATAAATTTGAAAGGGGTATTTTTATCGACCTAGTCTTTTCTTGATTTCATGAGATCATCTTTTTATAAAACAGTGATTATTCTCCAATTTTTATTATTATTTTAAACTCTTCCCAACACAGTTGAAAAATGTTTATGAATTCGGTTTGTCTGTCTGTCTGTCTGTCCGTGCTCTAACTCGCGTAAATATACTCCATGCAATTGATATATGTTATGGTGGTTTACTATGGCATGTTCGACATTGAAAATGAAGCGCGTTGCGTTAACAGTTCATTTACAGGACATCTCAAATAATTCCGTTACATTACAGTTTATGGTGAAAAATTGTTTGCGGTGTATTCTAATGGTGTTACACTATTTCAAACATATTTAAACTGTTATATATCACTAAAATGCACTACAAGAGGCTTACTGTATGGTGTGCATAGCATTCATCGTTTATTTACAGAGATACACAGTGCGTTTTCAATTGTAGTGTGCGTTTTTAAATTTCAATAACTTGATGTGTATAAATTCTAAAAAATATATACAAGGCAGCACAAAAGGCCTCGAGTACACTTTTGTTTATTGATGAAAATTGATGAAGGGGAGTTTTCAACTATGTGCTATGCGCTTCCTAAATGAACTAAATTTTAGCATACTATGTAGTATATTTACAAATCTATAGATCATATACAGGGCAAGATAAAAGAATTTGAATATTTTTCCGATTATTGATGGTAATTCCTGAAATTGAATTTTCAAATGTGTTATTAATTTTCCAAGTTGTTTAGTTGTTTTCTTTCATCTTATTAAACGGTGAAGTTTTGAAGTGTTGGAAAGTGTTTCATAATCTATGCTTGACGCATGATTTTTCGTTCTTCTTTTAAATTAAACGCAATAATATACGTTATTTTTATTTTACTAATTTATTTAGGCTTCAAGACGGTTACTTCAGGCAGGACGAGGGCTTCGTTAGGCAAATAAATAAAGCTCAGAAATCATGGACCGCGACTGTATATCCTGAATTGGAAGGAATGCGCATCTCTGACATGATACGCCGTGCTGGTGGTCCCAAATCTCGAATTCACGGGTAAGCGATTCAGAATTTTATTTTACTTACATTTCTAAAGAATTCCCGGGACATAAAATGTCACTTATTTTTTATTAATAAATATATTTTTCTTCATTTCCCCCCTTTAAATTGTATGCTTGTTTTTATATTTCTTCTAGCTACATGGCAATCTGCTGTGTTCCATTCACATTGCATGATATCTTCCTATTCCTTAAGGGGGAAAAATATGCATTATTACTGTAGATTTAGAAAAACTTATAGAAATAATTTTATTAACTACAAAATTTAAAGTAAGAAATTATATTTACAATGTGGGTTAAACAAAAATTGCTAAAAGTGCATTTTGTAGACTGCGTGATTTTTGAAGCAAAACTTTATTCGTGAAGTGTTTTTTTTATCTTTGTTTTTTTAAATTTTGGAGTAAAATGACGTCTTTTAACTTTTTGAATTAAAAAAAAAAGATTTGCAAGAAGAAAAGTAATAAATTTTACCCGATAAATCATTGAAAAGGAATTGAAAATAGCATTAAACAAAAACATAATTTTCAGAAATAATTAAAAAAAATTGTTTCAAACAATGTTTAGGCCTAAGAAGGCACAGATATTAAGATACTTCATTCAGTTGGTTCTACATTTAAGGTTAAATTTTTGTAACAAATATGGTTAAACCAATTGAACTTAAAAAAATAAAAATAAAATTCAAACAATATGATATTTAAGCCACTTTTAAATTTTAGGTTCCTTTCAAGACTTTTTTCATTTCTAAGCTTCACAAGCTGCAAACATTTGTATTACAGATTAAACTTTAATATATTTTTGATTGTATACAAGATGACTAGGTGGATGCAAAATACAAACCTTTAAAAAAGTCTGAGATTTATTTATCGCTCTGAATTTAAGTTTTTAGGGTAGTTTAAATATCATATTCTTTGAATTTTATTTTTATTGCAGGGTTCTTATGCTTATCTCGTGGTTTTATTTTATTTAAATTTTTTAAGGCTGTCCGTCACACAAAATTTTACTTATTTCTTATTTATGAATATATATATATATATATTAATTTTTTGTTCTTTGAATGCATATTTGTTTTATATTTCTATTCAAATGTAAATTTTTCTTTTTTTTTATTTCACATTTTAGCTCTGTTTATAATGTGATTTTTTTTTTGAAAAACAAGACTTTTTCCATATATATTTTTCCCCTTTTTGAGTACAGAGAAGAATAAATATTCATTTGTCGTTGAGATTTACAAAAATATTTATTTTAAAATCATAATAATAAGTATTTTACTCTGAGTACATTTTATTCCGAGTATCCTATTTTTTTAATTTTCCTTAAAAACTAAATATTCTGAAAACATTTTAATGAGTATAAATTTTCTCTGAAAAACATTGTGCGAAGTCGCGTAACTTTATGTTTCATAGAAATTTAGATATATCAATTTAAATATGACCAATCCTGAAAAAAGAAAAATAGATGGGATAAAGGTATTTAAACCTTGGAAGAGAGAATTGGTAACCACAGGTAACCAAAGAAGCGGTAACCACGATACTATTCATAAAAAAGTATTGCAAGTTTCCCTCGCTTTATGCAGTTACAGTTGTGACATCATACCCTTCTGGGCTGTCAATTGTTAAGAAGGGAGATTTAAATTCAGACAATCAAAAATAAGCTTCATTTTATGAAAGACTGCGAGGGTTAGAAATCCTTCCCCACGACAATAAATTTAACCCATTTAACTCGGCTCCAAGTGATCTCATCGTCCATTCTGCAGAACATTGAAATTTCCCTTTTGCAGATAATATCACTATAAATAGAGTCCCGTGGATTCCGATGGCTCTTTTTTTCAAGTAAAAGCCCACCTTCTACCAAATTTGTGAAAACTCACAGCCGAATGTTCTATCCAAACTTTTCGGAAACTCCACTTGAAGTCAACACATGGCTCCAATTTCACGAGAGAACTCACAGATCCGAGAGCAAATTGTGTTCAAAATCCGTCGAATTCATCTGCTAATGCACTTTATATAGCTACTATACAACCACAGTTACCTAATAAACATATCATTGCACAAATGATACTGACAACGAAATTTCCGCAGATCATACGTATTTTGCGAAACTTAAAGAGATGACAGAATCTCATTTATCATTCACGCAAAAATGTTAAAATTCAGGATACCACGATCGCATTCAAAATCTCAAACTCGTCCTCCAGAGTACCCTTATAAAATATTATCTAGGTACTGTCACACAGTTAGTACGGTATTTTTTTTTCAGACGATCCTTCCATTAACGCGGGGAAAATTTCTATTAGCGCGCAAAAGACGGAATGGGTGATTACATTTTGCCAGCCAAATGGAGCCGAGTTGTTATGAAAATAAAGTAAAAATCCGACAAGAAATGTGACCAATGGCAAGACAATCTGACAAAAGTGTTTATTATGCAGAATTGAACTTAAAATCAAAATATTTCCTGATTGTCATGAAAATAAAATAAAAATTCGAGAAGAAATGTGACCAATGACGAGACAATCTGACAAAAGTGTTTATTACGCAGGATTGAACTTAAAATATAAATGTTTCTTGATTGTCACATATAAAATTAGCTCACACGTTAATGTTAATGGAAATTCGTGTTACTTATAGATAAATTTTATTTTCAAAGTTTAAAATCAAGCTTTCAATATGAACTTTCTAACAATAACATATATCAAAAGCAATATCGTAGTATATTATTATATTATTTATTTTAGTATATTGGGATTTTAAGAAAGTTGGCTGCTGATCTATTGTAGTTTTTCTCATTGAATATATGTTTCAATTAGTGCGGTAATATCGTGTAATCAAAAACCGCACTAATCGAGGGAAACCTGTATTTATTTTGATTTTTTTTTAACTTTCCAAGATAGCTGAAAAGTGTTTAGGAATTTGGTTTCTCTGTCCGTCTGTCCATGCTCTAATTCGCGTAAATATACTCGGATTGTCCTGTAATTGATATACTTTATTGAGGTTTACCATGTCACGTTCGATGTTAAATATGAAATGTGTATCATTTATAGTTCGTTTACAGGGTCATTCAAAAGAATTCCGTTACATTGTGGTATATGGGGGAAAATCGTTTGCAAAGCATTTTAATAATCTCATACTCTTTAAAACATATTGAAACCGATGTATTGACTGCACTATACGATGCTTACTATAGAATGAAGTATGTGTAGCACTTATAATACATTTACAGGGACACTAAAAAATTGCGTTACATGGTCCAAGAGGGAAAATTTATTTGCGATTATTTTAATGATGTTACACTATAACAAACGTAATGAAATTGATACGAATTTCTAAGGTGGACTAAAGCAGACTTTCTGTAGATGTGGAGTGCAAAGCATATTTACAGAGTCACACAAAAAAATTCTGTTAGACAACGGTCAACGGGAAAAAGCTGTTTGCAACTTATTTTAATTATGTTACACTTTTTCAAATATAATAAAATTTATATACGTTACTGCGGTTTACTACAAGATGTTTGCTGTAAAATATGATGTGATCGTTTATTTACAGCCATACAGCCATCCATTTATTCTTAGAAGTAATAAAATATTCTTAGAAGTAAAATAAAAGTAACTATATTGTGTTTTTATCTATGCATAAAAGTTTCTTTTTTTTGTGTAAAATTTTCCAAAATATATCTTTCTACAACGTAAAAACATTGAGAAATATACATTTTAAAAATTATTTAACTTCGTAAAATTAACTGTGCTTTAAAACCACTATAGTCCAGTAGAAATAGCGTAAAAAAGGGCCTTGCCTTGCAAAAATTCGGGTAGTTCTGATTTTTGAATATGTTGTAAAGGTTGACCCTCTAATAAATAAACCAAGTTTTCGACCTTCTAGACCTTGTGCGTTTTTCACAATATTGAAAAAACCAATATTTTTCGGCACTTTTTTCGATTTTTTTTAAATAACTCAATTTCAGTGCATTTTACAGAAAAAGCACTTTCACCATTTTGTAGAGCATAAAATTCTCTACAACATGCAGTATTCATGTCTGTAAATTGTCCAAATAGTGGGTAAGATACAGAGCCGGGAAAATAGGGTAAAATTTGCAAAAAGTGCAAAAATCCACAAATGACGTTAGTTTATGTTTAATAACCTACTTTTAGTGCGTTTTAGAGACAAAAGTGCCAATATAAAGTTTGTAAAGCAGGAAGTAGTCTATAAGTTTCATTTATTAGATCATTAAATATCTATAATAGACATTAAAAATCAAAATAATACAATTTAGTGTTAAAACAAAAAAATACCGCCTGACAAGTCATTAATTTAAAAGCGAGCTTTTATTTTTGATATCGATTAAACGATGCAATTACTTAATTATAGTATGTACAATAATAGGTAACTGTTGAATAGTTGAGGTGGAGGGGGGGGGGGCGAAGTTAACCAAAAAACCTAGTCGGTAGACATAGGTGCAGGGCCAAGAATTCAAAGTCGAAAGTAAAATTAATAGCTGGGAATAATGTAAGAAAATACTTGAAAGATAAATAAGTTATAATTTAGAAATTTTAAAAAGGAAAAGGAATATCTAAGGCCGAAACTAAGGGAGGTGGGAGCAAAAGGAGCATGTGGCCCGGGTGCTAGAATGGAAGGAGAAGAGGGCGCACAATGAAGATTTGGTTTGTATTCATTTGTCCCACATATTTTTGTTAGTCAAAGTTTACATTGATGGTAAATGTATCTCAGTTTGAGAATGTTAGTCCCAAAAAAGAATAACAACAATTATACCTGATAAGATGGAAACCTGTATAAAGGAGAATTGTTTTCCGGTGTTTTGAATTCAGTTTTAAATTTTAAAATAAAGAAAATATTAGAAACTTATCCTGAACATAATCAAAAAGTATAAAAAGTGCAGAAAGTGCTCGTCGCTTGAAGATTCATACTTCTGCTGAGGTTAAGTTCAATGAGACTATGTTTCCACAGATGCCACAAGAAAAATTGTTGGGGAATAAAATAAAGAAATTTTCATTTATATGCTTCGAAATGAATTTGAAAAAGCACAAATGATCACTACGCAGGCTACTGAAGATGCAGATGTGCTAATAGTGAACACAGCTATTTCCTAAGCCCGTGATTACGATGCTGTCATTGTCAATGGTGAAGACATGGACCTTCTTGTTCTTGTGGCTTCTCTAGCTGCAGACAATGTTTATTTCCGAAGGGCCAGGAGAGGGAAATTGCCTGATGATCTCTATTCCAAAGAGTGTTTGAAATTTAAGGAAGTAGCACAAAATATTCTTTTTCTTCATGCAGTAAATGGTTGTGACACCACTTCTGTGCTCTACAGCCATGGGAAAATGAAATATTGCAGAATTCTTCAGAACCCATCCCTGAACCAAAAAGTTCAAATCTTTAAGGACTCAAATGCAGAGAGGCACAAACTTGTTGAAGCCACAGAAGGTGTACTTCTTGTCCTGTATGGAGGTGATCCCAACCAAAACTTGAATGTATTGCAGTATGTCAACTTCGCTAGAGCAGCTAACAATATTAAATTAAATTTAGCTAGACTACCACCTACTCGTGATGCTGCTGAATATCATGCATTCAGACATGGCTGGGAAACGAAAAGGATCCTCTCGAATGCGGCTGGAAGTGGGGTGGTCATGGGCTCAATCCAGTCCCCATGATGAATGGACCAGCTCTTCAAACTCTACTCAATTTCATATCTTGCCAATGCAAAAAAAAAAAAAAGTAGTACGAATTGCAGTTCTAGAAAGGCAGGCTTGAAGTGCTCAGTTATCTGTGTGAAGTGCCACAACCAACTATGTGGCAAGGCTCCAGATATTATACTGGACCTTGAGGACTTTGATGACCTAAAACAAACAATCGAGTCAAGTACAGAGAATGTACGATCAAGTATCTGAGACGATAGTATCATTACCAGGGCCAAGCAGCAGAAAAAGGAAACATATATGACAAAGCGACTATATAATACTTACTATGTATTTGTTGATTAATTTATTGTGCATTCTATAATTAATTAACCACATCGTGTTTTCAATATCAAAAATAAAAGCTCGTTTTTAGAATTTTCAACCTAGTTGAAAAGTGCTTATGACTTCGGTTTGTCTGGCCGTCTGCCGTCTGGCCGTATGGCCATCTGCCGTCTGCCGTCTGTCCGTGCTCTAACTCCCGTAAATATGCTCGGATTGTTCTGCAATTTTTATATGTTATTGTCGTTATCTATAGCATGTTCCCTATTTCAACGGAAGTGTGTTGCACTTATAGTTTTTTTACAGGGGCACTCAAAATAATTCCGTTACATTGCGGTCTATGGGAAAAAATCATTTGCGGTTTATTTAAATAATGTTTCCCTATTTTAAACGCATTGAAATTTATATATATCACTAAGGTGCATTAGAAAAAGCTTAATATGGAATAGGGTGTGCATAGCACTTATAGTTACTTTACAGCGACAGTCAAAAGAATTCCGTTACATTACGTCTATGGAGAAAAATCGTCTGCGGTTTATTTAAATAATGTTTCACTATTTTAAACGCATTGAAATTTATTTATATTACTAAGGTGCATTACAAGAGGCTTACTACAGAATAGTGTGTGTATAGCAGTCATCGTTCATTTACAGGGACACACAAAAGAATTCTCTACTGTTTGTTAACAATAATTCCTGGAAGTGCGTTTTAAGTTACTGAACGCGATTTTAATTTTAACTCGCTTTTTGTCTATTACGTGGTGTGCATACATTCTGTAGATCCTATACAGGGCAGCACAAAAGTTCGCAAACACATTTCCGTTTATTGACAGAAACTCCAGAAGGAGAATTTTAAACTGTGCTACGCGTTTCAATAACTAAACTAAAATTTAGCATCCTATATAGTATATATACAAATCTATAGATCATATACAGGGCTGAATAAAAGTATCCGGATATTTTTCCGAATATTGTATCTGTTGGAAATTCCTGAAATTATGTTTTTAAATATGTTATGCGTTTTCCAAATTGTTTACTTAGATGTTGTCTTTTAGCTTATTAAACGGTATGTTTTGTAAAATTATTTTGGAAACGTTGGAAAGTGCTACATAATCTATGCTTGACGCATGATTTTTCGTTCTTGTTTAAATTAATAACTTGTCAGGCGGTATTTTCCTGTTTTCACCCAAAATCTTTTTGCTGCGATTTTTAAGGTCTGTTACCAATATTTAATTATCTAATAAATGAAACTATAGACTATCCCATGCTCTAAAAAGTTGATTATGACAGTTTTGTTTCTAAAATGCACTAAAAGTGGGTTATTAACAAAAAATAACGTCATTTGTGGATTTTTGCATTTTTTCCAAATTTAACCCTATTTTCCCAGGTTGTACAATTTACAAACATACTGCATGTTGTAGAGAATTTTATCTTCTACAAAATGGTAAAAATGCTTTTTCTGTAAAATTCACTGAAATTGAGTTATTTAAGAAAAATCGATTCCATTCTAGCGCCCGGGCCACATGCTCCTTTCCCAGCTATTAATTTTACTTTCGACTTTGAATTCTTGGCCCTGCACCTATGCCTACCGACTATGTCTTTTTGGTTAACTTCGCCCCCCCCTCAACTATTCAACAGTTACCTATTATTGTACATACTATAATTAATTAATTGCATCGTTTAATCGATATCAAAAATAAAAGCTCGCTTTTAAATTAATGACTTGTCAGGCGGTATTTTTTTGTTTTAACCATAAATTGTTTTATTCTGGTTTTTAGAGTCTATTATAGATATTTAATGATCTAATAAATGAAACTTATAGACTACTTCATGCTTTACAAACTTTATATTGACACTTTTGTCTCTAAAACGCACTAAAAGTATGTTATTAAGCATAAACTAACGTCATTTGTGGATTTTTGCGCTTTTTGCAAATTTTACCCTATTTTCCCGGCTCCGTATCTTACCCACTATTTGGACAATTTACAAACATGAATACTGCATGTTGTAGAGAATTTTAGGCTCTACAAAGTGGTGAAAGTGTAAAACTTTTTCTGTAAAATGCACTGAAATTGAGTTATTTAAGAAAAATCGAAAAAAGTGCCGAAAAATATTGGTTTTTTCAATATTGTGAAAAACGCACAAGGTCTAGAAGGTCGAAAACTTGGTTTTTTTTTATTAGAGGGTCAACCTTCACAACATATCCAAAAATCAGAACTACCCGAATTTTTGTAAGGTAAAATACTATTTCTACTGGACTACTAGTAAAGTGTTATTAATGGAATATGAACTATCTTGTTATTAAAAAACGCACTGAATAAATGTTACATAAAATTTTCTTCAATGGAACTGTAAAGTTCCATTGGGGCACATAAGGTTAACAGGATGCGTACAGTTATTTTTTAATAACAATTTCTGACTTTATTTAATCGCAATTTTTTTTTTCAAAACCTATGATTAAATGAAGCGGCTACAAATTCTCCGATTTAAATATTATATAAAATTTATTTACTCAGAAATGGTGGTGCCAGATTACTTGAAAATTATAAGGACTGTACGCACGTTGGGTAGACGAAGTACTGAAGAACTTCTGAACCTGAACCACAATGTAGCAGTGCATAGATTTGTTGAAAGATTAAACATAGACTAAAACCATTTCAATAAATCCTAGTAAAGAAATGCTGTATAGACATCGAATTTTGCGGTGTTTTTTAAATATTTCATTGTGTTTTTGAAAACTTAACAATATAAAGATATTTTTATCTTAGGAGTACCCGAATTGAATCTCCATACTTGCGTATATTTAAAAGACTTTTTGGTCAACTTCCCGAAGAATTTGATTGGCGAAACGTGAGTGGTGTTAACTATGTATCACCTGTTCGAAACCAGGGTAAGTTATTCTTCTTATATTAATTATATTTAGATTAAAATGTAGATAAAAATAGTTAAGTGATACAAACAGAACACAAAAAGGCTTATAAAAACCTTTTAATATAAAGATCGACATACATATGTTTCAACTCTCAAACGGCGCCATTATCAAGATATACAACGATAAACAAACTATCTTCGCTAATTTTTGAAAATAAACTTAAAAAACATAAATCGCGAGATTATATATATGTAAAAAAGCACGTGCTTAAAAATAGTGAACTGTAAACGTGAAAATATATATCCTTATTGCCTTTTTAAAACTGAAAAATATCTCGTGCCAAATTTTAGGTAATTCAAATGAGAAGCAATTCATTGCAAAGGTTATCGTTAAGCATAGAGATTTCTATTGATTCACGGTTAATAGATGGGAAATAAACTCTGCATGGATAAATTATTTTACTATTTTTAAAATCAATTTTTAAAGTCTCGGTTTTATGTAATCTTGCCAATGCTGTAGTACTTCTGTCATATTTGATATCTGCCATTTGCTCTTTTAATCTTGTTTTAAGCTTACTTAGTTGCCATTCCTATATAATATTGTAATGTTCCCTCTGCTCTGGTGAACGGTGGTGATCTTATTGTATAATTACGTACATTTAGACATTATGTTTTGTATGTATTGCTTCCCCTCCCACCCCCCCCTCCCCCCACACATGTTATATCGGCTTCGCATAAAAATATTTACAATTTAAATGTAGTTCAAAGGATTTTTTTTTCTTTTTACGTCCATTTATGTAAAAGGGTTCCCCCTATCCCACAATTTCTAAATAATTTTTTAGGGGAAAATTAAATTAAAAAATAGTCTGGAAGTATATGACAACTCCCGTTAGAAACTGCAAAACATATGAATTATGGCATAAACGTGTGAGACATATGAGAATCGCTAAAGAAATCGTGGAAATAGAAAGAAAATTTTCATTAGTAAATTTCACTCCATTATACTTCGATATGGAAGTGCCAGAGTAGTTCAGTATGTTATTTGCTTTAAATGTGAAATTGATAGGATTTTCGAAATACCCACAATGTATATTGGTGTACGAGCATGCATGCCATGGATATTTAACATAGCAATGTTAATATTATGTGGTAAGGAAAATAGTAAATATGAAATTGATAGAGGATTTTCGAAATACCCAACAATGTGTATTGGTGTACGAGCATGCATGCCATGAATATTTAACATTAGCAATGTTAATATTATGTAGTAAGGAAAATAATAAATATGAAATTGATAGGATTTTCGAAATACCCACAATGTGTATTGGTGTACGAGCATGCACGCCATGGATATTTAACATAGCAATGTTAATATTATGTGGTAAGGAAAATAGTAAATATGAAATTGATAGAGGATTTTCGAAATACCCAACAATGTGTATTGGTGTACGAGCATGCATGCCATGAATATTTAACATTAGCAATGTTAATATTATGTAGTAAGGAAAATAATAAATATGAAATTGATAGGATTTTCGAAATACCCACAATGTGTATTGGTGTACGAGCATGCACGCCATGGATATTTAACATAGCAATGTTAATATTATGTGGTAAGGAAAATAGTAAATATGAAATTGATAGAGGATTTTCGAAATACCCAACAATGTGTATTGGTGTACGAGCATGCATGCCATGAATATTTAACATTAGCAATGTTAATATTATGTAGTAAGGAAAATAATAAATATGAAATTGATAGGATTTTCGAAATACCCACAATGTGTATTGGTGTACGAGCATGCACGCCATGGATATTTAACATAGCAATGTTAATATTATGTGGTAAGGAAAATAGTAAATATGAAATTGATAGAGGATTTTCGAAATACCCAACAATGTGTATTGGTGTACGAGCATGCATGCCATGAATATTTAACATTAGCAATGTTAATATTATGTAGTAAGGAAAATAATAAATATGAAATTGATAGGATTTTCGAAATACCCACAATGTGTATTGGTGTACGAGCATGCACGCCATGGATATTTAACATAGCAATGTTAATATTATGTGGTAAGGAAAATAGTAAATATGAAATTGATAGAGGATTTTCGAAATACCCAACAATGTGTATTGGTGTACGAGCATGCATGCCATGAATATTTAACATTAGCAATGTTAATATTATGTAGTAAGGAAAATAATAAATATGAAATTGATAGGATTTTCGAAATACCCACAATGTGTATTGGTGTACGAGCATTTATCAATGTTATTATTATGTGGTAAGGAAAATAGATTGTGTGCGAGGATCGCACTTTAAAAATGTTGTCAATATGCCAAAAATCAGCTGCAATTCTTTCAGTTATTCTCGACAAATTCTTGATAAATCATGCAAAATCCGTTGAATGGATTAATTCATGACATTTTTTACTTTACATAAAGCTTATCTTAAGCCTATGGGAGCACTCTTTTCTAATTTCTCGCTTACATTTCAATACTTTTAAATACTTTTAAATACTTTTTTTTTCTTTTGGAAGTCTTAATTTTTCAGTGCATATTCGACCTTACTGCGCATTCCTCAATATTTTTTGAACGGTGATTAAGAAGGAAACAGAATTAAGAAGAATCAAGAGGGCTGGGGAAAGGGATGGTCGACTTCTAAATGCCCCCCCCCCTTTGTTTTTTTTTAGATTTTGGCTGCAGTTTTTTTTTATAAAAGTACTTTCACTTTAGAAGCCGATTCCAAAATAGAAAGTGACCTCATAATAATAATTTTAAAAAATCTGTAACCAAAGTCGAAAAAGTAAAAAAGAGCCCCCAGTTAGAGATAGACCTCAGCTATGCAGTGCAAAAACAAATCATTTATAAATATTGAAATGCAAACTAGGAATTTGAAAAGAACGCTACCATAGGTTTAACATTAGCTTAGGAGTATCGTCGCTTGACTAGTGTAGGCGCTTAACTCTTAGATAAAAACACTATAAAATAAAAATTGCACGAAGCCTTTCGAAAGAATGTTTTTCTTCGTCCGGCGCAAAGAATACGTGCTATTACTTTAAAGGCAGAAGCATGACTGAAAGGAAATGGGAAGGAAAAAGGGGCATGTTAAAGAACAACCGATAGAAAACAAGTTAAGGAAATAGCCAATAGGAAAGCAGAAGGCATCAGCCAATCAGAGAAGAGAATTATCTAACCAAATAGATACAGAACAGAACATTATGAAGAAAATTGAATAAAAACAGTCAGAAAAATAAAAAAGAAATGACAAGGAAATATAATATATACAATAAACAAACAACAACAACAAGAAAAAAAATAACATAAAATAAATTTGAAAATTTAAAACAAATTAGATAAAATTATAATAATAATTTTAAAAATGCAAAATGAATGACAGTAAAATAGAGATTAAAAATTGATAAAATTAAATACCAAAAATTAAAATATTAAAAAATAAAATAAAATAAACTAGATGGTTGAGCTGAACAATTTTTTCCAAGCCTTAGAGAGCATGTGGGAATCAGATTATTCGTTAACTATAACATCACGATTAAGACAAATAGCTAAATTTTCAAGAAAGTCTAATTCTGAAGGGCTATTGGTATTAAACATAATTTTAGCATTTGGAAATTAAAACTATGGCGGGAATCCCAAGAATGCTTGGCAATAGAAAATTTAGAAATTTCTTCATTAGAGACATAACGGGAGTGTTCTTTTAAGTGTGTTTCTAGATTTCTTTTAGTTTGACCAATATAAGATAAATGACAACCATTGCGAGGGACATTATAGATTCCCCATTTGCGAAGACGAGGAACGGGAGATTTAGTAGTTTTTTAAGAAGTTTTTATGCTTTTATTGCTATTACACCAGTTTTTCAATACTTTAATGTCTTAGATGAATACTATATATATTTTACTTACCCATCATATGTAGTGTAGGGTAAGTCTTGTAATCGTTTTGAAAATCGAAAAAAAAAAATTGACGGATTTACACGTTTCAGACACTGGAGATTCCGAAAAACATATTTTTAGAAAAAAAATTTGCCTTCCGTGTGTCTGTCTGAGTGTCTGTAAACGCTCTATCTCACGAAAAAATCGAGATAGAGACTTGAAATTTGGTGTGTACTTAGTATGTGATAATGGGAAGAAGCTTATTGAATTTTAGTAACCTCGATTATTCGGAACTATTTTTTTCGGACTCTCGAAATATTCGTTCTGATAAAAGGTATATAAAAATTTTCAAAATTGTTTATTTTAAGGAGTGAATATGAAAGACAATAAAAAAACAAAAATTTTGCATAAAGAATGAAGTCGATCAGATAATGAATTACCGAGATATTTGTAATCCTATTTTCCCCACTCTTCGATTTTTCCTGACACTGTATTTCATTCAAATTTCAATTCAAAGATACATTTTAATTGGAAATAAGACGCTTAATCCGACGCAGTAAACTGTTAGTTAATATGATTGTCGATTTTGGAGTAATAAAGCATTTAAAGTTTAGGACGTCATCAAGCGACGATTTTATTCGAATTGCAAGGCATTTTTATAAATAGTTTACGCATGTTTTATTTTCATATTTTATATTATGCATATCCATGAGGGGTAAGTATTACGGTAGCCCCCAACGACTAGTTTTTCAACGAAATAGGACTTTATTTTCTAAGGGAAGTAATCCAAATATACGCAATCGTCAGGCCCGGACTGGCTCCTTTGGGGGCCCTCGGCTAGAGACTGAAAAGGGGCGCCTTACCGGAGAATTTAGAAGACATAGAATATTTAATTTTTGAAAATTAGGCTTACATGCTTAAAAACTACATTTAGCTATTTTGTCACTTGGAAAGTAGTTGAGTAAAAAAGTAACCTTTTTCTGATATAGTTTACTTGATTTTATAATAAATATTTATATTATTTTATATACTGTATCTAAACTAGTCCCATGCTATAAAAAGTAAGTATACTAATTAATTAAGAGTGGTTTATTACTTAAAAATAAGAGTGAGAAATATTTTCAGTTTAGACAACCAAATCACAGTGTTGAAGCTATAATAATCTAAATCCGACCGTAATACCTAAGTAAATATTAAAAAAGAACACAACAGTAATAAAAAAACTAAGTATATTGAAAAAAACAATGTCCTTTTTAATTTTTATTTAATTGTCACAAATTGTAAAATAGATTTTATAACAAAAAGAAAAATGGCTCTATAATACCTTGGTACAGATACAGCGAACTAGAAGGTGATGTGATATTGAATGGCTGTTTACTAACCAAACAGCTTTTTAGCCAGTTCTTCACTGGTCCTGGTAACTTCATCTAAATTAACATCTTTATTCAACTTAGAAAATAAGTCTCTTTCTGCATTCACGAAAAGAGGATTAGACATGAGGTCTTTGCTTAAAGTAGATCTAAGTCGATTCCTAACTATTTTAAGTTTAGAAAACACTCTTATTGACAGGTGACTTATGTACAAGGTGTGGTTAGAACAAATTTGTAAGCTACATACAGGTTGGTAACCATTCCAGATTCTGAGAGTTCAAAAACAATAGAAAGGGGGCATAACATTGTTTCTTGTCAAAGCAGTAAACAAGCAGATTTTCGTCTTCTTCAAATTCAGATTCCACATCGTCATATTCACAGATTTCTTCAGCTCCATTCAGATTGTCTTGTTTTCTTTCAACGATAGTTCTGTTAATAACTGACTTCTTTCAACTTTACGAAGTTTAGAAAAGGACTTCCGCAGGAAAACTATCAAGCATCATTACAATTTCATTACATTTATTTCGATCTAACCAGGAACAATCTTCTAAAATTTCTTTGTTTGGGCTAAATCTTTCTTTGATACTTGTACTAGCACAATCTAAAACACTGAAAAAAAAACAATTTATAGTTTCGAACAGTTGACATTCCAAGAACTTCGTCTATTGCTTTTTTCACCAGGAATTACTTTTTTCTTTGAAGTTCTTTTTTTTTTCTTGAAATCTAATTCTACTTCTATATCAATGCTGTTATCTTCTAATTTTCTATTAACTGTACTTGCGTAGTATTTCGTTTTTGAATACAGAACCTGATAGTGTTAATCAATCCTTTTATCCCTTACTTGCTGAAGCAACCTCTCTACCAAACTCCAGACTGCAGAATAGTGAATAGGTTTACTTTGTAAATATTTTGAAATATGAGATGTAACAAAAAATTTAATTTAGTAAAACAATAGATATAAATAGGATTACAAATAAATTTTACCTACAAAGTTTCTAGTATGATAAAATAAAAAAATTTATTTGCACAATAGACATAAATAGGATTACAAATTTAATTTACCTACAAAGTTTCTAGTATGTTAAAATACCAAATTTTATTTGCATTGATATCTATATAAATAAAAATGTAAATGTTTGTTTGTTCAAACTCTTAAATCTCCGAAAGTATGTCACCGATTGCTTTGAAATTTTGACACAACGTTGCATTCGAATACGCGCGTGTTTTTATATACCTCCGGGTGGGCATTTTTTAAAAACATTTCCGATACCCATCATGTGGTATAACATTAGAAAGCCCTTTGACCACACTTTCATATTACGCATCTCCCGTCCCCCCATTTTGCCCCAGGGAGCACTTATCTGAAATATTTCGTTAGTATTTTTTATTTATTTTTATTTTTTTATTTGATTTTTAGTTCGTGTTTTTTCTTTTTTTAATGTTTTGCAATTTTATATTGCGTCATGAACAAAATTACAACATGGGGGATCTTATGTCGTACGTGCAGTGCAATAAAATATTCTTAAGCTAACGCTTGAGCAAAAAGACATTTACGATCAAATAATGCAAACTGTCAATAACGGGGTTGGAGAAATCTTCTACTTAGATCCGTCAGGAGAAACTGGTAAAATGTTCCTAATTATATTGGTACCGGTAGCAATTTGATCCCAAAATGACATAGCCTTAGCTCTTCACTGTAAAAAAATATTGTAAATTCACGTGCATTCTCCGTGAATTGTTGCCATAAATTTACGGAAAATGCCCTTTTTTCAAGATAAACGGTCAATTTCCGCACATTTAATGTTTGTACGGGCAAAAACCGTTGATGTGTGAACAAAGGTCGTTTATCTAGGGACAAAACCCGTTTTCTTACGGGCATTGTCTGGAATCTCTGCTGCAGTAATTTTACTGCAGCAATTTTTTACAGTGTTGCGTCGTCCAGAATAGCTGCTAGACCGGGAGGCGGCAGCACAGACAATCACCTCATCGAGTTCACGGCTGAAATTCCAGAATTAGTTAAAACTTGATTCGCATATTAAAACGCAATCGGTCTGCCAAGTCATATCTTGGTGGAAAACAGCCGAAAACCCGATTTTAGCGGTTGGCTCATAGGTTTACCATTGTGTGTTCCTGCTCCCAGTCCTCCATGTTTTCATACCTTTGGGTGCAGGAAAACACAATGGTAAACCTACGAGTGCACTAAAATCGGGTTTTAAGGTATTTTCCACCAAGATATGACTTGGCAGACTGATTGCGTTTTAATATACGAATCGAGTTTTAACTAATTCTGAAATTTCAGCCGTGAACTCGATGAGGTGATAGTCTGTGCTGCCGCCTCCCGGTCTATGCGGCATTGCTACCAAGTGGAAAAACTGCTCATACCGCTTTGAAATTGCCATTGAACATGTAATTTATTGAAACTCCCATGTGCAACATTTCCAAAGCATCCAGCATGGGAAAAATATTGCAGAAATGCAAACTTATTATTTGGGATGAATGCACAATGGCGCACAAAAAATCGCTCGAGTCTCTTGATCGATCATTGCAAGATTTTCGTGGAAACTTCAGACCATTTGGGAACGCATTAATATTGCTTGCAGGAAACTTCAGGCAAACATTACCTGTAATTCCTCGATTGACACCAGTGGACGAAATAAATGCTTGCCTGAAATATTCTACTTTGTGGCGACACGTAAAAACGTTAAAATTAACTACAATATGCGT
The DNA here is from genome assembly GCA_963931845.1 of Maratus michaelseni. Classification (NCBI taxonomy): domain Eukaryota; kingdom Metazoa; phylum Arthropoda; class Arachnida; order Araneae; family Salticidae; genus Maratus; species Maratus michaelseni. Next base: position 66,149,849 of record OZ007588.1, read on the forward strand.
GTCCAGCTGCAAAACGATCGATCAGCTGAGATATTCTCACATCATTTGCTGGAAATTGGGGACGGAAAGATGCCGGTTGATCTGACCTCACGACGAATTTCATTGCCTCATAACTCTGCAATTTAGTGACGTCAAAAGAAGAATTGGTTGATGATGTATTTCCCAATATTCAAACCAATTATAAGAATCACGACTGGCTAAGTGAACGAGCTATTCTTGCGGCCAAAAACAAAGACGTCTACGAACTTTACAATATTATTCAGTCTAACATTCAAACGAGGCAGTCACATACAAGTCGTCGACATTGTTGTGGAGGTAGATGAACCGGTTAATTATTTAACAATTTTTTAATTCACTCTATCTGCTAGATATGCCACCGCACGTAACTGCAACTGAATATCGGCGTGCCAATTATCATGTTGCGAAATATGAACCAGCCAAAGATTTGCAACGACTTTCGGCTTGCAGTAAAAAAATTAATGAGCAACGTCGTAAGAAGCAACAATCTTGGCACAACCTTCCAAAGAGAAGATGTCTTCATTCCGCGCATTCCTATGATTCCAATGGATGTGCCATTTCAATTTAAGAGATTGCAATTCCCAATTCAATTGACGTTTGCAATCACCATCAACAAAACTCAAGACCCATCTTTAGAATTGTACGGTTTAGATCTAGACACGGATTGCTTCTCACGTGGACAATTATATGCATGTTCTAGAACCGGCAAGTCAGACAATCTCTATATCTGCACAGACAATGGAGCAACAAAAATGTTGTATACCCACAAGCATTGTAAAATTAAACATATTAGAAACGTGCGCTTTCTCTTTTCCATTTAACCAAACTGAGCCACAGCAACGCGTGGCTGGGTACAGCTAGTAATTATTGTATGAAGTGCACGGCATTATATATTCCTTATATTCTAATTTAATTTTATAAGAAATACTAATTTTATTTGCATTGTCTTCAAAGTTCGTAACATGCATAACAAAGTACAATTTCAAAAGAAAACTTCTTTGTTTTTATTGATTACCGATAGGTGGCGCCAAAGTAACATTCAGAAACGAAGCGTCATTGATGTATGGAAGGTCAAAATTCGCTGTCAGTCACGGTATTTGGACTTTTATTATAATGATTTTAGGGGAAAAAACAAAACAGACAAGAAACAGAAACGCGGGCTTGGCGACTCAAAATACCGAGTTTGTGGAAGGTTCTTATGAGCTAATAAACTAATTCGACTTTCTTTATTTCTATTTATTGTCACTCAAAGGCTGACTTTGCGACTGAGAAGTGGAACGATCACGTAACCAAGAAAGTTAGTGCGGTTTTCATCAGACATAAAAAAGACCCACAAAAGTCTTAAATGCTTATTTTATTCTTCGAAAAAATCACCATTGGCTTCAATTACATGTTCCCAACCAGAAACAAGCTTATAAATGCCCTTTTTGAAACAACTTTTGTTCCAGAAACCAAAAATTGTGTTACAGCATTCGTGACATCGTCTCGATTTCGGAACTGCTGTTCCTGAAGGTGGTTATCCATGACCATAAACAAGCAATAGTCCGATGGGACGACGTCCGGGGAGTAAAGTGTATGAGGCAAAACTTCCCAGCCCGGTGTCGCTTTCGCCGAAAGATGTCTGACGTTATCGTGGAGGAGGACAACACCTCTTTTGTTGACCAACTCTGGCTGCTTTTGGAGCAAAGCAGCTGAAACCCTTTGCAACTGTGACGAGTAGACGTCGGTTATGATGGTGCTCTGCTTTCTAAGAATTCATAGTGAACTATACCAATGCTGGTCCACCAAACACACAGCATTATCTTTTTTGATCAATATCCGGTTTGGCGGCCAATGAGACGGAACCAGAAGTCAGGCAATAATGTTTTCTCGTCTGATGACCCATTTTCCTTCACATGTCAATATTTGTTTTACGAACGAAGCTTTACTGTGGCGGAACAGCAATGACAATCATATGTTCAACAGCTGGAACTTGTTTCCCTCGAACAGAACATGAGGAACTCACTTGCTGAGTCTCCACGTCATCCCAAGGTTATGCAGATGCGATCGGATGGTTTTGTCAGATACTACAAACCTGTGTGCAAGCTCCTGGGCCGACCAACAAGGGGCATGTCTTTAACGATCCCGTCCCACTTTTGAGCGATCCGTTCATTCACCGAAGTCCCTTCAAACGCGGAGCATAATTTTCTAGCAGCCTCTGCAACTTTGTTTCCTAAGTTGAACTCGTACAGAAAAATAGGCTTCAAAACCCTTTTGTCAACGACATGTTCTTTCAAAGATTGCACTTCCTACAAAACTGATAGCGAAACGTGCGATGCGCTGAGCTATTCTCAACTGAATCAAGTCTGAATGGAATGTACAGATATGACCTCATCAAAATCCGTTCGACCACACCTACGCGACAAATGTGACTGTTCTCAAAAACCGGACGAACTTTCTTGGTTACCTGGTATTTAACCAAGCATTTAAACTTTTGGAACTTTTTTCTACGTCTAAAGATTTTCTCTTCTTTTCTTTCCTTTTCGTAGCACCACTTTGGTACACACGTTTCATGTTGGCACAACTGTGACTAACTACAACCATACTACAAGAGTGAGCGTCGCGATGCACTCTGAATCTGAGCCTATGAGAACTGCACAGAGCGCGATAAGTCAGCCGTCTGGCCAGCGACACGACACGGCGCCACTACGCGCAGGCTGTTATAAACAAAAACCAACTGGCAACTGCTTAAAATTAATTGTAAATGCTTAAGATTACTGTCAAATTTCTCTTATGTAACTAATTATAAAGTAGTGTATCCATATTTGGGGGCCCCTTCGGCTGGGGGCCCTCGGCAATCGCCGACCAGCCGACCTGGCCAGTCCGGGCCTGGCAATCGTTTATATTTAGTCAATTATACATTTATCCTTATATGAATTATTTATTTTATTCGAAGTTATAGGCGTAATTATTAACTTAATGATAACTTTACTAAATGATTTATTTTCTTCTTTTTTTCAGGACACTGTGGAAGCTGTTTCGCATTTGCTTCTATGGCTATGTTGGAATCCCGATTGAGAATTGCAACCAACAATACAGTTCAAGTGACTTTTTCACCACAAGACATCGTCAGCTGTTCTGAATATTCTCAAGGTCGTGAACCAATTATTTTTTATTCTTTCTAAACCAATTCCTTGTAGGAGTTAACATAGAAATATCTTTACTGAATACATACGTGCGGAATCTTATATATTAAAGCGATAAACAAATATCCTCATTTTTCACTGTAAATTCGACCTTACTGCGCGTGCCTCAACTTTTTTTGAACGGTGAATAAAGAAGGAGATAGAATTAAGAAGAATCAAGAGCGCTGGGGAACAAACAGCTTGCCTATTGGCCTGCACTGCTCGCAACCCGACCGCTAGGAAATACTCTTTCTTAAGTATATGCTTATTTGCCCTTCCCGGAGCGAGCATCCATTCTTCCACCTGCTTTGTTTGAGAGCTGGCTGAACCAAAGGGAATGGGGGAATGTGAGAGGGAAGGGGGGGATTGAAAAGGGTGGGAGTCACTTTCAGTTTTTTAAGGCAGGAATGGCAAGGAAAGTCCTCCCTTCTATAGAATTTGAAAAAGAATCGTTTTCCCGGGAAGAAAACATATTTATTTTACAACCAGATAACAATATTTCTGACGTTAGTTTTACACGGGCTGTAAAACATTCCTATTTAAAATCATTAAATTTTTCAAAGGGTTTGAACAGCAAAAGCTTTTTTAAAATGTATTCTTACAAGCGCTTTTATCACTAATTATGAGTATTTTTTATTTGGGGTTCATTTAAGGTTTTATCACGGGCCCGTGCTAAGCCGGGCGGGTAAACTAGTAAATAATTATAATATAATAGTATTCCTTCAACTTTCACGACGAGTGTCCTTTACAGAAATTTTAATCTTTGAATGATCAATGATTATAAGCACCTTATACGTCAGGCGAAGGGGTTACACAGGTTAACGGAATGACGATAGGGGATTTCATCCACAGAATCTATAAATGTATATTACGCTATCTTACGAGGCACAGAAATCGCGATTATTTGTTAATTGTTTAATGGCAACGTCCGAATGAAACGCATCTCATTGGTTATTGTGTAAAAGTCCTTTGGCTGGATTTACGCCGAGGTAAATCGGTTTTGTTTACGTTTCGCCCTTTCGCTTTAATCTCTTTCACTGCAATTAAGATCTCAGCGAATGCTTGAAAGTGAACAAGAAGCCGAATTAAGAATAGAAAATTGAAATAGATTAGATTGAGAACGCCGTAAAACACAGAGCATAAGCGATCTCCAAAATAGGCTTAATAACCGTCGCATGCACGAACGCGTTGCTTCTGAAATCCAAATTACTAATTTAAGCGTTCCGGAGCATAACTGTGGGACTTTGGAGGGAAACGTGCAATGTGTACCAAGACTTTTCTTACAGCAATCTCGATGTAAATTTCAGATATATTTAATTGTGTTTAGAATGAAGTTTTATAAAATGCATCACATTAGCATTTCACAAATCTTAATTTGTCATATATCAAGCCTTGATCTTACACCGATATGCCATTTATGTTCAACCGTAAGAACTTCCCTGACTTGAGTGTACGTGTGTGTGTATATATATATACAAATTTTATCTAAAAAACGGCTCTAATGATTTTGACTAGTTTTTGTTTCCTACCGTTTAGGGGTACGAGAAGATCATTGGGTTAGGTCACATGTACAAGAAAGTTCGATTAGTGAATCATTTTGGGTTCACTACTGGTCAATGCATTTCAATGGGAATGAAGGTTGAAACAGTTATTAAGTTTTTGAACAGTTGACAGTAAACAAAGGCACAAAGTTGGCAATCTTTCACCAAATTTGGCGATATTTCGCGAAATATTTGCAACATTGGCGAGATTTGGCAGGAAAATTGACTTTCAAGATTACCAATGCCAAAACACATGCTTAGCACCAAAAGAGAGAATGGCGCCAAGTTTGCGACTTTTCACCAAATTTCACTAATTTTAACCGCGCAGAGATGGTGATGTGTTCTCTTTTTGCTTTAGTACAGCGCCATCTCGAAGGCCCCAGCATAGCTCGGTATTTCCCGCTAATTTTATAATATACGCGCAACATTTTGTTGTACATAGCCACACAAAATATTTCGGATACATTACTGTCTACGGGCTAGATTTTTAATTCGAATTCAGCAAAATTAATATAGATTATTGAGATACACAGCAGCATTTTTCCAACTCAAAATAAAGTACGTAGCATTGTAGTTTTTTTATAGGACCAAACAACTAATTCAGATACGTTACCGCCTATGGGCTGTAATTTTAATTCAAATTCAACAAAATTTAAAAAGTTCATTGAGATACTCAACAGCTTTTTCTCAAAAAATATAATTTCATAAAAATAAAAGCTTGTTTTAAAAATAATAATAATAATAATTTCAATTTTGTTCATTTTAGGTTGTGATGGTGGATTCCCTTACCTTATAGCTGGTAAATATGCCCAAGATTTTGGTGTCATTCCTGAAGAATGTAATCCTTATACGGGAAAAGATGACCAGTGCTCTGAAAAGAAATGCAAAAGATACTACGTTGCCAAATATGAATATGTTGGAGGATTTTATGGGGGGTAAGTATCTATGTCCCGTTTGAATTTTACTTTCACTTATATAGAAATCCACTTATACATTCTTCAATTCTTTTGTGGTCGATTGTTCATTAATACTGAACTTATTTCGACTGAACAGTGTTGTCTAGAATTGCTGGACAAATACTTTAATCGTCATTAATTCAACAGAATTATTCTGATTGGTAAATGGCGTTGAATTAATGAAGTGTAATTACGTATCTAGTGTTTATTTGGAATTTCATCACTTACGATTTTTTTCTGTTGAGCTGTTTCAATAACATATGAGATGTTATTATCAAAAGGTTGTCTGAGGGAATTCTGTCCACCGGATTAGTCCAGGATAGCTCAGATGGTAGAGCGTTGACAGTTTAAGCCAAAGTCCTGGGTTCAACTCCCGGCCTAGACACTTTTTCACTCACTTTGGAACTGCAAGAAGTGTTAGCGGGCAATTTTGACGAAAGTGGTATCACTGGAAAAATCTCATCTTCGGGAGTAAAAAACTCAATGGAACTACCTGACGGAAAATAGCCGTTTTCGAGATATCCGACAGTTTATTTCACACAATTTGTTTGTTTATTTTTGCTAGTATTTATGGGAAACACTGAAAGAGCAGTAAGTCAAAAGTCATTGGTTATATAGAATAATTGATATAATGTTTATAATGTCGGGAACTAACACCGGTCCTACGGGATGAAAAGAAGGCATGGGCAGAGACAAGAGGGGAAGGTCCCTTAGTAGTACCTGTGGTGTGCGTTGCAGGCGCGTTCGTTCAGGGTAAGCGGCACGTGCCCCTGTGACATGCGAAATCGGGCCCAGTTCTGAAGATGTCGTCGGTGACTCTTCAGGTTGTAATGCTATTGCCGACAAATCCGACATTGACACACTTCTTAGTTGTCACTTACTGTCTTATTTTGGGAAATGGGTAGAGTAGCTACCAACGTAAAAAAAAACATATCAGTCGCCGAATCTTTGACACTGCGAAACTTTTAATTGAGAATGAATTTTATAATTCTAGGAATATAATAATAATTGAAGACGTTTCAGGATAATGAATTAGAAGATGATCCTGCACACAAACACTTACGAAAAAAGAACAAATAGAAGTTTAAGAGGTTTCTTTGAAAATAATGAGAAAAGCAATTGTGACATATGATAAAGCGAAAGGAAACAAGTTAAGAGCAGCCAAGAATCAGTCCAGGAAAGCGACAGGTCACTTAGTGGTTATGCTGTTGTGACGGCATTTGGAGAAAGGTGGGAATACATTGCAGAAACAGGATGAAATTATTCTTTATATGTGGGCTGAATTTGTAAAACACCGTCAAGAATACAGGGTCACAGTTCATGATAGAGACCTGCGGGTGTGGGTAATGAAAAAGCCTAATGAAGCGGATTTAGAAAACTTTAAGACATCCGGCAGATTCACAGCTTATTTTAAGCAAGAATATAAAATCAAAAGCCGTTAAGTAACCCCCTTCCCAGAGCTTTCTCTCCAGCCTATCACAGATTCCTATCGTAGTCATGTGCAAGAAAAAATAGAAAGAAATTACTCCCTCAGATCAATCCTAAATACCAATCAGAGTGACTATATATATGAATACGTATACAAAAGTACCCTTGACTTTTAAGGGTGAAAGGACGTGGCTGCCGCAGTCAAAAGTAAGCAGAAAACCCTCCATTCTTACACTATCCAGATAACTATTTCTGCTGCTGGAAAGTTGGTTGGCCCAATGTTCCTTATCACCCAGGAACCAAAAGGTAAATTCGGGCTCCAAGTGCGAAAAAAGCTATAGAAGATATGCGTTGTGACAATGTTGTCATTGTATGCTCCAAGTCAGAGAAGAACACCAAACAATTGAAGAGAGAATACTTAACAAAATTTAAAGAGTTCATAAGCAACGAACACACCCTCATGCTTTTGGATCAGTGGTCAGGACAAAGAGACATAGAGCTCATGAAAGAGAAATTAGGAACGAATGTAAGAGCCGATGTTCTTTCCTCCCCGTATGACAAAGAACCTGCAGTCAGTAGATATGCAGACCTTTGCCGACCACAACCATGTAATCAAACGCATGCTTGAATGTTCTTCAAGTCACCGAAGCTTATGCGGAGATAAGGACTTACAAACTAGGGAAGCTCTATTTAAAATGCATCATCACGTCCACAATCAACTATAAACCCCTGTATTTGACTCCATAAGAAGGCCTGCTTTCCAAAAGGCGCTAATATAGAACGACATACCATCCTTCAAGTCAGTAAAGCAGTTATGCTTCAACATACGAGAGAAAATCTGCAACAAATGCGACCAACGGCCATTTCTAAAATGTTCCTGGCATAAATTTCCATTGTGTTTTTCACACTTCTATATAGACGACCACAACCACCAGTGAACACCTACAAATGTCCATCATCAACAAACACATACACTGCACATAAAATAATACATTTAAAGCCATTAAATTCTCTTTATTTGTTTTCCCCTTTTTTTTCTTTGCATACTTAATTTTTAAACATAAGTTAACAAGAAGCTATTTAACACCAAAAATTATAAATTTAACGCCTTAGCAAATGTAACAGCATAAATACGTTGTAATAAATAAATAAATAAATTGTGTGAATTAAACTGTCGGATGTTTCAAAAAAAGCTTATTTCCGAAGGGTAGTTCTACTGTTCTTTACAACCAACTACGAGGTCTTTCCAACGATACCACTCTCGTCAAAATCGGCGACCAACACTTCTTGCAGTTTTCTAGTCAGTTAGAAAATTACACCTCCCAAAACACTTTAATATCTAAGCAAAATTTTCAAGTACATAAATCCCCAAAAGCATACAATTACACATATGTAGTGGAAGATGATGACATATGAGCATATTCTATCACATTTTTAAGTTCAGTACTGTTCGATATTGGATCTCTAGTAAAATTAAGTTGCGTACTTAAAAAAATACCTAACTTCAATGCTAATTTCCAACGAACATAATAAAAAAATATAACATTATGTTTTAGCATCAAATTTGCTGGCAAAAATAATATAAATATTTAGACGCTGAAAAAGAAAATAAATTAAATTCAGCCTGGCCTAGTATAACATTTGGTGTTAACGCACTCCAGATACAAGCGCGCTGTATTTCTTAGCAGTCGATATTTCTCAAAGGAAATCAATGCAGTTTCATTCTTTTAAGAAACTCAATACATAACTTAATAGTACTACAGGAGTGAAATAGACAGGACCACAGAGTAAATAAAAATATGTACTGCCTGCTGCTGCTGGATAGGGCAAGAGAATTGAGAGGACGTTCCAAAAACCATTACAAAATCCGCTCGTAATAAAAGCCAGTTCTCAGAAACGTATAGTTTCATTTTCTTACTTCAAAAGTACGCATTATATGCCGGAATAAAGAGTATTTGTCGTTCTAACATATAAAACATATAAAACATACAAAATATAATATTTTATTTGCTGCTGGTTTCTTTGGTGATGTGGTTCTTCATCTTCTTACTCTGTACTATAAGGTCTCACTTCCTGGCATTCATCTTCTTTTTCATATCTTATTGAGTTGTGTGATATTATTTTTAATATTCTAAGGTAGTTATTCTGAGTGTTATCAATTTAAGATATTTTTTCATAGGTGCAATGAAGAACTCATGAAACTCGAACTCGTGTCCAAAGGTCCTGTGGTCGTTGGTTTCGTAGTTTATCCAGACTTTCACCAGTATGCAGGGGGTGTTTACCATCATACAAGAATTACAAGCAACCGAGAACTGAGATTCAACCCATTCGAAGAAACTAACCATTCTGTATTAGTCGTTGGATATGGAACGGATAGAACTTCGGGTGACAAATACTGGATCGTGAAGAACAGTTGGGGAGCGAACTGGGGTGAAGAAGGATTTTTCAGAATACGAAGAGGCAATGGCGAATGTGGAATCGAAAGCGGTGCTGTTGCAGCTAAACCTATTCCATAAAGCTATTGTTTATATTGCAACTGCGCAGTTCATTAACTGTATAGATAGTCCACATACTACCATATATTTCTTCGCCAGTAGTTTTATCTCAACTGAAACTTTTACTCTCTTTGAACACTTTTTGGATGAAAATAAACAAATGTATGTGGAAAGATGACTTGATTATTTCGTTCAACAGCATTTTTATTATCATTACACAGAAATAATGCAGGCCTTTGAATTTTCCATTTTGAATTGTATGATATTTCTTATTCGTATAAAATAATAAATAAATATATGTAGTACATATATTTCTTAAATGTTTCAAATATTTTGTCACTTTATTCAAAACATTTTTATCATGTTTGCGTTTTTAAATTACATTTTAACTGTCACATTGAAAACTGTATAATTACAAAGTAGCAAAGAAAAATCACGCTTTAAGCATAGTGTATGAAATACTTTCAAACGCATTCAAAATACTGTAACAGAACTTCACTGTTTAATAAGGTGAACTAGTCGGATGTGCCAATCCCAAAACTTTCTTCTTTCTCATGCATGCAAATACTTCAAAATTCGCTATCACACCGCCGAAAATTAAATATTTTTCGTTATTCTGTTGTATAGGTCAGCTGCTTGGGAATCGTCGGGTTATCTGGATGCGAGCCGCCGATCTATACTAAACTACAAAAAACCCTTTTGGCCTGTAACGGCAGGAAAATATAGCACCCCTCCCCTATTCATTGTTTTTATTAATAAAGTCAATTGTATTGGAAAGCACGAAGCTAAAATGCGTGGAACCCCATTACGTAAGATTCATTTCCAGTTCTCATCAATATTGAGTTTGAATGAGAATATTGCCAAATAATTCCCGGTTCAGATCGGATATTTAAAATATCTTAGACCGCCGAACTCACTGAGGGAGTTCCACAAGCTCACTCAGTGAGTTCGAACTATCTATTTGATTTGATTTGATAGCCTAAGAGGAACTGTTCAGATTAGTAGAAGTCTGTAGAGCATAGTGTCCCTCCCGGTCCCCTTTATTAAGGTCTTAAAAAAATTACAATCTACAGCCGAAGCTGGACCCGCCGTTAAACGCGACAAGGAGCGGGATTAATGTTTAAGACAAATACAAACTATGGTTAACGACCAGATCATATATAAGCCGGCCCAGCTAGGGAAGGACCCTTTTCGCGACAGTTAGCAGGGACTGAATAGGAGTTGTGCATTGAGAGTGGCAGCTGACGACTACTAGGTAAGGTTAGAAAGTTCTGTCAGAAAAATATAGATTTTATGTAGCTTTCTGTTAAGGGTGTGCCTCTTTGGAATATTAGGAAGCCATTCCTTGGGAGGGATTGCAGGCTTCCATATATGCCACTGTGCTGTTAACGGGCAGGTGAAATAATAATGGGGAGCCGACGGCTCTGCGCCACACTCGCAAAGGAATGTGTCTGCACATTTAAATTTGTAGAGGTATGTTCGAAAGGGACCGTGCCCCGTGAGAAATGCTGTTGTGTGTGCAAAGAGGTTGTAGTGTGTTATTGAGACTTCCAACTATCTATTGCTAGATACAGTCACTACCACTCACTTTGATTGCCTCTGGAGGCTAGCTGTAAACTGACTGGCTTTAATTTAGTCGCATGCGCACATTCTATGTTTGTTCAGATCTCAGACACGGTGACGTTCAGTGAGTTATCTTAGATGAGTTTTTGCGGTGTGAACAGGTATTCAAGTACTCAGCACTTTTAAAATTTTATTTTCACCCAAAATCGGGTTAAAGATATATAATCATACAAACTTGAGGTTTGTTTTAATTTATTATCACGGACCCGGGCAATTTCTTAATGTTAATCTCCAGGGAGGATTTATTTTCTCGGGTTCTATGGGCCCGATTTCAACGGGAATTGGTTCATTCAACTTGACTTGAACTAATTAAGATATAGATAACTAATTAAGATATATATTTGGTGCCACCTGTTAGTGGAAAGAAAAGGTTTTCTGCAGTGATTTTTGGAATGTCCCGGTTCGTACTTTTTTTTTTTTTGACGGAATCGGGCAAATGCTACGCCGCTATGCGTATCAGCTAGTTGGTAATATTTCAAGTAAAAGCAGTAAAATTTATGGCACCATCTATAGTATGAACATTTAAACAATTCGCTATATTATTTTGTTTTCCTTTTTTTTTTAATAAAAAGCTAACATATTTTTATGAGAATTAAAAAAATTAAAAACCTATTACTTCTTCTTAAGTTTGGGGCAGTTGAAAAGGATTTATTACAGCTTATTTGTTTTTAATTTTTATGAGTTTAAAATAATGTTTGACTTATTTATCGCAAGCTATTATTATTATTATTATTTTAAGTCTCTATAACATGTTTTAAAATAAAATAAAAATTTATTTTTTAATTTAAGATTTTTTAATATATTCGCTTTAACAGAATCATATACAAAATTAATAATCTAAGAATCTAAACAACACTTACCCTCCGCGGGATTCGGGATTCTAAGATAATTAGTTAAGAATCCCGAAAAATATTAAATTAGAGAAATTCTTTCGTTGATGTAAACGTGCCTTTCAAAAGTGATGATTGAAATTCACATAGAAGTAAGTTTGTCCTTGAAAAATTATATTTTGTCTTTTAAACGAAAAATTTTAAATAGGGAAATATGCAAAAGAAACGACAAAATTTTATGAAAAACGAAAATTTTCCGGGAATTTAAGAAAAAATTTCCGTTAAAATACGGATATAGTACTGGCGTTTTGATTGCCAGTACAATTTCCGTATTTTAATGGAAATTGTTTTTTACAGTGTCCGCGTTACATGCCGGTATTTCATGTTCTAACGTACAAAACATACAAAAGATAATATTTTCTTTGCTGCTGGTTTCTTTGGGGATATGATTCTTCATCTTCTTCCCTTTTACTAAGGTCTTACAACTTAGCATTCATCTTCTTTTTCATTTTTTACTTAGTTGTGCGATATTATTTTAAATATTCTAGGTATTTATTCTGAGTGTTGTAACAATTTAAGATATTTTTCATAGGTGCAATGAAGAACTCATGAAACTTGAGCTTGTGTCCAATGGTCCTATTGCCGTTGGTTACCAAGTTTATCCAGACTTTCACCAGTATCGAGGAGGTGTTTACCATCATACAGGAATTACAAGCAACCAAGAACTCAGATTCAACCCATTCGAAGAAACTAACCATGCTGTATTACTCATTGGATATGGAACGGATAGAACTTCGGGTGATAAATATTGGGTCGTCAAGAACAGTTGGGGAGCGAACTGGGGTGAAGAAGGATTTTTCAGAATACGAAGAGGCAATGATGAATGTGGAATCGAAAGCCTTGCTGTTGTAGCTACACCCATTCCATAAAGCTATTGTTAATATTGCAGCTACACAGTTCATGCCGATATTGTTAAATGTCAAGATAGTCCACGTGCTACCATATATTTCCCCGCCGATAATTTTATTTCAACTCAAACTTTCAGACACTATGAACATTTTTTGGATGAAGAAAAACAAATGTATGTGGAAATATTACTTGATTATTTTGTTCAACAGCATTTTTATTATCATTAAAAAATGATGCAGTACTTTGAATTTCCCATTTTGATTTGTATGATATTTCTTATTCGAATAAAATAGTAAGTAAATGTATGTAGTACATATATTTCGTAAATGTCTGAAATATTGTGTCATTATTCAAAACATTTTTGTCATGTTTGCGTTTTTAAATTACATATTAACTGTTACATTGAAAACTGTGTAATTACTAAGAAGAAAGAAAAATCACGTGTTAAGTATAGGGTATGAAACGCTTTCCAAACCAAACTTCGATAACAAAACTTCACTGTTTAATAGAGTGAAAATGATGTCTAATTAAAGAAGGGATGCCCCCCCCCCCGGGAACACAGCGTTCGCTTTAGAGTATAAGTGCAATCCCGGGGCGAAATCAAAAACCCACTGTTTACTTTAACATACATACAATGTGTTGAAGGTTAGACAGTTTTCACAATGTTTAAAGTGCACGATTATTTAACTGAACGTGTCTAACCAAGTATTAAGGGTGCACATTAGTTTGACTTAACAAATTTGGTAAATAAGCCAATAAAATTACTTAAAAAAAAAGATCCGTACTAACCGAAAATTCGCAGAAAGCGGGAATTTTTTTTTAATTTCTTTGTTTTACATTCAAATGAAGGGTTTTGAAGTTTGTCCCATTTTTCCTGGTGAGCTTTAGACGTAGCACCATAAAAACCTCAAAATTTTCGGAATTTTTTCAGTATTTCGCAAATAACTCAAAAACCGTTCACTCTACAAAACATAACCCTTGTTCACAAATTCTAGAGCATAAAATTTTGCGTCGATTGAGTACCACAGACTAAAAATTCCACCAACAATAAGTGAGATATGATAAAACTAATAGGCGCCGAGCGAGCCCACTCCTCATCGTGCCCAAATCCTGAAGGATTTATAACGCAGACCATGACTTTGTCTCGCCAGGTCGCTACGATCGATTCAGAGGGTTCGCGTTCCAGCGACGCCTCCTCATCTTTTTGCCCCAGAGTCGACGACAGAGGTCGTTACGATTCGGCGGAAGTTCCCACCATCAAAGGATACTTCCCCACGTGACACCTGATGAGCCGTAGAGACTGTCGAACGGCTTCATCGCCGAACACCCATAAGGGAGTCGGGTCATCCACCTGATGTTCGGCATCCCTACGGTCCTTGCTTTCCCGCGGAGTCCGATCATGAAATGTATGGAAGAACAAGCCACTTGTCTCATCAAATAAGTGCATTTTACCAAAATTTTCGAAAAAAAACTCATAAAATCAGATTTTGACTCTCAACAACTCAAAAAGTGCTCATGTAACCAAACCAAAAGTACTCACACATATACTTGCATTTATGATTACAATTTTGAAACATGAGAGACCAAATACAATATAGTAGAACTATTATTATTATAAATATTTTACTATATTCCATTTGAAGCATGTATCTTATGTTAGCAAGCATATAGAGCAGTAATTTTCATGGAGGAGCCACAGGGGGCAATTTAACTTTTGAGGGTGCAATTTGAGAATTCAGCGAAATTCAGAGTACATCAAACATTTGTTTTAATTTTAGGTACACTCTAAAAACGACATTTACAAAACTGAGCAAAAAATACTGAGTATGTCGCATAGTCAAAATGGCTCCGAATCAAAATGACTCATGTTTGAAACATGCATATACTCATTTCTGAAAACATACACTCAAGAATAAAACATCATGTGCTCCTATTTGAGTATGTCCATGTTTCAAAAATGCGTTTGAACTGATTCTAATCATTTTTGAGTATGCGTTTGATCTGATTCAAATCATTTTTGAGTATGTCGATGTTTCAAAAATGAGTATGAACTGACCTCTATGTGCTCAATTTTGAGTATGTCCACGTTTAAAAAATGAGTATGAACTGACATCTATGTGCTCAATTTTGAGTATGTCCATGTTTTAAAAAAGAGTATGAACTGACTTCTATGTGCTCAGTTTTGAGTATGTCCACATTTCAATATTCTGAGTATTTCTGGTATTTCAGAATTGACAGCATTGGGTCGTCCTATTTGAAACAAAAAGTTTCATAACAAAATGAATACATCGATTTACTCAGATTTGAAAGTGTCGTTTTTCTCAGTGTATTATATTTTCAGAGCTTATCGTTGAAAATACACTGCAAAAATATGCCCCCCCCCCCTTCTCTATTTCCGAATCTACTGTAACTAAAATTATGAAAAAATTAGGCATAGTAGGAGTCTATGTAAAACTTACAGGAAATGTATAGCGATTTTCCTAGGTAAAGAAATTTTTGAGAAAAACGCATTTTTCCGTTACACACAAACTTTACTTTACGGATTGTCAGCGGGGGGTGTTTACGGGCGCTCGAGATATTTATCAACGCAGAATCATCCAAGGATAGTTGATAATGATTTTCTAAAAAGTATGTCGGTAATTAGCCGAGATATTAATTTAGTTACTTTAAACAAAAATTTCACTTTATATATCGTGTAGGGTATCGTTCGAAAGCTCTTGTAACACCGAACTCAAAAATATATTTGTTTTAATTTTGGTATTATATTTTCAGAGATTCGTCGAAAATGTATTACAAAAATATCTCCCCCTGCTATTTCCGAATCTACTGAAACTAAAATTATGGAAAAATTAGGGATAATAGGAGTTAGTTAATTAATAAATAGTAATTAATAAATTTAATGAACCCTTTGAGCGGGAGTTATACTCGCACTTGATCGATTTTTAACTTTAAATTGTCTGTATAAATGTACTTGTTTTTAATTGATAATGAACTGACGTAATATCTTTGTAATTAAATAAATATATTATTTAGACATTTTTAAATGCTTGGTAGCGGAATTACCAGAAATGGATTCCATGTAATTCCGTTAACGAACATTTAAAATTTCCAAATAATATCCTTATATGTTTTCTAATTGTTGCAACTGTTTATTTTGATTTCTCAGTGTATTCTAATCGTGCTTTCAGAAAACAAAACTTGAAATAACAAGAACGAAAAATCATGCGTCAAGCATAGATTATGTAACACTTTCTAACACTTCCAAAATAATTCTGCAAATCTTTACCGTAAGGTGTAAGATGATATCTAACTAAACAATTTTGAAAACGCAAAACGTATTTAAAAATCCGATTTCGGGAATTACCAACACTATTCGGAAAAATATCCGAGCTCTTTTGTGCAGCCCTGTATAGGATCTATAGAATTGTATATACATAGTAAATAGAATGCTAAATTTTTGTTCAATTAAGAAAAGTGTAGCACAGTTAAAAATTTCCTTTCTGCAATTTCTGACAGTAAACGGAAATGTACTCGAGAACTTTTGTGCTGCCCTGTATACAATCTGTACAATTTATACACACCAAGTAATAGACAAAAAACGAGTTAAATTTAAAAACGCATTCAGCAACTGAAAAAGCATTCCCAGCAATTATTATTAATAAGCAGTACTTTAACCGAATTATTGTGTGTGTCCCTGTAAATGAACGATGAAAGCTATGCACACAATATTCGATTCTTTTGAGTGTCCCTTTAAAAAAACTTTAAGTGCTACACACTTCATTTTCAATATAGTAAGTCTCTATAGTAAGCCTCTTGTAATCCACGTTAGTGATATATATCAATTTCAATATGTTTGAAATGGTGAAACATTATTAGAATAAACTGCAAACGATTTTTCTTCATAGACCGTATTGTAAAGGAATTCTTTTGAGCATCCCTATAAAGGAACTATAAGTGCTATGCACACCACATTCTATAATTAGTCTCTTGTAGTGCACCTCAGTGATCTATATCAATTTCGATATGTTTGAAATTGTGTAACATCCTTAAAATAAACTGCAAATGATTTTTCCCCATAGACCGCAATATAACAGAATTCTTTTGAGTGTCCCTTTAAAAAAACTTTAAGTGCTACACACTTCATTTTCAATACCGAACATGCCACAGTAAGCCTCAATAACATATATCAATTGTATGACGATCCGAGCATATTTACGCGAGTTAGAGCATGGATAGACAGACAGACATACGGCTGACAGACAGACAAACCGTAAACACTTTTCAACTATGTTGGAAAGTGTTAAAAATTAACTTTATGTAATTCCAATAAAATTTTACAAATTTCTCTCAACCGCAATTCCGTTACCAAATGATTGGCCAGCGTGCACTGAAAATAAAATACATCATCTCGCATTTCTTTCCTGATAATACGGTAAATAAACCGTATGCATATGACACGTTACGACCGCTATCGACGGTGCTTTCACACGAACTGATGAACAAACAAACATAGCGGGAAGCAGTGCCAACATCGAGTCAACCTGTCAAAGATTAGAAATTTCGTTTAAAAGTTTCAAAATAAAGATGGTAATTTGTGCAATTTTTGGTTGCAGCAAAAACAATAGCAGAGATAATGTGTCTTTTTAGGTGCGTTCGTAATTATATAAATACGTAGCACCTATTGTCGTCGCTTGGTCGGTCCGTCTGTCCGTCCGTCCGTCCGTCTGTCTGTCCGTCCGTCCGTCTGTCCGTCCGTTCGTCCGTCTGTCCGTCCGTCCGCATATAACAACGCAAAAACTACCCAACCGAATGGTTTAAAATTTAAGATATATTATCTTTGCAGAATTTTGTCGAGACATTTCAAATTTTATTAAAATCGAATCAAAACTTTAGGAGATATTAATAAAATATTTATTAAGAAATTTGAATTTTTTTTTTTTAATCGGTGCTTTCTTGTTAGAGGAGCTTCCGATCGATGTTAAATCGTCAAGCGACCGAGATACTTATTTTATTACATAAATGAATCTGCAGACGATATAATTCATTTCACAGAATTAAAAATCATCTAGGTGTGAATATTTATATAACTAGCTATAGTACGAACGCACCTCGTATGTCACGTTTGACGTACAATTTGCAACTTGTTTTTTTTTTTTTTCGATATCAAACGTAATTGTAAAGGTTCGGAAATTATTATCGAAGCTACAAAAGCTCTTGATTACACGTATAAAAAGGGCAAATCCGGACCAGACGACAATTAAAAATGCAAGAATCTGTAACTTGCATTTTATATCAGGTAATTTGTTTTCTTTTTATCAAGACTTAATCTTCTAATAAAGTGTTGCAAGTAACTTTGCATTGCATATGCATTATTAACCACAGTAATAAAATTCTCAAATATTCAGGTGTAACACGTGAAATATATGTTAAATTTTGTAAAAATATAAACAAATAAGGCATTTTTTTATAACAATATATTTTCCCTTTTTTTTTTTCTTGTCATACAGTATTTATCAGTAGTAGCATCATTGCTACCAATGAAGTGAAAAACAAACATTTAAAAAACATGTTAGAAATTCAGACTTTATGCATAATTTTAGTTTTATTTTTCTGTATTTTTAATAAAGTTAAAAATATGTAGATTACAATTTTTGTTTTTCCTGTAAATGATATTTAGAGAGAGCAAACTTATAATATGTGTCAATAACTGGCACTAAAAAAACATAAAAAACTTTTGTAAAAACCATAAATTTCATCATTTTATAACGAATACAAACCTTCATTCATTTAATTTTATATCCGTGTTAATTTCACTTCTAATTTTTTTTAAAGTGATTGTTTTCATCCTCCTATTAAAAATCAACTGTGGAGCATTGAACTTTAATCATTTTATTTATTTATTTTTTAATCAAAATGCCATACTATTAACAATGAAATTTTAATTTGTATAACATTATACACTATAATTTTTAATGCATATTATAGAGAAATGAGAATTTTATAAATGAGATAGCTACGAAACCTACTTTTTTATTATGCCTATTAAATTACGTTAATTAAAATGATGTTGAAATTTTTCCCAAAGAAGGAAGACATTTTTTTCCCATTATTAACACATCCGAAAAGTGGTTAATACGTAGTTACATTTTAAAACTTTTTCCATGCTTCTAAAGCATTTTAGAAAAGAAATATTCGTCGTTTTCATTCCGATAGAATTCAATTATGACATGTGATATCGTTTTACGTATAGGAGTATGTTGTCTTTGAAAAGTTCTTTTAACTATCAACTTTTTTATAAGGATTTTTTTGGTCGTTCTACCATATTCCTGTCTCTTAGACATCACTAGGAATGTCGAGGTATACCAAAATTTAACTATCGCAGTTGATTTCAATGTTAACTTCAGAAACAAAACTAGAAATAAACTGTCTGAATATTTTTTTAACTCTTGGTCTAAGTCCATACCTTCAAGAAACTTACTACAAGGGAAAACACAATTATTGACAATATATTCACCAACATCCCCGTGCAATGTAGCGTTATTCATTCATTTTTTAGTCATCATAAACACATTTGGATAAGGTTTAAAAACCGTCATACATAATAGTGATATTTGTTACTATTGAAACTTCATTTTTCTCTGAATTTTCATAGTATTCATGTTTTTTTTTTTTTTTCAATTTATCGATTAAAAATGTTTAGGTGTTGTAACAAACCTAGAGAAATTGTAAAAAACTTTAAAAAAATTGACATATCCTGTATTAATAATTTTAAAAAATTTGAATTTTTCAAAAAATGTTACCCCACAAAAGTCATTTGGTGAAGTAGTTTGGAATTTATGCAGATTAAAAAAGTTTTGAACTCTTAATGTTAAATTCATTTTTAATAGTTGTGAAAGAAACTGCTATGTGTGTAGTTTTTAAAACATAACTTAAAAACTACTTGACGGAAGGAGCTGTAATTTTGGATTTGCATATTTGAAGCTTCTAGAAATCAGTTTCTGTTAAAAATTTCACAGTTAAAAATTCATATTTTGTTCGAAAATTAATCTATTTTTTTTTTAAATTAATGACATAAAATTTACAGCCATTCCACAAAGTAATTTTTTTAATTATACTTAAAACTACTCCCATTGCAGTTTGTTTTATAACTACAATTAACAAGTTGGAAATTGTGCGTTAAACATGACAAACGAGGTACGTTAGTACAGTTATTAGTTCAGTGAAATGATTTATATCGTCTATTATGATATGATTCATTTCCGTAATAAAATAAGTACATTTTAATTTGGCAATATTTTACCTTTTGTTGACATTTACTGAAAATTACAATGGGAAACTTAAGTCTAGCTTTGCAAATTTCAGAACTTGAAATTCAATATTTAGACTCTTTTTCCATTTAATATCTATTTCTCCGGAAACATCTTATCCAAAAAACTGGCGGTAGATTATAAGATGGCTATAATTAAACAATTTTTTATACAAATTCGGTTTTTAAATTTAGTAATTCGGAAATAATAGGACTCCATCTTAAATAGGACGTAATCACCATGACAACCTAGAATCATTACCTATATCATGGGATATCATTGAATTAATTACGTATGATACGATTTAATAGAATGAAAAAACTTTTATTAATATATTTTCGAGTTTTGATTCGATATTCATAAAATTTTAAATGACTCGACAAAATTCTGCAGCGATTGTATGTATTAAATTTCAAACCATTCGGTTAGGTAGTCTTTGTGCTGTTATATGCGGACAGACGGACGCACCAGACGGCGACTATAGGTGATACGTATTTATATAATTACGAACGTACCTAAAAATGAATTTAATAATAGAAATTCCAAAGTTTAAAAATGCATAATTCCTAAATTACTTCGCCTAATGTCTTCCCGTTTGGTTTCCTATGGTAAAATGTACCAAAAAGTCCAAACTATGATGTCAAAATTAGGCGTTTGTATTAAAAATTTTAAAGTTTTTATAATTTCTCTATGAAAAAGGCTCCTCTAATATAACTATAAATTGACAGAAGACATAATTTCCCATCGAATGACTATTTTTTTTCAGTGATTAAAAAATATGAGGTGATTCTCTTTTGACTGACTGTAAATATCATAGAACAAAATGGTAATGACTCAAAATTTATTTATTATTAATTGATCTTTCGTTTTATAAAACCCTTGGATATTTTCATCGTTCTCATTCATTTTTACTTTATTACTTTTTATTTTATAGTGTGTTTATATTTAAATAATGCTAATCAACATCTTCATTTTAGGTTATATTTGGATTCTTTTAATGACAAATTCCAATGATGCATTCAAAGTTCAGCTATTATCTTTTTCTTGTTGCAAGCAGTGCCATTATATTTTTTGTGCTACATAAAACATTGGCTGACGAAGAACAAGATTCAGAATTAGATTTTTCAACACTTCATTCAGAACGTCTTGTAAATATTGACAAAAAGTTTGTACATTTAGATCTTAAAGGAGCCCCTCCCATTGTAAGCTATTATGAGAATCTTTCCTCTCTTCTTCGAATGCTGGGAGCAAATGGATTACTGATAGAATATGAAGATATGTTTCCATTCGATGGGCCCTTAGAGCAACTTTCAGCTAGAAATGCTTAAACCAAAAGTGAGTTGACTGAGATTCTGTATTTAACTAAAATGAATTAACTTGAAGTGATGCCTTTGGTGCAAACTTTTGGACACGTGGAATATGTTTTAAAACTTCAAGATTATCAAAATCTTAGAGAAGTACCTGCATATCCTGACGTTGTATGTCCATCAAATAATGCAACAGAGATTTTACTTCGTCAAATGATTGATCAGGTTGTTGCTATGCACACTGATATAACAGGGTTCCATATTGGATCGGACGAAGTGTATTATATTGGTGAATGCAGTTTATGTCAAAAGAAGATGAAAGAGCATTATATGGATAAAGATGATCTCTTTATTTACCATGTGAAAAGTGTCTCTAAATATGTTAAAGAAAAATACAACATACAGCCAATAATGTGGTTCGATATGTTTCGAAGGATTCCGGAAGTTCAAATATTCACACCTGTTCCATATTTGCAAATTCATTTATAAAATTAATTTGTTATGCATAATTATGTATAATAATAAAATATTTTTAATATGTATATAGGTAGTTAGTTTTACTTTAATATTAAAAGTGCTGTTTACTCCAAATTTTGATGATAAAATTTCAAACTGTTGAAGCATAATTGGTAGAGTAAAACGGGGGCCGTCTTAAGCGGGCCCTGCATACATTTATTGAAATTAACATACAAATAATATATACCTTCTTTTTAGACATATATAATAACATATTAAGGAAGGAAAATGACCTCTAAACATGATTCTAGTTTTCAGTATACTCAAGCCAGGATAATTTGTTAAATACTGAAAGTAGTGTGGAAAATATTTGTTACCAGATGAACCCGTGCGAAGCTTTCGCACTGCAATCTTTCAGATTATTTCCTGGTACGTTTTTAGCACTAATTTTTAATTAACTGATTTTTTGAAGTGAAAAATTCTTTAGGCGCGTTGGGCATTTTTTGAGATGGGAAAAAGCCATTGAACTCGCGACACTGTTACTGTAACCAACACCTCTGTATATAAGTATGTACATGTATTGTGTATAGTTAGGTATGAGGTAGGGCGGGGCGGGCGCGTCGCGCGCCGCATGCTTGCCTGTGCGCTATTGCACTGCGGTATAGTAAGCGCAGAAAAATGTAAGGGGTATAATACACTGAATAGTAACGCAGAAAAATGTAAGCGGTATAGTAAGTGGTATAGTAAGCTGTATAGTAAGCGGTATAGTAAGCGCAGAAAATGTAAGCGGTATAGTAACACAGAAAAAATGCAAGCGGTATAGTAAGCGGTACAGTAAACACAGACAAAATGTAAAGGGCGGTATAGTAGGTAAGCGGTATAGTAAAGCGTAATGTAAGCGGTATAGTAAAGGCAGAAAAATGTAAGCGGTATAGTAAGGGGTATAGTAAACGCAGAAAAATGTAAGCGGTATAGTAACGCAGAAAAATGTAAGCGGTATAATAAGGCAGAAAAATGTCAGCGGTATAGTGCGACTGAAGTCTGTTTCCCGAAATTTTTGTATGTAAAAAAATATGCATTATTTTTCATGCACAATAGCACATTAAATGAAAAT
This sequence comes from Maratus michaelseni, assembly GCA_963931845.1. Classification (NCBI taxonomy): domain Eukaryota; kingdom Metazoa; phylum Arthropoda; class Arachnida; order Araneae; family Salticidae; genus Maratus; species Maratus michaelseni. Next base: position 66,172,997 of record OZ007588.1, read on the forward strand.
TGTAATACAATTTTTGTAGTAGTAGTTTATAATAATGAATAAAAAACACTTCATTTAAAAGTATTTCGTGCGCAATAAAACATTTCCTGACGATTCGAAAAATACACACGTAATTGTTTAAGTTTTCACTTCTGTCGGCACTCCCGGAGTGCCACTATTTTTTTTTTTTTTTTAATCAAACAACGTGTTTTAACGAAATGTGGGTGTACTATCTCAGAAACTTGTTCAAAACTTTTCGAATGATACCTCATTCATCGTTGTATGTTTTGTATGTGCATAGAAAAAAGGATGTTGAAAACAGAAATAATATATATGATGATTGCTTGTGTATAAGAAAATAGCAATAGATTGCCAGAAAATTTTTTGCCAAATTTTCTTCTCTCACCAAGGTTATTTCTCTGTGTTGCGAAGACCCCTATACTGAAAAAGAAAACCGAATTATAAAAATATTGAAACACTGAATCAGACGCTGCGGGAATTCATATTAAAGCATTTCCTCAGATTTTGCAAAACTGTTCCAGAAATATCTTAAATACATAAATCAATATTTGGTTCACCACTTTTTTGCAATCTTATGGGAACTTAAACATGGGATGTTCAAACTTTGTGGTCCAGCAGCCATTTAAGTGATGTCAGACCTCGCTGGCGTATTAACAGCTTAATGAAATATTAAAAAATAAATACTTACAATTTTTGTGCATTCTAATGAACTGTATACCTAAATGGAAGATAATCCTTAAATTACGTAATCTACTGGTGCTCCGATACAGTATGCATATAGACAGCCATGATTAAACAAAGAAAACAAATAAACAATTGGTGACGCACGCGCAAAAATTAAATAAAAACCCGATTAAAAGCTCGATATTTTTTCAAAAAGTACGTGCAAGAAATAAATTAACAATCGTATTTTAATTGCATTATAGGACGACGTCATCTGATAATGCAGTATTTTATTTTTGTGGCAAAACTGATATGAGAAAACCTTTCATTGCATTTATGGAAACAATGTCGACTTAATTTTTAATTAACAGCAATTTTTAATCAAAAAACATGTTTTAAAGAAATGTAAGGGTACTATGTCAGCAGCCTGTTCAAAATCCTTTCATATGGCATCTCATTCATCGTTCTGTGTTTTGTATTTTCTTAGAAAAAGGGATGCAGACAACATAAATAATATATCTGGAGGCACGGCAGTGCCTCCGCCAAGTCGAGAAAGCACAGTCGTAAGCATCCTCTTGTGGAAGCAAGTCAGGGCACTTTTTACCACCCCCCTACCCAATATCTTTGCGCTAGTGTTTCCCAAAAACCTAAAAGTTTGTTTATATAGAGTATGTGGCAAATAGAACCAAAATTTAAAATTTCACGTTTCTGTCTTTTCTAGTGCAGACAATATATGAACTCAAAATTTCGATTTTTTGTCATTCTCTCAGTCACACACTCACGCATCATCAAAAAGATTAGTAGTCCAGTCAATCTAGACTTCTGCCTGGAAAGTTTTGGAGAAGTTTTTTCTCTTTCTTCCTTTATGTGTTTGGGTGTGCTGAACACGAATTTAAACTTTGCCACCTTGTATCTGGACTGCTTAAAGAATTATAAACGAAATACCATGAAAAAATCGGAGTTTTTTCGGTTTTTCTCTTATATTCTGGAAAGATTTAAATTTTGTTGAAAAAAATATTGCACCAAATTAAACTATAGAACATTTCCTAAATTTTTCATATACAATTTTTTTCATAAGATGAATAGTTTTGGCATACGAGTAAAAGGAATTCTAGCGATATAATTGAAATTCCATCATCGGAGGGTGAAAACGCGATCCAATCATTATGCATCCATTTTAAACACTACTTTGAAGCTGTTTAGTTATTTTTGGTTAAATTTCAAATATGTTTACATTTTCTTACCAAGTTTTAAACCTTTTATAGCACTAAGAAAATAAATTGAAATCAGGTGATTAGGAAAGATATAAAAACACAATAACTCTGCATAGTTGCGAGAACCAATTTTTATTTTTCTAGTAATCTGATTTAAGTACAATTATAAGTAGTGTAAGTTTAATATAATAATAACATACGTGGAAGATTATAAACAGTAAAAAAGAGGAATACAGTGTTGTTCTCCAATTAATGCTGTTTTGGTCGCTTTGAAGGGTCTGGTTGATGTTCTTCAACAGGAGGTTCATCAGTATCTTCTTCTTCATTATCATCATTTGATGGCTTTGGTTCTGTCTCCACTTGACTTAAAATATCCTGTATTGGGTCGTCAACTTCTGCTTCCAAGTCATCTTCGGCGATAAAGGAGCTGACATTTTCACAATGGCCATCGCAGTTCTGGCAGAGGAGCGAACAAAATAAACCTGCTTTCCTACAGCCACACATTCCACTACAGTTTGTTTTGCAGCTGCAGGCTATTTTCGCAGAATAGTTTCTGGTGCGGGAGGTTTGGTAGTTGTTATATGATGCCTCTCTTCGTTTTATTCCAGCCCCATTCCTCAGTATTTTTACAGTTACCTAGCCATAGCTGTACTTGATGGTAAACTCGCAGACAGTGATATCGAGCTGCATCTTCTGTTGGAGAGAGCGATGCAATATTTGCAGCGGTCTTAAAAGCAGATTTTATGTAGCACCTGTACATCAGGCTGTTTAGGGAAGGTGTTGCTTTCCCTCTGAATCCGTACAGGTGTACCAGAAACAACAGCCCAGCTTTAATAACATTGTCGGCTACAGCACTAGGGTTTTTAAATATATCGAACACATGTTGCATGTCGACAAATTTCTTCAAAATTTGAAGGTATTTTGTTTTTCTTGACTGTACAATGCAGAAATGGTATCTCATCCACTCATGGCATGTAGAAATAGGATGTGTTTGGCAATTAATTTGTCGACTGCAGCCAAAGGTGAATAGATCTTCTAGGGACTTTTCCCTTTTCCTGGTTTCAAGAAATAAATATTGGGAAAATTACAAAGTCCAATTAAGATTACTAGAAGGTCTACATCTTCACCAATGACTATCACGTTCTCATGGTTAGGTGCCAACTTGAGAGCAGTGTTGATAATGAGTGTCTCGGCATCTTCTTTTGCCAGCTTGAAAACCATATTTTCAGAGCCAATCTACACATCAGCAGGGCAATTAAACGGTTTTTGTTCTTGTCGTTTGCGAGAAATTTCCCCTGAGAAACCGTTGGCACCATAGTCTCATTAAAAACAACCTCATTAGATACCGTTTTGTGAGATCGTCTATCGCGCTCAACAAATTTAGTGTTCAATTCAGTAATGATTTCTGGGTATCCATCGAAGATTACTAGAGCAATAAAAAGTTAAAATTTCAGTGCAAATCCACCTTGTTTAATAACTAAAATTCATAAAGATACAACTAAATGCAAAGATATTGCTTGAAGGTGCGTAAAAACATACATAAAACATTTAAAAGCACATTAAAGTCCTTTTAAAATTTCAAAACGTTTTCAACCGAACTACTCGGTCATCATCAGTGAAAAACTAATTGTTGAGTTGAGTTATTGTCTCTTCGCGTTTTCTTGCTTGCCCAGAATAAACTATTTTACTTCAAGGGTTGGGAATATAAGGTGGGATGGAAAACGTATGTTCGTAGGTATGACACTGAGAAAATTTCGGGACAGAATAAAAGAACATGAAGCAGGTCTGAGATTAAATAGACCCCAAACTGCGTTAGCAAGATTAGCACAAACTGAACCTATAAAAGTTGATTTCAATGGATCTAAAATTATATTCCGCACAAATAATCACCAAGAAGCTATCATAAGAGAGTCTCTAGAAATAATGTCTAAAAAGAAATAGTCTGTAACGATGTATTATCATATGATATCCACGCAGTCTGCAATGAATTAATGCATCATTGATTACCTTTCCCATCCCACCTTATATCCCAAACCCTTGAAGTAAAATAGTTTATTCCGGGCAAGCAAGAAAACGCGAAGAGACAACAACTCAACTCAACAATTAGTTTTTCCATTGATGATGACCGAGTAGTTCGGTTGAAAACGTTTTGGAATTTTTTTAAAGGACTTTAATGTGCTTTTAAATGTTTTATGTATGTTTTTACGCACCTTCAAGCAATATATTTACATTTAGTTGTATCTTTCTGAATTTTAGTGATTACTAGAGTGTTCACTGTGTATTTCGACTTAACAAAGTCCACATAGCTGTCACAAATTGATCCAAATGATTGACCACCCTGCCATAAAACTCTGTGCAGTAAATACCCGCCGTCTATGACATATATACATCTGCTCCCAAAACTGATGTCTGGTGGGAGTGGAGTGAATTCCTTGTAAAAATAGGATTTGGCAGTTTTTAGCATTCCGTATTCGTCAAAAAGAGACAATGGGTAGGCAGAGAGCTCGTAAGTCAAATATTCCCCAAGTTCTTGGTCAGATTGCTTTGTTACACTCATTCTTTGGAAGAGTGCTGTCGGGTTGATGTGAATTTTTTCTTCACCTATCTTGACAGCGCTATTCATCACAGCTAATGACTGCACTCTTTCATTACGCTTGAATGTAATGGAATGAAAATCACTGTTAATGATTCTTGATATGCCAGCAATGCCAATTTCCTGTGCCGTATGACAGTTTATTCTCTCGTCTCCAGCAACCATAGTAGAGATTGAAATGAGATCATTTGTTTCTCGGAAAGGAATGTGTTGGTGAACCCATTCCAATAATTTATTGATATAAGCGTTATCCCTGTCAACTCTGGAGTTTCTCATCTCTACATTGACGCTGAACTCTCCAATTTCTTCGATTATCCATTGAAGTGGCGTCATACCCATGGTCCATCTTGCCAAAACTCCTTCACTGACCCCACGCCCATGAATGAGTCCACATGCTGTTTTCATGGTCTTCATTAAAGATTGCTCTATCGTCATGTCAGTCCATGTTCCTGACCAGAATTTGTCCGTACGGCGAGTGGTGAATCCCCCATCAGTTGTGAATTTTTCAAAGTCATCAGCAGTCTTTTTTCCCTTCAAATGATGCATGTCTTGAAGATATAGGTAAGAGCACTTGGTATATAAATAGTGACCACTGGCATGGAAGTATGACAACATTCTGTATATAGTTTGAAGGTGCAAATCCCAACCTTTCTTTCAGATTCAATGAATTGTTTGACAATAGTCACCATATCAAAGTATTGGATCCACAGTTTGGCTGTAGGGCCTTGCTGCTCGAGTGATATCATGTGCGTGGTGCTGACTTGATGTCAACTTTAAGGGAGGGGATGGAAATATCGGAGGAAAAGGAAAAGGAATCTCTACTGTCAAAGGTACTCGTTGACACACTCTTTCGCACTCCTGATTGAAATACCCGTAGCCATAATGCATCCCTGTGGTGCCAAGGGGGTGTTTCAAGGACACCCTCCCACACGTTTTGCATTCACAAAAACATTACATTCAGCGTTTTCGCCCTGCGATGATGGAATTTCAATTATATCGTTAAAATTCATTTTACTCGTATGCCAAAACTGTTAACCATAGAAAAAAAAACTGTATATGAAAAATGTAGGAAATTTTTTCTAGTTTAAGTAGTGCAATAATTTTTTTAAAAAAATTTAACCTTTTCCGGAATACAAGGGAAAAACCGAAAAAACTCCGATTTTTTCAGGGTTTTTCGCTTATTATTTTTTAAGCAGACCAGATACGAGGTGACAAAGTTGAAATTCATGTTCAGCACCCTTAAAAACATAAAGGAAGAAAGAAAAAAAAAACTTCTCCAAAACTTTCCAGGCAGAAGCCTTTTTTGGTCTATATTTACTGGACTAAAGGGCCCATTTGTCTTCCACCGATGTGAATCTGGCTCGCCATTTCATACAGTTCATACTGAATGTAAAACCAGAGGACAGGCCTAGTGAAGTGCGAGCTAAACAACACCTTTTAATGAAGACAGTGTCCAACCTGTTTACAAAAGATTCATTACAGGGGAGGGTTCGTGTATTTAACCTTTTCAAGAAGGAAAATAATTGGATGGATACAAAAAGTCAGGGAGACGGATTAAATTCGAAATTGGAAGCAGTAAATTGTTCAACTGGATCTTCTCAAGATAAAAGAGACATTCTTTTTTTTTTTTTAATCGAGTTCAGATTTTGCCTTATTGGTGTAAGATGTTTGTTTTGAGAGCAACTGTAAAGTTAATTCGTCTAAACAATAAATTTTGGAAAACAAAAACACAGAAACAGTCTGGTTTACGTAAAATAGAATACAAAAATGATCCTATAAAAAACTTCGTTTCTTTATAATTTTTTTACAACAAAACGAAGTGATATTGCGTTTGAATTTATTTATCTATATAAATCTGATCTGATGATGTTCAAATGCTTTCATACAATTACTAAATAAAATACATCAAATAAAAAAGATTATACTTCCAAAATAAAATAAAATAAAAATTAATAATTTTTGCTTGCCTTTGAGAAATGAGCGGGAAAGTCTAAATATTTATCAATTTTAAACGTTCTATGTTTTTAGTAACTAACACGTGTTGCCACGAATCGAAACGAAATTTACAGATCAAAATACACGGCGGTGATTACAAGTAATGGATCCGATTTCATACGGTTGCTGCATTGCAGATAATTTTTTTTTATACTCACATTAAAATTTTTCGATTCTTATTGAGCACACCTCTAACGCCATACATAACATCTGTCTATGTAAAAATCACGTTTTATTTACCCATCGTACGTAGTATATGATAAGTCTTGCAATCGTTTTGAAAATCGAAAACAAATTTTGACGGATTTACACGTTTCAGACACTGGAGATTCCGAAAAACATATTTTTAGGGAAAAAAAATCCGTCCGTCTGTCTGTGTGTATGTTTGTGTGTAAACGCTCTATCTTCCGAAAAAATTGAGATAGAGACTTGAAATTTGGTATGTACTTAGTATGTAATAATGGGAAAAAGCATATTGAATTTCAGTAACCTCGATTATGCAGAACTATTTTTTTCGGACTCTCGAAATATTCGTTCTGATAAAGGGTACATAAAATTTTCGAAATTGTTTATTTTAAGGAGTGAATATAAAAGACAATAAAAAAACATAAATTTTGCATAAAGAATGAAGTCGATCGGATAATGAGTTGCAGAGATATTTGTAATCCTATTTACCACACTCTTCGATTTTTCATGACCCTGTATTTCTTCCAAATTTCAATTTAAAGGTATATTTTAATTGGAAATGAGACGCTTAATCCGATACAGTAAACCGTTAGTAAATATCATTATGAATTTTGGGAGTTATAAGGATGTTTCTTTTACGCAATTCAGTAATACAGCATTTAAAGTTTATGACGTCATCAAGCCACGATTTTATTCGAATTGCAATGCATTTTATAAATAGTTTACACATGTTTTATTTTCATATTTTATACTATGCATATCCATGATGGGTAAGTATTACGGTGGCCTCCAACGACTCGTTTATTAGAGTACTTAAAGTAATAAATGTTTAATTCAAAATTTGTAGGTCAAAACAATTTTTTTTTTCTGTACTCTCTCACTTGCCGCTTACAAAAGCAACTATAAATGCTCTTATAAATGCTATTAATTATGGTATAATTGATAATTATATAGTAAAATATAGTATTTATAAAATGTAATTGGTTTTATAATGGACTTAATAACTCTTATTATAAATAGTGACTCATTTATTCACTCACCAGTAATTTATTTAGTTGAATTGCAACAGATAAATTTAAAAAAAGACTTTTTTTTTTCTTTTAGGAACTCCGAAAACGGATAACAATGTCAAGAGCTGGTTCCTGAAACAACTGAACAGAATATTCTAGGAAGTTCCTTTTACCAACGATTTTTGACACATAAGCACACAAACTCTCTTTGTGTTTATTTTAACCTCAACATGTGACTGGAGAACAAGAACTGTATTGTAGCTCCTTTTACCAACGAATTGTGGCACATAAGCACATAAACTCTCTTTGTGTTTATTTTAACTTCATCATGTGACTGGAGAACAAAAACTGTCTTGTAGCTCCTTTTACCAACGAATTGTGACACATAAGCCCATAAACTCTCTTTGTGTTTATTTTAACCTCAACGTGTGACTGGAGAACAAAAACTGTCTTGTAGCTCCTTTTACCAACGATTTGGGACACATAAGCACATAAATTCTCTTTGTGTTTATTTTAACCTCAAGATGTGATTGGAGAACAAAAACTGCCTTGTTGCTTCATTTACCAAAGCACAGAAACTGTCTTTTGCTTATTGTATACCCCAGATTTTGAGTCAAGAAAACTGTAAAAGAAAACTGTCCTGTGACTTTTATGTTCTTACCTATTATTTGTGATACTATGCTCAGAAATATTTAATGGAGCTTATTTTGAAATTTTATGTCGATCGTAACTAACATCTTACGTTTTAACCAAACATCTGATTAATAAAATGGTTACTGCGAGTGTGCGTGATTATTTATTTTAAATAACAATTAATATTGTTTCTGAAGTGCAAAAAAATATCCGTAACTACAGGTATTTGACAAAAAAATTACAATACTTAAAAGTTCGATAAAGCGGCGCTTCAGGATAGTGTTTCTTTCATAACATTTTCTACAGAGGAGGAGGGGGGGGGGCGAAGGGATTTCTGAAATTATAGTGGGGATTCATAAATGTAAGGAATGTAGTTCGTTACTGGTAATGTATCTTTACATTTTTCGTGGTGTATGTGTGTGTGGGGGGGGGAGGTGATTTCTGAAATTTTAGGGGGATTTATAAATTTAAAGAATGTAGTTCGTCATTCATAATGTACATTGATAATTTCTGTAGGGGGGGGGGCAGTGCACCTCGTCTTGTTATGTGCTTGAAAAAGAAACATTGCTTCAAGGGTACGTAATCTTTGTGTAGTGTTTGGCGGACTATTTTCACCGAAATGCATTTTTTTGAACACTTGTTTAAATCAGTTTGTTAAACTTTCATGTAGAACAAATTTTTGATCGATATGTCGCGGCCATTAAGTATGCCGCGCGAGATTTACGGGGTGTGTCGTAAAGAACAGTGTGAAATGTAAAACTGATTTTTAAATTTTTGTGCCTTCCGTGGTAAGTTTTGTATACCCTAGTTTTATTATTATTATTATTATTATAGAAAAAGTTATTCTTTTCAATTACCTCAAATTTAGTCCGTTGCAAACATGAATGAAAGTATTAGATACATTTAAATAAAAAAGAAAAAGAAAAATGGGTAGAAGGGCTGCGTTTTTGCATGTGCATTGAATTTTCGGACGCACGAAAATTTATGGTGCAACTAATTCAATAATCAGGATTTTGGTGTTTATTAACTACTAGCAAAACCCGCGGCTTTGCTCGCGTAATTCTTGTAAAATTTCAAGTAGCATTCGTTGGCCTATTTACATCAGAGGAAATTTTATTTCCACAGATAATTCAGAAATTACTAATTACGCAAATTTCTGTAATGACTATATCACATAAATTGCAATTTTAAAACTTTTCTGTTCCTGCTCACATTAAAATTTCAAAATTTTTAAAAACTGTTCTATGGATACAGTTGTGTCTCTAACGTAACAGCCATGTAAAATTTTAAGTTTCTATCCCTAACAATGTCAGATAAATCATTGTTTAGAAGGTTTTTGAACTTTTTCAGCTTATTTCACTTTTTAAAATTTCGATTTTTTTTTATGGAAACCGTTTTTAGCGAGCACTGAAATCTTAAAAATAGCCACCATGCCAAATTTCAACTTCCTATACCAGCAGCATCACCAAAATCGCAATTTTGGAATTTTGTTTGCTCCTGCACCTTTTTTAAATTTCGAATTTTCTAAAAACTGTTCAGTGGAAGCATTTACGTATAAAAAATAACAGGCATGTTAAATTCTAAGTTTCTATTGCTAACAATTTGGTAAAAAACATAATTTATAACGTTTTCCGCTCAGTTTACACCTTTAAACTTCGAATTTTTAATAGACTGTTTATACTGAGCGTCTGCATCTTAAAAGTTACAACTGTACTAAATTTCCAGTTTCTAACCCGAATAAATCCAATTAAATCATAATGTAAAACGTTTTTAGACCATTTTCCGCTCATTTCAGCCTGTTAAATTTCGATTTTTTTAGAAACCGGTCTTAACGAGAATTTGCATTTTAAGAGTAACCTCCATACCAAATACGAAGCTTCTATATCAGCTGTATCACATAAATTGAAATTTTAGTATTTTTTTTTCTCCTGTCCTTTTACATTTCGCATTTTTAGTAAACTGTTCTGGGTGATCATTTACGTGAGTAACACCCAGACGAAATTTTAAGTTTCTAGCTTTAATAGTTCCAAATAAATCGTAATTTAGAACGTTTTTAGAAGCTTCTCGCACGTTTCACTATTTTAAATTTTAATTATGTGCGACCAAATCAGCAGCCATGTAAAATTTTAAGTTTCTACCCCTAACAATTCCAAAGTAATTGCAATTTAGAATGCTTTTTAAACGCTTTCTGCTCATTTCACCGTTTGAAATTTTGAAATTCTTTACAAACCACTGTTAGCAAGCATTTGCATCTTAAAAGTAACCGCCATGCCAAATTTGAAGTTTCTAATCTTATTAGTAAAAAAAAAAAAATCGTAATATCAGCCATGTTAAATTTCAAGATTCTGTCCTTAACAATTCCATAGAAATCGCAATTTAGAATTATTTTAGAACAGTTTTCTCTCATATCACTCTTTTACATTTCAATTTTTAATTGTAATCTGTCCTTAGAGAACATGTATATTTTATAATTTACTGTCTTCCCCAATTTCAAGTTTCTAATCTCTTCAGTATAATAAGAATTGCAATTTTAGATCATTCTTCGCTCTTGCAACCCCCTGATGGTAGTAGCACTGACATAAAATATAACCTGTGTTAGACCACAGACTGTTACCATAAATTTGCGAGCATTACTTTTAAAATCGGTTCGGTAGTTTCAATGATTCCATTGAAATTGTAATTTAGAATGTTTTTAGAACATATTTAGCTCATTTCACAATTTTAAATTTCGAACTTTATAGAAACTGTTCTTAGAGAGCATTTACATCTTTTAAGTAACTTACCATGCCAAATTTCAAGTTTCTAGTTCCTTCAATATAAAAAAAATCGAAATTTTAGAACGTTTTTTCGCTCTTGCACCCCCCTGTGGTAGTGGCACTTATATAAAATATAGCCTATGTTACAGCCAGTACTATTACCATCAATTTGCCACCATCTCTTTTGAAAATGGTTCTATAGTTCCAGAGATTTCATAGAAATTATAAATTAGAATGTTTTTAGAGCGGTTTTCGCTCCCCTCATACTTTTAAATTTCGAATTTTTTTAGAGTTTGTTCTTAGAGAGCATTTACATCTTAAAAATAACTACCATTCCAAACTTCAAGTTTCTGGTTGCTTCAGTATAAAAAGAATCGAAATTTTAGAGCGTTTTTCGCTTTTGCACCCCCCTGTGTAGCGGCCCGGACATAAAATGTAGCCTATGTTACAGTAGGGACTGTTACCATCAATTTGCCGCCATTACTTTTGAAAGTGCTTCTAGCTCCTTCAGTATACAAAAAATCAAAATTTTAGAACGTTTTTCGCTCCTGCACCCACCCGGGGTAGTGGCACCGACATAAAATATAGCCTATGTTGGAGCAAAGAGTGTCACCATCACTTTTGAAAATGGTTCTGTAGTTCCAGAGATTCCATAGAAATTGCAATTTAGAATGTTTTTCAAACGCTTTTCGCTCATCTCACCCTTTTAAATTTCGAATTTTTTTAGAATTAGTTCTTAGACAGCATATACATCTTATAAGTAGCTACCATGCCAAATTTCATGTTTCTAGCTCCTTCAGTATAAAAAAAATCGAAATTTTAGAACGTTTTTCGCTTCACCACCCCCCTGGAGTAGTGGCACCTACATAAAATATAGCCTATGTTGGAGAAAAGAGTGTCACCATCAATTTGCCACCATCACTTTTGAAAATGGTTCTGTAGTTCCAGAGATTCCATAGAAATTGTAATTTAGAATGTTTTTAGAACACTTTTCGCTCATCTCACCCTTTTAAATTTCGAATTTTTTTAGAATTAGTTCTTAGAGAGCATTTACATCTTATAAGTAACTACCTTGCCAAATTTCATGTTTCTAGCTTCTTCAGTATAAAAAAAATCGAAATTTTAGAACGTTTTTCGCTTATCTACCCCCCTGTAGTAGTGGCACCTACATAAAATATAGCCTATGTTGGAGAAAAGAGTGTCACCATGAATTTGCCACCATCACTTTTGAAAATGGTTCTGTAGTTCCAGAGATTCCATAGAATTTGTAATTTAGAATGTTTTAAGAACGCTTTTCGCTCATCTCACCCTTTTAAATGTCGACTTTTTTTTCGAATTTGTTCTTAGAGAGAATTTAAATCTTATAAGTAACTACCATGCCAAATTTCATGTTTCTAGCTCCTTCAGTATAAAAAAAAAATCGAAATTTTAGAACGTTTTTCGCTCTTGCACCCCCTGGGTTAGTGGCACCGACATAAAATATAGCCTATGTTGGAGCAGGGGTTGCCACCATCACTTTTGAAATCGCTTCGGTAGTTTCAGAGATTACCCCCTACAAACAAACAAACAAACAAAAAAACAATCGTTACTCCTTTATAATATTAAGTATAGAAATGTAAACGGAACCTAGAATAACATTAAACGACTATATATAACATTAAACATATTATTATTATTATTATTATCATTATTATTATTATTATTATTATTATTATTATTAGATTTTACTGTATGTAAATAATTTATTTAAAGAAACGTTCATGAAATTAACGGAATTTATCACTCAGAATTTTCTCCAGAAATATCAAATCATAATTGAACTCATCTGTTGCAGCAAGATTGACTGTTGTGACAGAATTATTAAGTAGATTGACTGATTTGTACAGACACTTCTGGGTAAAATTCTTTGAACATTTTTCCAAGTCCTTGTCTTCCACCTCCAACTGCTTTCTATATTTTCGCTCAGATGAGAAAATTACTACTGGCATGAATTATTTACCAACCAGTTGATTGTGCTAAAAATAATTATAGTGTAATTAGCCATCCTTAGTTTGTTGGAGTTCCTTTACCTGCGGTTTATTCTGTTGTGCTGTTTCAAATAACAGTCCAGATGTCATGACTAAATGGTTGTTCTGAGTGAATATTGTGCTGGCTGCGATGTCGTCCAGATAACTCAATTGGAAGAGCATTGTAGCAATTGAAAAGCCAAAACGTTCTGGGTTCGAGTTCCAGCCTAGACACAGTTTCGCTCAGATGGAAAAATTACTACTCATATGAATTATTTACCAATCAGTTGATTGTGTTAAAAATAATTATAAAGAATGCTTATTTACTATTTCAGGTACACTTATTTCCACTATGTTTATTTCTTTGAGTTTTAAATTTTTCCGAAAGATGAACTGGTTTCTTTTAGTTTTTAGTTTACTCAACTGAGTATTAAGTGCATAAAATTCATCGTCTTTAATAACTGCGATAGAGGCTGGGATTGATTTTGGATCCACATTTTTGCTCTGTCAATATCAAGTACTTTTATTCTAACATTTTGTCTGCGAGTAGGTTTCTGGAAGTTTTTACAGGACTACCTTCATCTTCTTTGCATGCTCTTCATGTCATTCCATGACAGCCTCTCGGAACACTTTTCTTTCGAGCTGTGTCAATAATCGCATTCAGAGTATAGTTCTCGATCTTTTTTTTCCATCATGGTATCAGCTTGTATCGTTACATATGTTTTCTATCACTTGCGTTATTATTATCTAGCAATTCCTAATCAATAGTTGGTTCAAGGTCACTGCCTTCGTCTTTTATATTACATGTGCTTTCATTATACAGGGTGATTATAAAAAAACTATCCCGACATTTGTTCCCCTAACTATCATACCATTCACAGAAACTGAATGAAATTTTGGCCAAAGGTATTTTGAGGTATGCGCTCAAGAATGATATGGAAAACAACAGTGTCACTCAAAGAGTTACGGTTACAGTGAGAAAATTTCGAAAAAATCAAATGGCAACACCCAGTTTTTTGTATTGGAATGTGATCTCCATTGTGAAAAACCCTAAATAGCGTTGGAACGGCAACTGTAGCATGAAAATCACCGGAACTAGGCAAGGGAAAAGTGAAAAGGACTTTGCCCTGCACCAGAGCACTAATTTTCGTTTCATTTACGTCACACGTCACACCGTTTCTTTGGCTGATATCCCAGCCTGATTAGTTCTCCACAAAACGAGAAGAAGAAACCAAGAAACGCAAATTTCGGGTTCTACGTAAGACACAGTCATGACTGACGTCTTCACGCTAGGTGAAAGAAAAGGCACTGCGAAATGCGAACCGCGTATGTTACTTTCTGCCATTCCGAACAAGATGCCGCTTTCAGAGAAAGAACGTGAGGAAATCGGAAAGATTTATTACCTGAATGGACAAAACGCCGCAGAGACATTGCGTGTTTACCGCAGAAACCATGGATTACGGCAAGGCCCCGTGCACTGACAAAGCTGCACGGGACTTGATTCATAAATTTGAAGAAACTGGTTGCACATGCGATCGACCTCGGTGTGGACGACCTTCCGTTCATGTGGAAGCTGTTGCAGAAGTCCATCAGACGATAAGCACAGTTCGTTCCGCAGCTGAACGTGGTGTTTCATGTGTTCTGGATCTGCCGAATTCAACTGTACGAAGATTCTGCGCTCTGTTCTAAACATGTTTCCGTATCGATTCCAGCGTGTCCAGATGTTGGAAGCGGGATACGATGAAGATAGCAGCTGGCCTTTATGCATTCTGTGGACAGATGGAGCGCATTTCTCGTTAACTGGTAACGTGAATTCGAAAAACTGTGTGCACTGGGCAGAGAATAATACACATGATGTGCATGCACGTCCATTACACGAGGAAAAAGTGACTGTGTGGTGTGGTATAACGAGTACGTTCATCCTCGGCCCTTATTTTTTTGAAGAAGTTACTGCCGGTGATCTGCAAACGTGTACAGTAACGAGTGCTCGCTATCTGGACACGTTAACTCATTACGCGATTTCCGCATTGCAACGGCAAAATGCTCTATCTGAAGTTGTGTGGATGAAAGATGGCGCTCCTCCACATGTCGGGTCTTCAGTCAAACGTGTCTTAACTCAACAGTTTGGTGACTGAGTTATCTCCCGTCATTTCCCGTTTAAGTGGCCACCAAGGTCTCCTGATCTGACACCAATGGATTTCTGGCTGTGGGGATATCTGAAATCCAAAGTGTATCAGTTTCGTCGTCCTCAAACTGCATCTGATTTGAAAGATGCCATCAGAACTGCGATTCAAGAGATTCCTATTGCCATGATACGTGCTGTAGTGCTATCCACCATCAGCCGCATGCAAAGTGTCATCGTGTGTGAAGGAGGTCATGTGGAAAATTTGTGAAACACAATAAAATGCTTTATTTTATGCTGCTTCTCTGTCCTTATTGGTTGTCCTCAATTTAGCCTATCTACCGCCGGTGATTTTCATGGTACAGTTGCCGTTCCAACGCTATTTAGGGTTTTTCACAATGGAGATCACATTCCCAATACAAAAAACTGGGTGTTGCTATTTGATTTTTTCGAAATTTTCTCACTGTAACCGTAATTGTTTGAGTGACACTGTTGTTTTCCATATCATTCTTGAGCGCATACCTCAAAATACCTTTTGCCAAAATTTCATTCAGTTTCTGTGAATGGTATGATAGTTAGGGGCCCAAATGTCGGGATAGTTTTTTTATAATCACCCTGTATTTATAACTTTTACTAATTTCTCCTCGGAGGTTATGTTATTGGTTAAATTATACGACAAAACTGATATAGAGATTCATAGTTTCATAGGAACACCAACATAACTTTGTAACGTGGACATTTGATTCGCTGATTCTATACTCTGTTTTTTGTTGTTTGCACAAACTTAAATCCTTCCGACCTTTTTGATATGTTATCTGTTTCCACCCATATTGCCAACATGTCCATCATCGTCGACTGAATCTTATGAATCACTGTGTCTCTGTTTACTGTGAACTATCTTTATATAATTTCACATCTCACGTAAACCTTTTAATAATTTGTACATAAAAACACAATATTTCAAACACTTGCAAACAGTTTAAAATACAATAAAAATTACTAAAAATAAACGTTTCTATCTCAAAATGTATCTTTATGGACCTGAAGAATAATAATTATCAACTACGCTGGTGTAGGAGGATCTTCCCTGAGGTTTCTAATCCTCCCACCTTTTCAACGTGAAGTTCCAGTAGATTGCGTATCCATATCATATTATACAAATATTTCAAAAAAGATTTAACAGTTGCTTAAAAACTTCCAATATTAATACTGCTTTTATACCAAAAAAATTCACTACATGGTTTCTTCAGTGGATTTAAACACAAGTATCTAAAAACACAAGTAGCCGTAAAACACAAGAATAAGGGTTTGTGTACAGCATATCCTGCCGTAATTGTAATTCAGTCTATATAGGCGAAACAGACCGCACTGTAGGTATAAGATTAAAAGAGCATAAGCATGCCTTTAAGACCGGTACTTTGAACTCAAAAATTGTTGTCCATGCCTTAGAAACCGATTATATCCCAGAATTTGCGAACGCTAATGTAATTAAATCAAAGTGCAACAGTTACACAAGTCGCGTGTTCCTCGAAAGGTCAAGGGTTGTATACGAAGTTGTCAGGCTCACCTCTGAATGAAGCAAGTCTCATCCCACCTGAGTATATAGCTTTGATTTTGATTTGGGGATTACAGATTCTTTTGTAAAAATTGTTTATCATCGTTTTTCATGTTCGTTATGTGTGTACTAATCAGGAGATCGGAAATTGAATTCGAAACGTTTATTCTTAGTAATTTTTATGTGTATTTTAACTGTTATGTGTAAAACTGTTGAAAACAGTTAAATGGGATACTGTTGGCAAACAAATTCCATTTGAAAGAACATTTTTTTCTTTATTCGACGGTGTAAAAATTAAATTGTGCAATGTTCAAAAGTTTAAAAAGATGCAGTAAAAGCAAACTTTATTGTTCAAGTCGTTTCCACTGTTAATATGACGCCAACGTTATTTACGGACATGTTATGGCCTTATAATATAGCTTAAGTTATAGGGAAATGGCAGCTGACGTCATTGTTGGTTCAATTACGGTTGGTTAGCAAGAAAACCCTGTCTGTTCTTTATGACTCATGTGCACATGAAATGGGGAAATTTGATTGATCTACGTTAAACTGGTCTATAATATGATTGGCCTACGTCGCCAAGTCGATTCCTACAATGATAGCTACGACAAAAATGAAGTGGTAGACTGGTTGATGAACCTGTTTGTTTATAAACATGCCCTTTCCTTATAGCTAAGTACACAATTTTGAACTTTCCCAATAATCGACCTTTTTCTAAAGGTAAAAAAATTCTTAGGTAATATTACATTTAATTTGTGAATTTTACATTTCCTAAGCGAACAAAATGTTAAGTTATTTTCATTTATTATATTTACTATCTGGAACTTGTTACTCATTATTGATAATTTTTCATCTCTTATAATTCCAAGTTTCTTTGATTTTTGACAATTTTAAATTGCTGAAAAATAATATGTCAAATTCTGAGGCTTTCTTGGTTGAGTTCCAGCCTGATACTGTTAACTAGTCAAACAAAATGTTTCAAGTAACTGAGGATTCTTGAGAAAGTGCATGTCTATTTTCATGCCTTTTCACTTGCTTGACTGGTTTAAGTGTTTCGAAAAAAAAAAAGATAATTTTCAGTAGCAGTATCAAGCTGAGACCGTAAGCCCCACCACCGCGACAAGGTGAAGCCTCTTCGATGGGGGAGGAAAAGCTGACCAACTTAGCTGCACGAATCACATTCAAAATAATTGAAAATATTAATACGCATTCATAAATTTCAGACTTATATAGTACCAACTGAATTCATTCCTGCTGTTCATGTTTCTTTAGATGTCGGGCGATCGTCAAATCACTAATTGTATGGAGCAGCTAGCGATGACAACAATATATATATATATATATATATATATATATATATATATATATATATATATATATATATATATATATATATATATATATATATATATATATATATATATATATATATATATATATATATATATATATATATATATGTATATAAGGAGCTGACTTTGTAAAAAATCTTATTTTCTTTAAATTTTTATGCGTTACTTATTTTTTAACTTTATAGATCCAAAAAATTTCCTTCTCCGTGCATTCCGCACAACTTACATGCATGTCTAATCATTTTTTTTTAACTTGAAGCATTACTTTCAATAAAATTCTAGATTTTTACACCCTACAAATCTCTAAAAGTTTTCAAAAAAATTGTAGAATACATTTTTGCCTAAAAAGGAGTTTGCTTAGTGAAACTATTTTTAAAAATTTTTGATACCGTTATATAATCCGTCTAAATAATTCTTTTTCTCCATTCTTTTGTGTCTTTTTATATGCTGTATGCTATAACAGCATACTATCGTGCACTTTTTGGTCAGCTTTTCCAACGCGATGTTTTCAAAGCATAACTTAAAATTATTATTAATTAAACAAATATTGAATCTCCGAGACGCAAAAGACGTTTCACACCCTATCTGGAAAATAACTGAATATCTGGTTAACTTCTAAAAGAGTTAAAGAGCTGTTGCTAAATTTTAAAGATAATATGAAATAATTATTACTATTCAAATTTCATTATCTACTTGTACAATTTCGAAAAATTGCTTAGATTTAGAGATACTAAGAGCAACAAAGTTTTAATGTCAGTGTTACATGCTGCACTCTGAAATATTACAGTTATCTGCGCTTTAAAACAACCATAAAAAATGTCGGCTTATTTCAGTTTCTATCTATGCAATTTGTAGTACGCACAGTTTTTGTATTTTATGAAACTTTATGCATTTTTATCGCTCAAAATTTCTAGCAATTAATTTCTTCTTTTAGACAACTTAGCCCCTGTTTCACTATATTTTAGTGCTTCTGAGTCAATTTAGATTTTAGAAATGACCCATTTCTTCATTTATTACTGTCGATGCTTGAAATTTAAGTAATGCAATATTTTAACATGTCAGAATCATCAAAATCACAACCTGATTTTTTAAAACTGTTTCAACGTCCCTGGCCCCTCTTTGAATAAGAATGAAAATCATTTTCTATTTTAAGAATAAGTAGAATGACTTCCGTGTTTGTTTTTATGTATAAACAGTGTCTAATGTGATGAAAATGTACTTTATGTAAGAATATGACAAGTAACGACTACTTCACATTACAACTAGATATCTCGAAAATTGATTACTCCGGATGAGTACAGGGATTCCATCTCTTAAAGGAAGGCACAAACTTCTAGGAGGGTTGGGGGTACACCTAGATGACTCGGAATTACATAACAAAGGGTCGGAATTGCAATCCTAACGAGATAGGGGGTTTGTTTAGGGCTGAATCATCGTGATCGAGAATATACGTGTAAACAGTATAAGCTTAAATTAAGTCGTGACTTTGCTCATTATGAAGTTCCCGAAGATTTCTGCCTACGTACCTAATTCTTGCCTTCTACAGTTTTGCACGTTTAAGGGTTCCAAGTAGAGCTCTGGCGAAAAACGCACTCACGCAGATAACCAGCGCCCCCAAACGTGCAAAACTGTACATGGTAAGAATCAGGTACGTAGGCAGAAAACTTCGGGGAATTTCATTATGAGGAAAGACATTACTTAATTTAAGCTTATACTCTTTAAATGTCAATTTTCGAGCACGATGATTCAGCCACTAAGAACAAACCCCCCTCTTTCGTTAGAATCCGGCCCTGTGTGATTCCAAGTTGTTAGGTGCACCCCACCCCTCCTAGTAATTTGTTCCTCCAGTTTTGAATCACCGTACAAATGTTAGTTATTTTAAGACCTTTTTTCTGTGCTCACTATATCCCGAAAATCTTTAAATATACAAGTCAGTAATCAATTATTTATGTTATAAGAATTAAAATTAAATAACTAAAATAAAATAAGCTTTGAACTTATGCTATTTTTGAAGTGATTAGGGTGTAGTGTTCTACAAGTGATACGGAAAAATATATTAATCATATTTTATTATGTATTTGACAAAATAGTCATTTACGTCTGCATATTAACTTTAAATACTGGAGCAAATAAACACATTGAAATTTTTCGCGCGGTGTATTTTCTACAACATACATTTCTAAATTTATAGGAAAATAAATTAAGGTTTTATAAATCAGCATTAATTTTAAGTACAATATAATTAGCATGTAGTACAATGTTATTAAAAAATTCTTTAACAAAGGCATATGTAATAATATTTTCGAACATTATGCATTTGTAATATGCATATTTAAATTTGTAACATCCAATGTTGTACACAAGTAAGTGTACAAATAACGATGTACACAAGTGTACAAGTAACGATGTACGCAAGTAAGTTTATAAATAATGGTGCACACAAGCGAATAATTATGGATTTTGTATACCACTATTTCTAATAGTAATATGCACTTGTTAAATCATAGAATTTTGTGATTAAATTATGCGAAGATTACTATTAGAAAATTGTGGTATTCAATATCTTGACACTTGGCTCCTATTCATTAGAGAATGGAAATAGATAATGGTGTACACAAGAAAGTGTTCAAATAATGGTGTACACAAGAAAGTGTTCAAATAATGGTGTACACAAGTATGTGTACACCACAAGTATGTATGCATTGTACATACAAGTATGTGTACACTACAATTATGTATGTGTACACAAAAAAGTGTGCAAATAATGGTGTACACAAGTATGTGTACACCACAAGTATGTATGCATTGTACATACAAGTATGTGTACACCACAAGTATGTATGCATTGTACATACAAGTATGTGTACACCACAAGTATGTATGCATTGTACATACAAGTATGTGTACACTACAATTATGTATGTGTACACAAGAAAGTGTGCAAATAATGGTGTACACAAGTATGTGTACACCACAAGTATGTATGCATTGTACATACAAGTATGTGTACACCACAAGTATGTATGCATTGTACATACAAGTATGTGTACACCACAAGTATGTATGCATTGTACATACAAGTATGTGTACACCACAAGTATGTATGCATTGTACATACAAGTATGTGTACACTACAATTATGTATGTGTACACCACAAGTATGTATGCATTGTAGATACAAGTATGTGTACACCACAAGTATGTATGTGCACACCACAAGTATGTGTACACACTAGCAACATTGGACTATATTCTGGTCCCTGGTCATTGACGAATGTTATTTTTGCAGTAAACGACAAATTTTAAGGGCAACGGATAAATAAAACTATGTATTTTTTGTCTACACATGTGAGATTACTTTCAAGAATTCGTTTGCAACCAACAAATTCATTTCGAAAACAAAGAGTGGACTTGTAGATTTTGAAATCACAGATTCAATTGTGTTTCCAACCAGTTAGAAGGTTAATCGGGCACTGCTACATACTCTTCTATTTATCAATTGTTTTATTTATCTAGGACAATCCAGAATTACAGTAAAACAACTCTAAATACAAAATACAATCCAGCCAGTACTAAGACATATAAACATTGTACATGTTTTGATGTAATTATTAATACCTAAAAATCTCATTGATTCACCAACGCTTTAAATTTTAAATTTGCAAGTCATCAGTTTTGACACATCTGGCGGATTTTTTTGTTCAGAAATTCCGCCTTCTTACTATAAATTTTGTATAGTTATTTTTGCTTTACTTAATGATAGAAATTCCATGAATAAAATAAAAGAAAGTTAATATGCAAAAAAATTCTGATATGATTTCGGATTATTTCAATAAAAAATTCTGTCCTATTTGGCATCATTGCATGTCATACTATTACATATAATAGCACAGCACAATTTATCAATTTTTATATTTTCTTACAGATTGATTTTCTTTCATCTTATTACATATGATTTTATAGACTTGATATCCGTTACATTCCATTCAGCGACAAAAAAAGAAAAACGATAACACATTTAATATAATAGAATCACTTGTTAATTTTAAATTAAAGTCTAACTAATGCTTAAAGTGATAAAAAACATAACACGAAATGTTTAAAAATACCTTTTAATGTAGATTACATATGTTTCGTTCGCTCTATCGCCGGCATCTTCAGATCTAAATGATAAATAAGTTATTCTCGCATATTTTTGAAAAATGGTAAACATAAAACCACGAGATCGCATGTGTCCAAGGCAAGCAAGGTACGTTTTGTTTGACCAATTTGTTTGACCAATTTAAGCACCTGCTTGCCTTGGACATGCAATCTCGTGGTTTTATGTTTACCATTTTTCAAAAATATGCGAGAATAACTTATTTATCATTTCGATCTGAAGATGTCGGCGATAGAGCGAACGAAACATATGTAATCTACATTAAAAGGTAGTTTTAAACATTTCGTGTTATGTTTTTTATCACTTTAAGCTAGTTTAAGCTTAATTTTAAACTAGACTTTAATTTAAAGATAACACATTTGATATAAATAAACAACAACGACACACACACACTTTTATAACACCTAATTTTTAACATTTCTCTACCCATCTCCCTACCCCAACGTAAAATCTTAAAAATACGAAGATGGATCAAATATAAAGGAGAACTTTTCAACAGATTACTTTCTAAATATTACTTATTAAAATTATACCAATGTTACTTTTCTAGATAGCTTTTTTAAACATCTACACACTTTCTTCAACGACTTTTTGTTTATTCTTGTATAATAAAAAGAAGTAGGACACGTATGAATCATGCGGCCCATTTTTTCACTTTTTTATCTGATGAAAATCTTGCTCCTTCTAACGCCGATTCAAGAGGATCCCATATTAGTCAGAAGATGATAAATTCCGACTATAAGAATTGAGATTGAGTGATTTACAATGAAATTTTTGTTTCACTACAACCTGTACATTATGTGAGATATTGCATTGTTCCTGTAAAAGATGAACATTCGGATAGGAATGGAACGTTTTTAGAACCGATCTGCAGCAACTTCTCTAAAAATTAACATTCTTATGCTGCATTATATGTACGTCATTCGTGAAGAAAATTAACACACAAAATACCACTTTGATCCCAAAAATTATTATTTAGAACATTGTCAGTTTTTGTTTCGGTGGAGCTGCGCGGTATTCCATACTGTATCACCTTCTTTCAGCTTTCCCACGGGATTTTTAAAAAAATTGTGCCATTTACATGCTTGAGACCTCGATATAGAGTCTCATTTCCGAATTTTAGAATTAATCTTTTCCTTATTTCAAAAGGTTTGATATTTTTACTTGTTGAAAGTTTTATAATTATACTTTGCGCTACCGCACTAGGTATTTTGTGTTTTTTGATAAAGCTAACTACTAAATAAATGAATGTTTGGAGAATACAAACTTTCAGCCGTAACAACATAAACGCCATAACAACAAGTGTAATAAATTTCCATGGATATTCTACTGATATCCTTTATATTTGACCAACCTTCGTATAATACTTCCACTTCCTGAATTTTTTGAAGCATATCAGAATCTAAATAAATGTACAACGTGAAATAGCACAAATTAAAAATATATAAATCGGCATACGAATAGTGGCGGCGACCATTTCATCTTGGCGCGTGCGAAAGACGCAAGCAAATTGACATGGCTTAGGATTTTAAATCGGTTTTAATCTTTCGAATTGGCACTGACGATGGAGCTTTAGGGGCTCCGAAACAGCTGTATGCCAATTTTGTATATTTTTAATTTGTGTTATTTCACGTTGTACATTTATTTTTAATATACAACGGCACAAAGTTTAATGCACATTTTTAGATACCAGAATCTTGTTGAGAAGACAGGAGAAAGTTATATTTATATATATATAAAAGGGAAGTGCGAGTAGGAATCACCCCTGCAGGTTTCGTACCATTGTGCTATAGTAAAACAAATTCCGTTGCAATGCGTTATTCTGGCGTTAGCACCAATTATGGAAATTCATAAGTTTGCCATGTAATACATCGACATAGATATAAATTAAAGATTTTCATATTTTTTTCCTTTACATGTGCTATAAAACCTTCCTTTGAGTCAAATTTCAAGGTTCTAGGTCAACCGGAAGTACCTATAAGTTTTGAGGGTAAAACCTACAGTATACTTCCGATTGACCAATAACCTTGAAATTTGGCACGAATTAAGATCTTATAGCACATGTAAAGGAAAATATCCGAAAATCTTTCATTTTTAATGCTATGTCCCTTTATTAAGGGATTTTCCACAATCGGGATTTCCAAAGCGAGACTATAAGGGTTCCGATTTTTCCCCTTTGAGGTACTTTAAAAAGAAGAAGTGTGGGTAATATAGAGAAGATTTTCCCACTCGCATTTCGACTGAAATAAAAAATTATTCTGGCCTTGCTGTATATATGACTAAATTTTGTATAAAAGACTGAATTCTGTGCATAATACTAAATTTTAGTAACACTTTACCCTCGTGTCAAAGCCAATCTTTGAAAATTGATTAAGCAGTAGAAACACAAGATGAACTTTGTCAGCTGAATATGTTTTGTTTTAGAAAATGATGCATTATTGAGAAAATGATGAAATTTATTAATTTTTAATTGCCAGTCTCCTCCACCCCTAAAACTGGCCCGAACCTCTCCGTTTTTTATGCTGTTCAATTGTCAGTCTCCTCCGCCCCTTAAAACTGACCCGTACCTCTCCATTCATCGAAAGAAGCCCTATTCTTCGAAGATATTTTTTTTTCTGCCCTGAACCTGCACCTATGATCATTTTACTCTACAGCTGCCATCATTATTCTCCTGCATAAAAAAAACCCGAAGTGAATCTCTCTCCCTCTCTTTGTGTGGGTGTGTGTTTGTGTAGTGTGTGTGTGTTATAGAAAGAGAGAGAGACTACCTAACTATTTTAAACTATTGTATTGTTTACTATTGAATGCCGTTGATTACTATTGACTATTTTTTACTATTGACTATTTTTTACTATTGACTATTTATTACTATTGGCTATTAATTACTATTGGCTATTAATTACTATTGGCTATTAATTACTATTGTCTATTGTCTATTGTTACTATTGTTATTGTATGGAAAATTTTGATTTTAAGGCTGAAATATTGGATACATTTTGGGAAACAGAAGTATATTAAATAGAATTTAGTCATATATACATAAATAAAGGCCAGAATAATTTCTATTTTTATCAAAATACAATGAAACTTCGGTAAAGTAAACTTCACCAAAGATGCACAAACTCCTGGTGCAAGAAAAAAAATATATATATTAATTTCGAAACCAAAATAAAACTTTTAACATGATTTAAATTGGTTAATTTTCATTTAAAAAGGATCTGAAAATAAAATTTTAGTTAGATCTTTACCCATTTAAACAAAATTTAAATTTAAATAAAAGCTAAAACAGCCATTCTTTTTTAATTGCTTAATTAAATCCCTTTCTTAGTGGTGTGCCAGTTTAGTTTGGAGAAGTTTCATTGCATTATAACTTAAGAACTACACTTAAATCTAAACTTAAGAACTACACTTACAGACTACATACTTAAATACTAGGTTGCCACCACTTCACCCTTCCAACCAACCCAATTCAACTCATAATTATTTCTTCATAACCCCTAACAGAAGGAGCATACACAAGACATATCAAAGGATATAGACAACACAAACAAAGTCACAATTCGGGTAAGTCACATCCAGGTAAATAAGTCACAAATATAAGGAAAAACCAGTTACGATCAGGAGAGTCACTTCTTCTTTCTGACCAGCAAGTTCTTCATCTTCTGCTTGAAAGACAAACTGAAAATAAATAAATAAATAAATAAATAAATAAAAACATTATCAAAAACAATTTATTCTAAAACATTACTGTGATTACCTTGGTTAAATTACAACCAATCGAAATTGACTCTGTCAGTCATAAAATCGAAATTTTGAGGAGATTATTTGAAAATTACAAAAACTTACATTGTAAATAAAAGATTAAAAAAAAAAAAAGACATGTTATTTAATCTAGGAAAATGCAATATAACCACGAAATGAAATATATAATAACCTCTTTTGAGTTATTAATAATTCCGAAAAATGTTCTTTAATCTTTAAACCAACACATTTTCGAGATTTAAAGAGACATTTATCAAAACAAAGTTCCACTTGCTGCCACTCATATTCGGAAACGTGGTCAACTCATTTTTTGAGTGTATTAATCAGTTTTCTCAACCCGGAATATCAGTTTTTCAGTTTCTATCTACTCTACTCTCAAATAAATATTTTCATGTTCAACAAACGTTTTTTTCAACACAAACATCATAAGTGAAAAGCATTAATTATAAACATTAAAATGAATACTATTTTGTTACTCTTATACCTATAAATCATGTTTAATTGAAAATAAATAGACTTCTATAAAACCCGATATTCCGGTTTGAGAAAAGTGGTTGATACGTTACAAAAGCGACACTGAAACGTTTCTGAAAACCAGTGGTAGCAAAAGAAATGTTTTGATAAATGTTTCTTTAAATCTCCAAAATATATTGGTTTTAGAGGTATCTAATGATACAGAATGCTTTTCGGAATTACGGGGGTAACTTGTAAGAGGTTACTGTATATTTTCATGTGTGGTTGTATTATATCCTTGCAGACTAAGAAGCATTTGTATTTTTACAGTGTATTGTTATGCCCTTTTTTTATATACAACTTTCTTGTTATACACCTATTTTCATTTTCTTAGCGATCATTTTATCTTTAAAATGTTACGAAACCTGTTTCTTTTTCTTTTTCCCCCTTAATATTGTCTATGGCAGAAGGTTAATATAAAAGCGGAAGGATAAACATGGAAATAAACAGTTCGTAGAATTAATGAATCATTTCGAAGCAAGTTTCAGGCTATAGTCAAGAGGCAGGTTTTCAGTTTTGCTCTTTTTGTTATCATTTTAGCTAGACAGACTTGTTTCTGCTAAATAAAGTCAGAGATTAACAATTTTAGAACTTCTATTATGAAATGTAACAGGTTTTCATTGCAATCGGCCGGAGGAAAGAAAAATCCGGAAATTTTTGGTATATTTTTCACCAATCGTGACCTCCAGGCCCAAAATTCACCCTCCGTTCAAATGTTGATATATATATATATATATATGTGATCTTTGTTATGCGATAGTGCTTGTATTTATAATCCCGAATTCGTTAGCCAGCTTGATCTTCCATCTTGTTTCAAAATGAGACGGCCCCTTGAAAATTTCAAACTAAAAAAATATATACAAATAATTACAAATTCAAATTTATTTCTTACGTAAGTGTTCAATCCATGATACAAGGATTACAGGGTATTTCTTTTTCCCCCTCTATCATTAAAAACGGATAAGATATAACAAAGCTTTCTTGAGATATAGCAATTTGAAATTCTAGAGTGGCTGACATTTTGAAACAAGACAGCAGACTTTTTCTCCATACTCGGGTTTTATTTATGAGTTTTAGCAAACGTAGTTTTTCACAAAATTACTTTCATTATTGTAATCATTGTTGCTATTCTCATACGCTTAAAGCAACACAGTCATAATTGTCATAAATTGTTAGAACATTCCGTAGAAGACGGTTTTTAAACATTTCAGCGCAAAAAGCAATACAGATATAAATAATAAATAAGAAAGATTAAAAATACAAAAGGGTAGTTTCAAAATGGAGAACTGAAATGGATTATTCTTTTTTTTCGTCAGGGTCTTCCATCACCCGGGACCGCCTGTTTAAGGTAATTTTTAAACACATGAAAATAAAAAGAATCTCTCCCATGAGGGATTGTTTGAATTACCTTCAACCGGAAATAAATGTTTATTGGAACAACATGCTAAAGAACGTTCTCACGAAACATTTTTTTTTTCAACGCTCCAAATTTTTTTGACTGTTATGTTTATATGTGAAAGTATGAAATTCGCCGGCATGACTGTTGAAGTGATTTGGAATGCAAGAAAGTTTGTAATGTATCGATAAATGTGTTATATCTTGTGTTGCGATCGATTATTATCTCATGACGAACTTTCTAGGACTGGTTGCGTCCCAAAAAATTGGCTTAAAAGCTACTTTGACAACATTTTCAAAAATATCACTTGCCCTTAGAGAAAACTGTAAAACGATATTCCATCTCTCAGTTTCTAAATGATAACAGCAGCCAAATTTTTGCAGTTAAAAAGAAAAAAAATCTTCGTGCACGTGTCAGAAAGAAACTATTTCGCACTTGAGAAACCTCTGAACTGAAACTATATTTTTACTTTAAAACGGAGGCTTTTCTTGATGCTTCAGACACATTTTTTAAAATTATTATTTAGTGTCTTCAAAGATTTAGCATATGGAAACCAAGAAATTATTTATTATTCATTCTCAATTACAAACAGAAAAATGATCAAAATTTGATTTGTGCAATTATATTTGATTAACCCTGCAGTGCATGAATTTTTCTTTTAGAATTGTGCTTTTTTTTATACTTAGATTAAGAATTCGACACCAGAAATTTTAAGATAGATTTTTAACTTTATTTAGTAGCATATTTATGTTATTTTTACAGGGTTAATATTTCTATACAAATACAGTGGTTGCAAAGAACTTGATTTATTTATTAAAAGTTAAATAGAAAGTGTTGCCAATTGGCTACACTATGCACTGTAGTGTTAAAACGATTTTAAGATGGAAAATTCTAAAAATTATGTAAGTTTTTTTTTTAGAAATACGTATTTATTTCTAATTAAATAACACTAGGAATATATGATGCAATTTTCTAAAACATCTCGAAAATATCAAGAATATCTTAAATTTAGTTGACCTGCATAAAGAATAGAATCGAGTAAAATTAGGTAAGAGTTAATCTGATCTTAAAATTGTATTTTATTACCTCATTGCAAATTGACCATTTTTTAACGTATTAGATTTCAGAAACGTTGCTATTTCTTTAATCAACATTTCTTTATTTTTAATCATTATGATAGCCGCCCATACTAGCAATAAATAAATAAGTAAATAAACAAATAATAATGCTTACGCTTTGTGTCGAAGAATGAACATTTCCAGGATGACGAAGTTGACTCTCCTCTGCCACTCGTAGACTGCGTCCCTGGATGCCTCATCCATAGCCCTCCACGCAGGTTCCGCTTGGTTGAGCTTGATCAGGTAGGGCATGGCGCTCGACAGGTTGGTGTCCTTCTCCCGCAGCAGCTTCCTCCACACCTTCTCTCGCTCCGCTTGCAGCTCCTGGAACCACTGCACGGCACCCTGGCGAACAGCCTCCGACCTCTTCATCCGCATGAAGGCAGCCTCCACCCTGTGGTCGAATGATGCGGAATCATACATGAACCTGAAAGCAAACAGAAACATAAAACGTATAAATAAGCATGACAAAGTCAGAAGGCACACATACCTGCATGCTACTGAGTACGGTAACCGGAAAAAAAGTAACCGGAAAAAAAAAGTAACAGGAAAAAAAAGCAACAGAGTAAACAAAAGCGTTAAAAAAAGTAATCGGAAAAAAAGCAACAGAGTAAACAAAAGCGGAAAAAAAGTAACCGGAAAAAAAAGTAACAGGAAAAAAAGCAACAGAGTAAACAAAAGCGTTAAAAAAAGTAATCGGAAAAAAAGTAATCGGAAAAAAAGTAACCGGAAAAAAAGTAACAAGAAATTGATAAATATTGAAGTTATTGATAAATAAGAGTTAAAAGCTAACAAAGTAACAAATGTCTGATTTATATAATTCCCGTAGGCGAATATCTGCTGTAAATATTTGTGAATGCTATTAGCAATAGTGTAAAAAAGTGAAAATATTCGCGTGCGAAAATGCTCGTATTCATCACTACTTAATTTTTTATATTCGCGTACGCGAATTCGAATATTTTTCATAGATGTCTACGAATGCGAAAACCACAAAAGTGCCGCAGATTAAGTCTACGCACTGTTCAAGAGAACAGTGCGTTGGCGTACTTCGGTTTCTTTTATTGTGGTCTAAAAAGCTGGTAAAAAGTATTTTTATGCTTATTTACTGTCGCTTGTTTCGAAAACCTGTCAGTTTCGGAGGAGAAGTGTCAAATGACAATACACAGTACTTGTCCAAAGAAGGGGTAAAGACTCAACTGCTAAAATCGAATGTCAAATCATTCCAAAAAATCAATATAAAGGGTTTTCTTTTGAAATTTTCAATTTAATCAGAAAAGAACATAATTTCAAATTTAGAGCATTGACAGAAAAATCAGATATCGCAGATACTAAGGATTTCAAGAAAAATTATTTGAATAGCTGGGGGAAAATAAATCAATGAAATTGACACTTAATATTTATTTATTATTATAAATTAAAAGATTCTTGATAAATATAGTCAAGGTTTCATTGAGTAGAGCAGTTTATTTTTTTAACGTAAGACATAGCTATTACTAATAATGTTTAAACTATAAATAACTTAATTTTTCTACAAGACGAACTGTAATTATTTAATTTAAATTATTTTCAATTGAAGTTTTATTATCATTTATATAGCATCCGATAATATTAGAAAAAAAAACACATCTGAAACATGACAATTTTTCTTTCATTCTTTTATCAAGATCCTACAAATTGTATAAAAGTTTATATTTAATATTTTAAAAGTATTAATAATATTTTTATTGGGTCTTTAAGCGGGAGACAACCTAATGTGTAAAATTAAAATAAACAAATTAAAATCAGTGTTTGATTTAAATGTTTCATAATCTATAACCGATGCACGAGTTTTCTTTCCAGTTTTTCTTCACTTGAAATGGTGTGTAAAGGTACAGTTCAAAAATTTTAAATTTAAGGACAATTTCAATTTTTAAATTCTTAAGCTAAAATTAAACCGTGTATCCAAAAATGCTTCGCAGCAAAATTTCTGAGACGTTTTCTATCATGTCCCAGCTAGAGTTTTTTTTTTTTTTTTTTTTTTTTTTACAAACTTTTATCATTTGTTGCCATCCTAAATGAGAATGTCAAAAATCAAGTAGTGATTAAAACGAGTCTTTTCGTACGGTTAACACTTTCATTTTTTTACACTATTGCTAATAGCATTCACAAATATTGACAGCAAATATTCGCCTACGGGAATTATATAAATCGGACATATGTTACCTCGTTAGCTTTTAACACTGATTTATCAATAAGTTCAATATTTATCAATTCCTTGTTACTTTTCAGGGATCGATCCAGGGAAAATTTGGGGCCTATTTAGGGCCCCTTCACAAAAATCTTATTTAATAAAATGGTTTCCTTTCACAAAAATCAATTTGATAAAATGGGCCGGCCTCGTCACAAAAATCAAATTTGATAGAATGAATCCCTTCACAAAAATCAATTTGATAAAATGGGCCCCTTTACAAAGTTCTATTCCATAAAAACTTACTATTTATTATTTTGTGATGTTTTAAAATGTGTAATTTGTAAACAAACAAGTTCACCAGAGAGGAAAACTTCAGCAAAAGGATTTTAAAAAGTTTTTGTTTATAAATGCCTGGTTCGAATTTGATTAACAGGATTTCAACTTTCGTTACAAAATGTTATTTTTCACAAAAATATAATAAATTTCACAAAAATAACCTTTATTTTTCACAAAATGGGCCCCAAGAAAAAAAAACCTGCATCGACCCCTGCTTTTTTTAAAATTCCTACTATTAGCTCACACTCTCTCAATATATATCTTGTTCAAATTTTCAATCGTTAATAAAATATTTTCAAATATTAATTCATTCATTAAATTTAATTAATTCCACCCATTATCTCAAATGAGTGATGCCAACAAAAAATAAAATACCGCAACGATGATTATAAAATAATGTTCAATAAAGATAACGTGGGACATTAATGCTGCACGGGTTTATTTTATATATTTATGATTAAAAAGCAGGAATTGACTTAAAAATTTCTTATATTACTTGTTCCGTTTACTTTTTTTTCCGGTTACTTTTTCCCAGTTACTTTTTCTCCAGTTACTATTTTTCCGCTCTTATTTTTTATGTTACTTTTTTTCTTAGATTCACTGAGTACAGCTTGGTATGATGTGATTCTGAATTCCCATTCGCCGAAAACTGATGCCTGAGGATTTTAAGTTTTGGCGCACAGTTATGCTTACTTGGCAATTTCCCGATGATATTTTTTTATAATTCTCATACGTTAACGTAATGTAATTTTCTTCAAGGATCATTACGATAGAAAATCTACTTTAATTTTAACAGTTTCATTTTTAAAAATCGATCAGTTATGCAGCAATTTTTCTGATTATTGTAACAGTTTCTCCCCATCAAGATATGAAAAATATGAATCTCTGAAAATATGAAATTCCTTATAGCGGCTTTATAACGCATGTATGAGCACTTCGTGGCTATGAAAACAACAACAAAAACCCATCACTGCAGTCCGCTAAATCGTTGCATAGGAATATTTAAAAATAGAAAGTTCGTTAAAACCGCAATCACTATAACGAATATTAAAAAAAAATCACATTATGTAAATTGTTAGTTTTATTTCAAATTATTTTTTATAACTTAATCAAATTTTGAAAAATAGAAACTTTTCATTTTTTTTTCATTTAAATTAACTTTTATAACTTAATTAAGTTGAAAAAAATCCATTTCTTTTATATTCAAATTATTTTTTATAACCTAATTAAATTTAAAAAATAAAAAATTTCCATTTTCTTCATTCAAATAACTTTTTATAACTTAATTAAATATTGAAAAATAAGAACTTTCCATTTTTCACATTTTCCTCTTCTTAGATCCGAACTAAGGTCTACAGATCAGGAGGCAAATGACATACTGCATAGTCACTACGCACACATTCCGAAACAGATTACAACCAAACATTAAACAAACTACTTGCTAAGGTTGTTTTGCTCATAAAAAATCGCCAAAAGTTGGTCAAATGGAAATTCGTAACGAACTGAATATTTGATCACGTGATCGTACATTTCGACGAATGAGATCCCAGAATCCGATTATAAGCGGTTAGAAGCATCTAAAAAAATATTACATTCTCCATGTGGTCATTTTCCCAGAAACGTACATTTTCAGCGCTAAATTTTCCGAAAAAATTTAAAATTAAAGATAGAAAAAATATATTTCTAAATGATTTGAACTTATCTAACATCACACGAATATTTTCTCAGATCATGATAAACATTTTATTCAAATTGCATTTTTTCATAACGGGGTTATGAAACGTGGTTATGTTCGTAACCATAATGCCCAAAGACCTTATATATTTTTTAATCACTTTAAATATTAAACTGAATTGAACGATGCTGTTGAATTCTGTTTTCCATACCATGGGCACTGAGGTGCTATACAGCATATGTCCCGGTCAGGTGATCAGCCTAACGCGCTCTTTAGTTCTCAAGAAAGCTTGGTAGCAGGGCTACACTAGATACCGGGCTTGCTCATTCATTATCATGACGTCACAACAGTTGGCTGGCCGCAACGCAAGACATTGGCGATTGGCTCAAAACGGTGGGCGCGTCACTTTGCACCAATCGCTGATCACGATCAGCCACTATTTGTGACGTTATGAGAGTGAATGAGCATGCCCGGTATCTAAGGTTCCTATTATAGGAGCCCTACCGGTATCTAGTGTTGCCATGTTGGTAATAATTTTATCGACCACCAAGGGATGAAATTTTAAGCGTGCTCTGCCCAAGCAGGGAGAGCTTGGACTTTAATTATGGACCTGTAGGGTGATAGCACGACGCGCTGACCATTAAACTATTAAACTACTGGGCTTTAAGCATAATATTAGTGCAATTAACATAACATGTTATTCTATTTATTTTGCTATTTTATGATCCTTACTGATTTTATCTTGTCCATTGAATCGCCGCTTTATTGATTATTTTCACCGTAATTAAAAAAATGTAAATATATAACGCAGATATCAAATGAAACTTATTGCTACGTTTAAAATGACGAACAGTACTCTTTCACACAGTGTTGAATTCAGGAGTGTCCCGGGGGGGACATCCCTCTCCCCCTCGGAGCATTGAAATGTCCCCCCCCCGAAAGATTTTAGATTTTATTCTTTTAATGGTTAAAAAGTACAATTTCCCATCCGGAACTATACAATGCCCCCCCCCCTCCCCCGGAGCCACAGAAATCCCTCCCGGAGAAAACTGTCTCAATTCAACACTGCTTTCACGCTAAAGTTTTTTGTTTGTTTGTTTGTTTTGCTGCCATCCGTTGAGCTATTTAGTCAGGTGTTAACTTTCTATCCACGGACATGACTCATGTTCTTTCTTCTGACAGTTCTGGTTTATCAAATAAAAATATAACTAAACAAGATAACCCTTTGAAATTGAATCTGAGATAATTGCTAAATTGCACTGAATTAAAAATAAAAAATGCATAATGAAAAATGTTTTAAATCAACTTAATAGACCCAGTAAGTGGCATACAAATTAGGACTGTGAACAGGGCTTTATATATTTCATAAAATGGCGTCGCTAGCAAAAAATTCTAGTCGTCAGTAAAAAATATTTACCCTCCTCCCCACGTCACTGATTAAAATAAAACAGAAACATCTTGTATGAATTAATTGAAAAAATAATAATAACAGGCATAAGTTAGAATTATTAGTTACATAGTTTAGAATACCAAACTGCATTGGTATTACATTAATAATATGTTCATCCTAGAAATTTTAATTAAGTGTAATAGATTTACTTCAAATGAATTACTTATAAATGAATTATATGTTGCTATTCTTTAAAATGAATGTGATAGATTAATCAGTTTTAATTTCGATCATAAAATCTGATTTGAAACTTTTTTTAGCACTGTATCCCATTTTAGATGCCATAGAGCAGCGTTTCTTAAACTGTGGTCCGCGGACCCCTGGGGGGTCCGTGAGCTTACAGCCGGGGGTCCTCAAGCTCAATGTTGAATTTAGATTTTTTTTTTTTTCCGGGAGAAATTTTTGTAGCTCCGGAGGAGGAGGGATTTGCAAGACTAGAACTTTGCAAGTCTAGATCATGAATAAGCATAAAACTCCAAATGCTTTGGGGGAGACTTTTCAATGCTCCGGAGGTGGATTATGTGTGAAAATATTAAGAACCGATTGATACTACAAGTAAATAATCAGCCCTTATTACGCATTGCAACTAGATGAGCGTTTAGACATTTCTAATACTGTAAATTTGAGTTTTCTTTCATTATGAATTTGGTGATAAGATTTTTTGTTTTGCATATCCCTTCCAACTTACACAACAAGTGCAGCGCTATTCACATGTTTAAACAGATTCATACAAGAAAATTGTGAAGTACAACTGTAGAGCTCGACGGCATGTTGATTGTTGAACCAGTCTTAATTAAACAGTGAACAAGATGCTGCACATCCAGTAGCAAAAGATAAGCAGCATACTTCTCATAGCAAATAGTACTAATATGTATATTTTAACTGTCTTAAAATGTAAATTATAATTATTTTTCTTGTATATATTGCTATTATTTCTTGTATTAAAGTAACTAATTTTTCTAACACCGTTAACTAAATATAGAATATGTGTAATGAAAAATAAATAAGGTGCATACGTTAAAATAATTTCTTATTTCATATTAAGAAAAAATATTGTTGGGGGTCCTCGAAATGCATATCACATCAAAAGGGGGTCTGCGAGATCACAAAGTTTAAGAAACGCTGCCATAGAGCAGGCATGTCAAACTCGTTTACCGCCGCGGGCCAAATTAAGTGTTATATACAAAGGCGCGGGCCACATAGAAAAGGTAAATAATATTATTCTCATTGCACAAAATACAATTTGTACGTACAAAACACAGCCATGTTAAATAAGTATTCAAGCAAAGTTCCAAAGTTATTATTATACATAGTTTAATTTATCTTATTTTTCAAAAAGATACTCAAAGTTATTTTTCATCAACCAAATCTATAAAATTTAATTGAGTTTTCTAAATTGTATTTAGTTTAAAAATTGATTGCCCACGCTGGTCTGCTAATCTAGATTTAGCAAAGGCATAGCTGTCAATCTTCGGTGTTTTCTTCCAGTAAAAAATAAAAATAAACATATTTTGAATGATAGAAAATGCATTTAATCCCTTAATCGTCGTGCCCGAGACATTCACGGGCAGCGTAGGTTACGCCTGTTTTATTCAAATTGTTTGATTCCCACCAGTTTTTTAAAATAGTTTTATTGGCTTTATTCTTGCATTATCTTATCTGTCTATTAAATAAGACGAACATTTCTACTTAAAAAAACTGGTGGTAAACAAGCAATCTGAATTTTTAAAAAGTAGCCTACACTTAAAGTGCGCGACGATTAAGGGGTTAATAAAATGTGTCTTGTACCTATGCGCTACTTATTGGATTTTATTTATTAAATATATTTTCTGTTAGAAATCATGTTTATTTGACTTGAAAAATAACAAAAGATTGGCAGCCAAGCAAAGATGTGGTATGGTGTAAAAGTGCGCTTCCGAACGTACTAAAATGTACTTAATTTCACACCATATTTTTTAAAAATAGGTCGATTGAATAATTGCAGAAATTTGGAAATCCCATATCCATATATTTTCGCTCTGATATGGAATCGTACTGAATTTTAGTTAATTGTAGTAATAAATTCTGGAAAATAATTTCAACATCAATCATTAGATGTGAAGTAAATCGAGTAAACTGATTTTCATATTTTTAAAATTCAAAAATCTGCTTTAGAATTCATTTTTTAAATATATTTTTAGTATATTCTAAAGATTTTTACTTCAATGACTTTTGTAGTAATACCTGGCATTTAAAATGAAATAATTTTTTTTTTTTTTTATTGTATCCCAAATGTTTATCAAAGTAATAAATTCTATTTGAAACCGCTAATGTACTATCAAATAACAAAATAGCATTATGAAATTTGCCTTGAAGTTAAAATTTACTCAGGTGCTTTGTAATTTCAAATGAAAACTCCAAGTACTTTATCTATTGGTAGTCCTTTAATAATCCACATTCCTAATTTGTCGATTTAAAATGAAAATTGTAACGTTGTTTAACAGTTAAAACTTTATGATGAAAAGCCGTCAAATATCTGTATAAGAAGGGAGGCCTCTTTATCTGCACTACCCATATTTCCAAGATATTTTCTAGATTGACGATGATTAAGCATGTGCGCATGAATATAATATAAGTTTATGAACACTGTAAGATTTTAAGCACATATCCATCTTTTGTAGTGTTCAGGACATCTCAAATCGTATAAATCCATTAAAATTCGGAAATCGAAAAATTTTCATGAATCCATTGCTTTCTTCATATGAGTATAGGAGAAAATAAAAATATATGTGGAATCCTACATTCTACATATCTAAAAGAGATTTTACTTTAAATGCAATATATTCATGTTAAAAAATTAAATGTACAATCTACAATATTAATTTTAAATATTTTTACTATGTATCACGTTTATATTACAAAGGCATTTAAAATTTTTCAGTTTTATCGATTAATTTAATTTTCATTCCTTTAAATACTACTCTGTAATCTAGTCTATGTGATTATTGAGTTATCTAACATAAATGAGAAAAACAACCATTTCTTCAAAAAGAAAAAAAAACCCTAGAAAAATTAGAGTGCAGGATAATTATATTTATAAAAAATCCCTGACGGCTCGGCCTACAGGCACAGGTAGATTTCGAGGACGCAGACCGTGGTGCGCCTGTTTATGGATAATTGCAGAAGAAATAACCTTTTTACCATGATGCGGCAGTTGGAACCACCCACTTCGAAATCTACCTGTGTCAAATAGGCGCAGCCGGGAGAATTTTGTTGTTATTATTATTATTATTATTATTATTATTATTATTATTATTATTTTGCTGTAAGGGTTGGTCTTATAAAAAACTTGTCAATATAAAAGTTGTAGATAATATTAAGAAGATTTATAATAAATTTAAGCGAAATTGATATCTTGTGAATTGACAAAGTTATGATTTTTTTTTTGTTCGGAAACCCTTATTTTTCCCCTCCCCCCTAGAGGCCATTTTTAATTACATAAAAAATCTGTCATCATAAATTTTCGGCCCTTTTCCTAGAAGTAATAATAACTTTATCAATTTATTTTAAATTAGTTCTTTTTTAAATAGTTAATTGAAAATTTTATACGAATTTTATTCGTCCTATAAGTTTTATTTAGAAAATGTTTCTCAATGTTCTAACAACTAAAACAGTAAAAATTCATTCTTCTATGATTAAAACTTACCGAGTTATGATACTTAGAATTTTATGAACTTTCGGCATTTTCAGTCATTAAAACTGAAAAACGTATTTTTAAAGTAAAAAAAAACTCTGAAAATTCACGAAATTCAAATTATCATAACTAGGCAAGTTTTATTGCATAAAAATTGAATTTTTTCCACGTAAATTGATGTTAATGGCGTAGATTCATCTAAATAGAAAATAACGTCTATATTATAACGTCATTTTAACTAAAACGTC
Source organism: Maratus michaelseni (assembly GCA_963931845.1). Taxonomy (NCBI): domain Eukaryota; kingdom Metazoa; phylum Arthropoda; class Arachnida; order Araneae; family Salticidae; genus Maratus; species Maratus michaelseni. The sequence goes on from OZ007588.1 coordinate 66,211,582, forward strand.
CGTTGCCAGCATACATAATAGCTATTCGTTATATGTTAAAAAAATAACAGGGTTTTGGAACCTGTTATCAGTGCTGCTGTGGAACGATGTAATATGTTAACCAAAAGTAACTATATTTCCCATCTCTAATATGAATATAATTTTTATCGAATTAATAATCAAAGCGTATTTTAAATTTGAAAAGCATTCTCCACTGCGTGCATCTCTTGATGTAAAAACACTTTAAGACACATAAATGACTTACCAGGCAGTTATCAAAACACTCCATAGAAATTGATCGAGAAAGAAAATAACGAAACATAACAAAACTTTGTATACCTGTCGACAGCCAATTCCCTTCTCAACATGACTACGTACTTATCTGTTTTCCCACTGTCCTGCTCCTGATCTTCATTCACGACATCCACCTCCTTCCGAGATCCAAACCTGAAAAGAAACATAAAGATAAGTATAATACAAACTGCAATTATAATTCATCCTACACAAATGGGATGTATACGTAGAAATATATCTACATTTTACTTATATAAAGTTAGAGAGTTTCTTGAATATTACTGAAGCTTTTAACAACGCAGCTTAATATATATCTTCTAGATTTTCATATTCTTTAAATAAGTATCAAATGTATGTCATTTTCTGCTATTTTAATATTTCCAAAACTACACTGGTAAAATAAGATTCTTAATCGAGGATAACATAACACCGAACAAAAATAAACAATAACCTCATCCGAATTATCCACAATTCTGAAAAGCGTTCTTTTATATCTTTAAAAAACATCAGAAACCAATATATTTTTTAAACATACAGAAGCATTTATAAAAACTAAGTTTCTTTTGCTGCCACTGTTTTTCGGAAACATTTCCGAAGAGTTTTCAGAATGTGCTAATCAGTTTTCTCAGCAGGGACTATAGGTCTTTCGGAAGCTATCCATTCTGGCAATTAAATGGGGAGGGAGGGTGGAGGGGTCGAACGTTTAGATAACAGGTATTTCAGCGATTTTTGAAAATTCCCTCCAAAGGGTGTTAAAGAGGGAGGAGTCGAATTTTTTAGGTAATTTCACCATATCTCAGCAGCAGTTATAGGTTGTGTGTTAGGTATGAGCGCGAAATTCATGAAAAGAAATCTATTAAAAAATTGGTTAAACACGTATTTCAACGATTTTTGAAAATTCTCACCTAAAGGAGGTTAAAGGAGGGTGTAACGTTTGAGGTGATTTCGCCATATCTCAGCAGCAGTTTTAGGTAGAATCGCGAAATTCAGGAAAACACATCTACTAAAAAAATGGTTAAACACGTATTTTAGCGATTTTTCAAAATTTTTCTTTGAAGGGGGTTAAATGTGGGGGGAGGGGGGGGGGTCAAACACTTTAAGTGATCTTGCAATACATATCCTAATGGCAGTTTTAGGTAGGAACGCGAAATTCAGGAAATCAAATCTAATAAAAGAATGTTTAAACACGTATTTCAGCAATTCTTGAAAATTCCCCCCTCAAGTAGGTTAAAAGTAGGGTCGAGTGATTTCATAGAAGAAGGAAATATATAATCTTATATTTCCTTCTTCTATGAGTGATTTAGGTGATTTCGCCATATCTCAGCAACAGTTTTAGGTAGGTGCGCGAAATTCGGGAAAATAAATCTACTGAAAATATGGTAAAACCTGTATTTCAGCGATATTTAAAAATTGCCGCTGAATGGTAGCAGTTTTAGGTTGGACCGCAAAATTCAGGAACACCAATCTATTAAAAAAATGGTTAAACACGTATTTCAACGATTTTTGAAAATTCCCATCCGAAGGAGGATAAAGGAGGGTGTAACGTTTGAGATAATTTCGTTATATCTCAGCAGCAGTTTTATCTAGAAGCGCAAAATTCAGGAAAACAAATTTACTAAAAAAAATATTAAACACGTACTTCAGCAATTTAGGAAATTCACCATCTAGTACGGTGAAATGGGTTGGTGGAGGGGGGGGGGGGTCGAAACTCTTAAGTGATTTCGTCATATCTCAGCAGCAGTTATGGTAGGAGCGCGAAATTCGGGAAACAAATCTACTGGAAATATGGTAAAACATCTATTTCAGCGATATTTAAAAATTCCCCCGGAAGTGTAGCAGTTTTAGGGTGAATCGTAAAATTCAGGAAAACAAATCTACTAAAAAATGGTTAAACACGTATATCAGTGATTTTTGAAAATTCACATCCGAAGGAGGTTAAAGGGAGGGTGTAATGTTTTAACTGGGTAACTCAGCGACAGTTTTAGGAAGAAGAGCGCAATTCAAGAAAAGAAATATACTAAAACATGTTAAAACACGTATTTCAGGAATATTTTTTATCCCCCCCCCCCCCGAAAGGGGTAAAAATTAGAGATCGACCGAAACAGGTTTTTAAGGCCGAAACCGAAACCTAAACCGAATTTCGGTGATCTTCCCACTTTCGGCCGAAACCGAAACCGAAAGTGTCCAAAAATTTCAAAACTGATTAATACATACATAACTGCATATAATTATTAATTAAATAACTAATTAATAACAAATAATTAATAATTACTTAATAATAACTAATTACGTTACCAATTAATTTATTAATTATACGTGTATTGAACCACATTTCTAACAAACAAACAAAAGTAACAAACAAATATGCGTGTGTATAAGTTTCAAAAAATTAAACATGAATAATACAAATTTTATATTTTATTATTTTATAACAACTAATAATTATAGGAATTTATTAATAATTAATTAACAATGTAGTTAAATAATGTGAAACAAACTCAATAATGAATATTTAATTTTTAAATGTATTCATATTTTCAGTTCGTTAATATTTTGCATTTAAATTGTTTAAGTAAAGGTTTAAGTATTGGTTAAGTAAAAGTAATTGTTTAAATAAAATTTTAAGTAAAGGGCACAAAAGTTAAAATAATTTGTTCAATTTGACTAAAAAAGGAAAATTAACATTTTAAGCCTAGAAATTATTAATTATAAACTTTATTTTCCATTTCAATATTCTCAAAGTGAGACATGTTTAACATTATTTTGTACTTTAGCTAATTTTAATATATATAAGGATAAAAATGTAACAGCAGTCAATTTTCTTTTAGGATTTGCACAATAAAATCAAAATAAATCTTTGCTCACTCACAGCCTCCCCTCCCCTAAAAAAAAAGCTTTTCCACTCCCTGTCTCCCTAAGAAAGCATTGAAATGATCCCCCTGTTTGAAAATTTTATCTCCGGTGCTAATTTGACTCTTAATGCCTCTATCCAAAATTATTTATTTTCATATATAATAAAACGTAATTAATTTATAAATAAGACAGAAATAGTTTCCAATTATAAAAATTTCCTCCAATAAAAAAATATTTTAAGTATACATACCTCGATATATCTTTTGTAATAAATTTCATAAATCTTCATATGTTTTAACAACACCTTTCTCATAAAGTGTTCGAAACAATGTGGAATTTCAAAGTAAAAATTTTCCCTTACTGTTAAGTTTGTACACTGCAAATTCCCAGAACACATTGAAAACACATTTGTAACACTTTGATTCAAAAAAAGTGTTCCAGTTACCTTAATGTGCAATGAATGTGTTCCCTTAAGATGTTCCGAATATGCTCCGCTATAAAGAAAGTGTTCCAAAAGTGTACCGAAAGTTTTCTGCTTAGGATATTTGTTAAATCAAAACCTGGGAACACATTTGAGAACGGATTGGGAATACGCTTGTTCACACTTATAAAATCCTTTCAAAAAGTGCGCTAGAACGTGTGCTGAACAAGAGAAGTGTTCTCAGAAGTATTCTAAAAACTGTTTCAAAAAGTGCGCTTCAAAGTGTACTAAAAAAGGTGACAAAATAAGTGTTCTAAAAAATCTTCTGAGAAGTGTATAAATATTTGCCCTGTAGCTTTTAAAGATTACGTGATAATCGTCTTTTAAGTTTAGTCATATATGAATTGCTTGCTTTATAATTTACACTCGCATCATGAATCAATCAGGACGGATAATGATCAACAGTGGAGTTCACAGCAATAAACAGTGTCTTATTTGAGCCGATACAACTCATATCAATGAGTAAAGTTGAAATTTTCCGAAAGAAGGAACGAAATTTTGAAATATAGATAGTTTCGGTCGAGTTTCGGTTAGGCCGAAATTTTGGCAGCAGTTTCGCCGAAAACGAATAGTTGGCGAAACTCCGATTTTGCGCCGAAACCGTAACCGAAACCGAAATTTCGGTCGATCTCTAGTAAAAATGGGGTGGTCGCATGATTTAGGTTATTTTGCTCTAATCTCAGCAGCAGTTTTATGCAGGTGCGTGAAATTCAGGAAAACAAATCTATTAAAGAATAGTTAAAACGTATTTTAGCGATTTTTGAAAATCCTCCCCCCCCCCCCCCCGAAGGATTTAATGTTGGAATCGAACGTTTTATATGAATTCGAAGTTACTCAGCAGCAGTTTTAGGTAGAAGCACGAAATTCAGGAAAACAAATCTAATAAAAAAAATGGTTAAACACGTATTTCAGCGATTTTTGAAAATTCCCC